>JZKD02S2233884.1:1926652-1971187 GCA_000966675.3 Picea glauca
AACCATGTAACTACTCAAGGTGAATATTTTTCCAAATAATGTCAAGACTTGGAGAAACTTTCCCAGATGATAGAGGTGAGTGCAAGAGGTGATGGTTGGGTAAGGAAGAGTCTTAAAAATAGTGATATTTTCTATACATAAGTATATAATCACGTTTCAAGTGCGTTATCTTAGAAAAGAAAAAGGGGGTTGATTATTAATAGGGCATTGTTAATAAGCAGAGGAGCACTCTAGCAAAGAGTGTTGTGTAAAGGGATTACTACAAAGAGGATAAGAATTACAAAATTGATAATTATGTGGGTATTTTATAGATCAATCCTAAGTTCCATAGGATAGGGAAGTAGGTCAAGCTTGTACAATTGGTTGAAGCATCAAAGAGATGCAAGAGAGAAGTGCAATGTTGTAGAGAAGTTGATGCAAGGTTGAAAAAGGTATAAAGAAGAGAAGAGGAATATTAATATTCATTTTATATAGAGTTTGAATGGTTTGCAAAAGAGAAATCAACAGAGATTCTCACATTAATCATGAAGATGATAGGTGAGTCATGTCATATGCATGCACAAGGAGTTAAGAGGGACTTCATAGCCTTGAAAGTAGAAATATAGTGAAGGCTACAAGCTTGCTACAAGAGAATGAAAAAGGATGTCATGAGATGAGGTGTGAAGCATGCAGTGGATGAGTCATGTCTATTTGCAACCATAGGAATGAAAGAAAAAGAAATTGTTAGATATGATATAGAAACTTTTGTTTAAAAGTACTATGAACAAGAAAGTTTCCTCTATTATCAAAGTGCGGGACGAAAGGAGGGTACAGGTGCAGATCGAGGAGTGTAGTATTACATTTGGAGTAGAGTGGCCTTGAGTGGCCAAGTAGTTATTCATAATGAATCACTCAATGAGGTGAATAGAGGTATTTAAATTTGAGAAAATCCATGGGTGGGAAAGAGTATTACAAATATGACATAAAAGAATATTTTAGAATGACGAAATGTCAATCAATGATAATGGTATTTCAAGACTGGTTGGGTCATAAAATGGGGAGTATTGATATTTAGCTAGAGTAGTGCATGCTACAAAACTATGAATATTGAAAGTTTTAGAAAAAAATATCAGGACAAGATCTTCTGCATAAAGGAATTAGTTGTGAGATGCTATCACTAGTCGATCTAGTGGTTGGAAATGCAAAATGGACAAGTGGGGGTTTGGATGGAAGGTTCATAATAGGGGATAGTGGTGAATAGTTGAGAAGAATGGTAGTATGTAGGGTGTTGGTTTCTTATATTAGTTATACATTTAACATGATTTGACCCAGGTTTAGATCTACTGGGCATCCAACAAAGCCTCTAAAACTATCGGCCCTCCTGGTAAACTAGAAGATAGCGCAGCGCACAAAGTGCACTGCACAGTCTCACCCGAGATAGTCTTAATGGGTGACTGAAATGCTCAAATGCTTGCAGTATAGGACTGAATGGGGATCTATGAATTGTGCTCTGTGAATTCTATCTAATTATTAGAGAAATATACTTTCATTCTCATCATGCATGTAGTGTAATTAGATCCACTAATTTATTCATACATCATTCAAACACCTGGTTATTGATAGTAAAAGGGACAAAAAAATTCAATCACATAACACAAGTGTTACCATGGTTCAACCCCTCCTAGGATATGTCCACAAATATCTACTCTCAAGATCTTTTATTATGGTGGTTCCAAAACTACAATGTCATGTGCTTTACAACTCGTCCTCATTCGAGTCGAGATATATTATGAGGTAGACTAGATCACACCAGGATCCCCAGCCTGTGATCTAACCCTCAATATCTACCCTTCTGACCCTCTACAACTCAAAATCTTACAATACAAGATCAAATTACAGTCGTGTTACAGACCAATTACTCCTTCTCATGCAAGTAATACTCAATAAGAAAAACTCCCCCACCTGGACCTCCTAGGTATCTATTTATATGTGTTTTTGGATCATCAACCATTACATTCTCTTACCAAAATGCTAACATAGTTAGGTCTTCTTGCATGCTGGCCTTGCACGCTTTCCCTCTCTGCATACGGATTTTCCTTTCGTCCACTCCTTTTCCTGCCAGTTGTCTTTATTTCCCATATTCTTGCATGTGTGCCTCGCATGCCTCCCTGCCAACTGTATTTCCTCCACATCGTTCCTTTTCCCCAAAATAGGAATGTACCCAATAGGCCCCCAACACTGACATTGTGACTCGTCCTGAGTCACTGCCTGTTTTTTTAACTGTCACTGCCTACTTCCCGCGTCTGTTACTTCCTTTTTTTTTCTATTACTGTCTGTTGTAGTGTGTCATATATTTACGTTATCCACTGGCACTATTTGTGAGCCTGACTACTCTTTTCAGACATAGTGATGACCACTTGTTCCGTGATATGATATTGTAAAATCTCTCCTCCCTTGGACCCGATCTATTCAATGCTCCTCTTAACTGTGTCACTCTCCATGATGAGTTGCTCTGCCTTTTATTGTAGAGAATCCAACAACGCTTGTCTTGATGTCTTTCATGCTTGTAGCACTTTCTCTTCCAACTGTAGAGCCTTAATTTCAGTGGCAGTCCTCATCTTCTCTAGAAGTGACACTGTTTTCTGTCGCTGCTTCACCTCCGCCATTGTTGCAGGGAGTTTTTTTTCCCTCTCTTGTAGTTATTGGAGGCTTTCATCCTCTAGGAGGTGAGTCGACAGATGCGTGCTCTTTTCCAACATATCAGTGACTCTTTGTATGCTCCGGTCTATATCCTCAACAACTATTTTTTCCTCATGTTCTCATTGTGCTATGAATTCTGGGGGAGTAGTAGGTGTGACATGCTCCTCCAGCTCTTTAATTTTCTCTTTATAGTGTTGTATAGTCTTATTTATCCTTTTCATATTCTCTTCCAAGGAAACTGCCTCCTCATTTGTGTTATCTGGTGATGCATCCCCCCTCCCCTTTAGGGTTCTGCAACCTCCCGATCTCTGGATCGTTCTCTCTCCTCGAGCTGGAACAAATCTCTAGTCCCTCCTGGAACCTTCGTTCTCCAAATCCATAGGTTCTTTCCTGAAACTCTACCTATGTGAATAAGCACCCAAGTGAAAGCATTTACTCCACATGATCACGGGCTATGACTGCATGCCTACAAAAGAGGCACGTCGAAATCTTGCATTTCAGGACTTTGCAAATGAGCCACCTCAATTCTCCCGATAATCGATTCCTGATGAGGGATGAGCACTGGTTAGCTCCCCTCGAATATTTTCCCATGTGACCACCACCTGTGGCCATTGGCTGAGCCCTAAAAGTGCTCTTCGTGTTTCACATATTGGCGATGTGAAGGAGTTGATTCCTTGTTCTTCAAACTCTCGATCCCCGAGTTGCGACAGGGCTTAACTTGTGCTAGCTCCTTCCTTTAGCTCCACCACATGACCTCTAGCTATAACCTGGGAATAAACCTTCTAATATTTCCTTCACCTAGATCAACGGTCAGGGTTCACCTGTGATCCAACGGTTCAGATCATGTTGCGAGTCCTTGACTATGCCCCTTTTACCTTCTCCAACTTTGAGTCAGCGAAATGTTGATATACTTCCGCGTGTTATTGAACTCAATAGTTCAAACGCTTTCCTGAATTTATGTTTCGTGAGATTGAATGATCTTTCCCCTCATATATTCCCATCATAGAAACTCCAAAATCCCTTATGGAAAATCAACAGTCCAGATCTCCTCTCTATCCAATAGTCATGATTGAATTTCAACTTCGCAAGTCGCAAGTTCTTATACCTCGGTCATTGACTCTTTTGATGCACGATTCAACGAAATACTAATTGCTTGCCACGTATCTCCTCTAATGGACAATTGTGACTACATTGGCTCCTAGTTCATCGAAACTTTACTTATGTTCTCATTTACAATTCCTCGATGGTCGATCCTTTGACTCCCAAATTTGTTGCCACCTGTCCTCTCACGACAAACATCTTATATTGTATCAGGGCTTGGGGTTTCGTAAAATCCTCCTTCTTGTGCACAGTGAAGGGTTTTAACCTTCTTTAAACTTTCTCCAGATCCAACAGGTGTTGTTCCACGGCACTTAGATCTGACAATTCTGATCTGAGCTCTCTCGCTCTTTCTTCTGAGTGTCTAGATGTGGATTTGATCGTCCATATCTTTTCCTTGCATCTTATCTGACGACTGTTGTGCTCTCCTTCCTGAGATTTTGCACCTTCTTCACTGACTTGAAAGATTTCGACACTTAGAAGATGTTCATCTTCTCTTCTCCTTTGAATCCAACTTCTAGATCTTGTGAACACTTTATGAAAGTTCTATCCATTCTAAGCTTCATCCCTTGAAGTATTTTTGATCTCCCATGCACACCTTGCGTTCTGGGATTTTGAAAAACTCAGTTTGAAGGATTTTCTTGAAAATAAAATGCTTCTCGCCCACATGGAATTCTTCGACTCTAGTTCTTCAAAGATCGTTAGCTTCTTGATACTGTGCACACCTTGCACCTAGTATGAGTTTCATTGGTTCCCTATGAACTTCTCTCTGAGCCAATCTGAGACTCATTCGACGCACTCCTTGCGTTCGAGATGCACACCTTGCATACAAGTATCATAAGAGAAACGATTGAAACTCAGCCAGTTTCATCATGACTTCATACATTCAATATATCGAACTCTCATACATGAATTGAACGGTAACAAATCATACATATAGAATAAAATTCATGCAATCACATTCAATATGAACATAATCCAAGGATTTTGGGACAATTTTCATCTATTTTATTCATTCATAAAATGAAAATTACATAGTGTTCCTCTACTCTATTCTTCTCTACCCTGTTCTAATATCCTTTACAACGCTTAACCATATTGATCTATTACAATGTAAAAATCAACTATCTAAGGACCGACTCTGTGAACTCTCTCATCCTGTTCTAAAATCCATCATTTCAGATTTTAAAACTCCTACCTAATCTCTCCTATTACATTAACTGCATGTTACTTCTAGATAGAGTCAACACTCTATATCTGCAGTTCTTACAATCCTTAGAGAGTTTACAAACAAGTTATATTCTAATCTTTTTTTCAAAAAAATATCTCAAAAACCCAATTAAATTCTGAGTTAAATGCTTGACTAGAAATTTTGTCCATGCTGATATGTCCTCTGTTTGCCTCCACGTGTGTGCTATCATCTTTGAAGGTGATGCCCCTGCATCATACTCCTCTAGTTTAAAAAACAAATTCATGGACTCCTATCCATGAGCTCGTGTATTGTCCTTCCATTTTTCAAAATATCAATTTTTGTGACCCAACTTGCATCTTCCATTGGATGATATTTCCACTTCACTAAGTACTCAGGATATGTCTTCCACCTGGTTTTCTTTCCATCCCTCTGTTCAATAATTTTTTCCATCTGATGTTTTTCTGTTGTGGGCAATTGCTCTTTCCACTGAATTTATTTATGATCATCTGATTCTCCTTCTTTCTTCTCTCTTATAAGGATACAAGTCTGCAACATTGAATATCAGTGATATCCCAACATTGTCTGGCAACTCAATCTCATAAGCATTGGCTGGGAATTTTCTGAGAATCCTGCATGGTCCTATCTTTTTCATATTCAATTTTTTATATGTTCCCCTTGGAAATCTCTCTTTTCTCAAATGAGCTAAAACTTCATCTCCAAATTTGAATTGAACTTCTCTTCTCCTTTGATCAATTCTTCTCTTGTATTTTTGACTATTGTCTTATAGCTGCTCTTTGACTCTGTCATGTAGCTTTTGCATCTTTGTTGCAAAATTATCTGCTCCAACACTTCTGAACTCATATTGATTCAAATCTCTCAACTTTGTAATCCCTCTTGGTTGTATACCATACACAATTTCAAATGGACTTTTTCCTATGCTCCTGTTCACTGAATTGTTGAATGCAAATTCTGCTTGTGCAAGAATCTCATCCCATTGCTGACCTTTCTCAGTGACTAAACTTCTCATCAAGTTTCCAAGACTATTGTTTACTACTTCAGTATGTCCATATGTATGGGGGTGATATGATGAACTAAAGGACAAGTTTGTCCCCAGTATCTTCCATAATTCCTCCAAAAGTATCCTACAAATTTGGTGTCTATGTCTGAAACTATGCTCCTCGACAATCCATGTAGTCTTACTACTTCTCTGAAAAACAAAGAGGCGATGTGTGTGGCATCGCTTGTCTTATGGCATGGTATGAAATGTTCCATTTTTTAGGATCTGTCTACCACGACAAATATGAAATCATTCCCTTTTTTAGTTCTAGGCAATCCCAAAACGAAATCCATACTGATTGCATCCCATGGCCTCTCTGGAATTGGTAATGGCTGATACAAACTAGTGTTTTTTTGTATTCCTTTTTCATACTGACAAATTATGCATTTGTTCACAAACTTCTTTACTTCTTCTCTCATGCTCGGCCAATAATACAAATTATTCAGCTGTGCAAATGTCTTATCGTGAACAAAGTGTCCAGCTAAACCTCCATTGTGTTTTTCTTTCAACAGGTTGTCTCTCAATGAGAATCTCAGAATTCATAATTGGCTCCCCTTGAAAAATAATGCATCCTAAATCAAATATTCAGTCCATGGGACTCTATCTCCCAATAAAGTATTCGTTCATGCCTCATAAGCTTCTTTGAAATCTGCATCTTCTTTATACATCTCCTTGAGGTGTTCAAAACCCAAAGTCTCCAATCGGAATTCCTGTAAAATCAAATTTCTCTGGCTCAAAGCATCTGCGACTTTGTTAGTAGTTCCAACAATGTGCTTGATAACAAAAGTAAAATTCTGCATAAATTCTACCCATTTTGCACGTTTCTGAATTAACTTTTCTTGCCTAGTAATAAATTGCAAAGCATGATTATCACTGTACAAGACAAATTCCTTAGGAATTAGATAACGCCTCCATTTTTTCAAAGCTTGAATCACTGCATAAAAATCCTTTCATATGTGGAATACTTTTTATTGGAGTCATTTAATTTCTCACTGAAATAAGCAACTGGTTTATTATCTTGACTCAATACTGCTCCAATAGCTAATCCACTTGCATCACATCTCACCTAAAATGTTTTTCCAAAATCTGGTAAGACCAGAATTGGCTGCTTTGTGATTTTCTCTTTCAACACTTTGAAACTTTTCTCAACTTATTTTTCCAAATAAAGGACTTGTGCTTCTTCTTCATAGTGTCTAACATGGTTGCATTTATGCCACTGAAATTCCTGATGAATTTCCTATAAAAACTTGCTAACCCATGAAAAATTCTTACCTCAAATATGTTTCTCAGCGATGACCATTCTATGATTGCTCTCACCTTTTCTGGATCCATCTTCAATTCATTTCAAGAGATTACAAAACCCAAATATATGAGCTCCTTCTTCATAAAATAACTCTTTTTCAGATTTATCAGCAATTTCTCTTGCTGCAACCTTTCCATCACTGATGTCAAATGCCTTAAGTGTTCTTCCTTTGTCTTGTTGAAGATTAGTATGTCATCCAGATATACTATGACAAATATTCCTATGAAGTCTTCCAACACTTCATTCATTAACCTCATAAATGTGCTTGGTGCATTTTTCAAACCAAACGACATGAACATCCATTCAAATAATCCTTCATTTGTCTTGAATGTTATTTTCCATTCATCTACCTCTCTCATTCTTATTTGATGATATCCACTCTTCAAGTCTATCTTGGAAAAATATCTTGCACCACTTAGACAATCCATGAAATCATTTGTCCTCGGTAAAGGAAATCTATATCTAATGGTTATCTTGTTGATGGATTTGGAATCTGTACACATCCTCCATCCTCCATCCTTCTTTGGACTTAATATAGTCGGTACTACACATGGGCTTAGTATTTCTCTTAATAACCCTTTATCCAACAACTCCTCGACTTGATTATTGACTTCATCATTCTCTCTAGGTGTCAAACTATAAGCTACTTTGTTTGGTAAACTAGCTCTTGGAATAAGGTCAATATGATGGCTTATTCTCCTAATGGGTGGCAGTGAGTGTGGTAGCTCATCCATGACTATATCGGCAAAGTTTTCTAACAGTTCATGAATTTCTATAGGTAAATCTTCTACAGAAGTATTTGTAAGGATAAATCTAAACTTCCCCACTACAACAAACTACATTTATTTCTCCTTCTTGACTTCATTCAAGAGTTCATTCCCCCTCATGAGAAGTATGCTTGAACTATCTTCTCTCTTTGTCTCCTTGTTCTTTATGGGTAACAACATATGTGTTCTACCATTTTTATCTATGGTATAGGCATTTTATCTTCCATCGTGAATAACCTTTCGGTCATATTTCCACAGCCTCCCCATTAAACTATGACAGACATCCATAAGAATTACATCACACAATATTTCATCTTTGTAACCTCTTATCTTAAATTCAACTTGGCATTGTTGAATTACCATGATTTAATGTCCCTTCTTCAACCACGATACCTTATATGTCTTTGGATGTCCAGTTGTCTTCAACTCCATTTTTTCCACCATCTCTGTGGATACTATATTTTCAATGCTCCCACTCTCTATGATCACCTTGCAAACTCTGTCCTTCGACTTGCAAGCAGTTCTGAACAGGCTTGTCTGTTGAACTGGTTCCTCTGGTTCCTTTTCTAGTTTAAGAAGAACTTTTCTCATCATGAGGTTTCTTCCTCCTTCTGCAACATCTGCTTCCACATGATTCTATGCTTCGGCAATGTGTGCTTCTCCACCTTCTCTTTTTCTATCAGGACATTCCCAATATTTGTGTCCTTTTCCACAGGTATAACATTTAATTATACCTCCTCTAGCTCTTCCTCTTCCTCTTCCTATGGAAAAAGAACTTCTTCCTCCATGCTGTCCTTCTTTAGGAATTCCACCCTTCTCATGGTGACTATGTTGTTTTTCAACTTTAGGCTTTGAATTCAGGAACTTCTCTCTATTGTTTCCCTTTCCTCTACCTTAATTTCAAACTCTGATTCATTGGCTTTGATTCTGGGCCAATTTTTATTCAACTTTCAAGGCTGCTTGATAGGCATCCTCGACTGTTCTAACCGACATCATGTTGATCTCCTCTTGAATTTCATACCTCATCCCATTGATATATTTGGTGTTCTTTTCATATTCATTCTCCTTCTGTCCAACCTTGATGTTCAATCAGTAGAATTATTCAATGCACTCCCTCACTGATAAACCCCTCTGTTTCAGGTTCTGCAATCTTCTGTAAATATTGATCTGGTAATACTTTGGGATAAATCTCTCTTTCAACTTAGCTACCATCCTATCCCAACTTTTAATTTTTTGCTTACTATTACTTCTACGTTCATCTTGTAGTTCATCCCACCATAACGTTGCATGACCTTTTAGTCTTGTCACTTCATTCTTCACCATCTTGTCTTCCTAGATATCTTCATAATCGATGTATTTGTCCATAGCACATACCCAATCTAAAAATTCTTCAACTTCTAAATTGCCTTCATACATTGGTACCTCTATTGTTGCTCTAGCTCCTATTTTAGAAACAAATTTTATCAAGCGATCTTGTGCAGAATCCTCTGCGTCATTTTCTTTGGCCTCTACTTCTTCTTCACTCTCAGCTTCACTAACATCACCAGATTTTGGTTCTCTTCTCTGTTCTATCTCCATGGTGTCCAACCTCATTTGAATTTGCCTCATTTCTTCTTCCATTTCTACATTCGGTCTGTGCCTTCTCGGTGGCATGATTTTTGTTGCGTCACCTACCAACAGAAATGAAATTTCTTTGATACCACAAATGATACCAACTTTCCTCCTTTATTTTTTTGTATATTGTCTATAAACAAACTTAATTTCACTCTGATACCACCTGATGCAGCCCCCCTCCCCTTTGGGGTTTTGCGACCTCCCGGTGTCTGGATAATTTTCTCTCCTCGAGTTGGAACAACTCTCTAGTCCCTGTTGGAACCTTCATTCTCCAAATCCACAGGTCCTTTCCCAAAACTCTACCTACGTGACTAAGCACCCAAGCGTGATCTTCTACTCCATGCGATCACAGGCTGTGATTGGATGCTTACAAAAAAGGTGCATTGGAATCTCGCGTGTCAAGAATTTGTGAATGAGCCACCTCAATTCTCTTGATAGCCAATTCCTGATGAGGACTGAGCACCTTGAATATTTCCCCACGTTACCACCACCTGTGACCACTGGTTGAGCCCTAAAAGTGCTCATCGCATTTTGCGTATTGGTGATGCAAAGGAGTCGATTCCTTGTTCTTCAAACTGTCGATCCCCGAACTGCGATGGGACTTAACTCATGTTAGCTCCTTCCTTTATTTCTTCCACATGACCTTTGGCTATAACCTGGGACTAAACCTTATGATATGTCCTTCACCTAGATCAACGGTCAATGTTCTCCTGTGATTCAATGGTTCAGATCATGTCATGAGTCTGGACCTCATGAGTCCTTGACTCTACCCCTTTGACCTTCTCCAACTTCGAGTCGATGAAACTTTGATCTACTATCGTGTGTCCTTGAGCTCAATGGTTCAAACGCTTTCATGAATTTGTGTTTCGAGAGATCGAGTGATCTTTTCCCTCGGATCTTCCCATCGCCGAAACTCCAAAATCCCTTCTGGACGATCAACGGTCTAGATCTCCTCTATATCCAACAGGTGTGATTGAATCTTAACTTCACAATTTACGAGTTATTGTAACTCGGTCTTTGAATCTTTTGATGCGTGAGTGAGCGAAATGTTGACTACTTTCCACGTATCTCCTCCGATGGACGGTTGTGATTACATCAGCTCCTAGCTCATCAAAACTTTACCTATGTTCTCATTTCCAATTCCCCGATGGTTGATCCTTCGACTCCCATATCTATTTCCACCTATCCTCTGACGACAGACGACTTAGATTGTATCGGGTCTTGGGGTTTCGTAAAATCCTCCTTCCTGTGCATGGTGAAGGGTTTTAACATTCTCACAACTTTTTCCAAATTCAACGGGTGTTGTTCCACGACGCTCATATACGACGGTTCTGATCTGATCTCTTCACACTTTCTTATAAGTGTCTGGATGTGGATTTGACGGTCCATATATTTTCCTTGCAACTTATCCGATGGTTGTTGTGATCTCCCTCCTTAGATTTTGCGTGTTCTTCATGGACTTCGAAGATTTGGACACTTAGAAGATTTTCATCTTCTCTTCTCCTATGAATCCAACTTTTGTATCTTGTGAACACTTTATGAAAGTGTTATCCCTTCTGAGCTTCGTCCCTTGAAGGATTTTCAATCTCCCATGCACACCTTGCATTCTAGGATTTCAAAAAAATCAGTTCGAAGGATTTTATTGAAAAGAAAATGCTTCTCGCCCACCTTTCATTCTTCAACTCTGATTCTTCAAATCTTGTTAGCTTCTTGACGCTATGCACACCTTCAACCTGGTCTAAGTTTCCTTATTTCCCTTTGAACTTCTCTCTAAGCCAATCTGAGACTCAATTGACACACTCCTTGCGTTTGAGATGCACACCTTGCATACAAGTATCAGAAGAGAAACGATTGAAACTTAGCCAGTTTCGTCACGACTTCATACAATCAATCTCTCAAACTATCATACATGAATTGAGTGGTAACAAATCATGCATACATAATAACATTCATGCAATCACATTCGAGATGAACACAATCCAAGGATTTTGGAACAATTTTCGTTTGTTCTATTCATTCATAAAATGAAAATTACATAGTGTTCCTCTACTCTACTCTGATCTACCCTTTTCTGATGTCCCTTACAACACTTAACCATACTGATCTATTACAATGTAAAAATCAACTATCTAAGCAGCGACTTTGTGAGCTCTCTCATCCTGTTTTGAAATCCATCGTTTCAGATTTTAAAACTCCTACCTAATCTGTCCTATTACATTAAATGCATGTTACTTCTAGATAGAGTCAACACTACATATCCATAGTTCTTATAGTCCTTAGAGACTTTACATACAAGTTACATTCTAAAATGTTTTTCACAAAAATATCTCAACAACCCAATTAAATTATGAGTTAAATCCTTGACCAGAAATTCTATCCATGTTGAGATGTCATTTGTTTGCCTCCACATGTGCACTGTCGTCTTTGAAGGCGATGCTCCTAAATCATCAGGAATGGCTTGAAATAGTATGTTGATTTGATTCTCCATCTCTTCCACTTTCTTTTGCGCTCTCTCTTTCTGTTGTGCTTCATGGTTGAGGGCTTCCTTCATCATGATGTTTTCTTCCTGGGATACCTATAGATTCATCGTGTCAGCTCTTGCTTTGGATTGAATCTCCAGCGCGACGCTTACCTAAAGTTTATAAAATTCCTTTGTTGGATTATTGGCTAATTCCATGTCCAATGCTTCAATGTCCTTTAGGGGTTTCTGTGTTGTCTCTTTATCAATAAACAACATCGCAGACGTGATGATGAAATTGGTGTTGATGATGAAATTGGTGCTCGCCTGCGCTGCAAATTGCATTGTTTCAGGAACTGACACTCCTTCCTTAACCTCCATGGGTATTTCTTTTGGTGCATGCACTGACCTAATCCTTATCTACTATAATGCAATTTTTACTTCTTGCACTTGATCTGAAATTAAATCCTTGTTCTTCTCTGCATTATCCCACACCTCAACCAATCTTTCCTCGACTATTGTCACCACTAACTCCACATCATCCGGGGTTAGTGATATATGACATTGTGGTTTGTGGACCTTCGCCTTCTTTCGGTCACCACCAGTTTTCTCCCCTAGTTTCTTCTCTTAGGTGTCTGATGGCTCAGGAATAGTGGGAATATGAGTATCTCTAGCAATGGTTGGCCCCGTTTCTTTTTCCACATGAATCTCCTGGGTCCCTGTCTCTCATTCTTCCTCCATAGGGATCTCATGTGTCCCTATGCTTGTTTATTCTATGCTCACTTCATTTGTTGTATGTGTTGGTGGTTGTTCTATATGTGGTGGATCCTGTGTAGGGCCCCTTGGTGGTATGTTATGTGTTCTAGATTTCTTCTTGGCTGGGGTGCCTTCCCCCTCTTGACCTTGCATACGCCTCTTTTTGGTTCCGGCCCCGTTGGTGCCTATTTGGTGCACTGGGGCTAGTATTTCCTGCATCTGAGTTTGTGGGCTTGGTAATGCAGTTGGAATAACCAATACCTTCCATTCTTTAGGTCAATGGTGGACCTCTCTATGGATCTCTTTCATCGTCACACTATAGTTTATTTATAGTCATTCCTTGGATTTGTCTCTCTTTTCTTGTATCCATAATCTATGGTGTGTTTCCCTAAAGTTAGCAAATTATCCAAACTCCTGGACAATTTCTAGTAAAATGCACCATGTATCTACAGTGAGGTCTTGGATTTCTGCTAAACATCTCTCAAATATGTTTGTATTTGTCCTGTTTGTCTTCGAGTTTGCGTTGTTTTATAACGATATGTAGCGCATTGCACCACACTTTCCTGGTCTCTCTAGATACTTACTGTAAACTGGTTCCTTCCATCCAGTGAGGCCAACGAGGATGAGTAACCATGAGTAGTGGAACTCAGAGTGTCAATCATGTGTTTCCTTACAGTTCTCCAAAAAAGAGTTCAAGAGGTATGGGGCCTAACTCATTGAGCCCCCCTTCGCATACTGCGCAGCGATGACGACCACACCGGCCGATACTTCCTCTTTATGACACTTGCACATCAATTTTCATCCAAGGAGTCTAATGGGAAACCTTGTCACATGATCATTGATATCATTGATCCTGATACCCCTGTTACCGCACTCTGTGCCATACTTGGCCTTGATCTCATCCGATATGGCCTTGGCTCTGGTTTTATCCTCCATGTATTGTTATGGATTTTCCCCATCATTGGGTAGCTCCTTGATTGTTGCAATGAGGTCCAGAGAGATATGCATGAGGCTATCCATCCACATGATCCTGCCATGCACTCGTGAAAGAAGTTGCTTGACACAAGCATTAATTTTCTTTCCTTACCCAAAATGTGGAAAATCCAACAAGTTCATGATGTTGATGTTATACAACCCAAGAATCCACTACACCATCTCTAATAGTGGCATGCCCAATGAGCCTTCTCCCTTGCTTTCTAGATAATTTTGGGGTGCCAGGTATGGAAATTTGGCGGCATCTGTCACATCACGGTCAAAATAATTGATTTAATTCACTCCACCAACCATATCATCATCTACGCACACCCCTTTTGGAATCTTCAACAGAACCAGGGCCCCTTCTACTTATGGTTGTGACCTCCTTACACACTACTCTCAGCGTGATCCTTCTATTTGGCTTGTGGGGATGAGGCCCCCACCTCTGGTACATCCTCGTGTACTGTTGCATGTCCAAATTCTGTTTCATGGCTCTATGGCATTGAACCCGTGGTCTTCTCAGCCTTGTGTGGCCCCAGTCCCCTTGATCTATCAGATTCAGTTCTCTCCATGTTATCCTCTATCTACTCAGATTCCTACACTGGGTTTTGTTCCTCCTCTATTGTCACAGGGCTTGCTTCGTACTCAGGTGTGTGGAGTTCATCCACATCCACCACTATGGGTATCTATTTCTCCCTTGTGTCTGTCACTTGAGCAATACTTCTCGTGTTCCTGTCAGCCCCGTCTGACACTCCAAATCGTGGTGGTGACATTGTGACGAGATTTGGACTGTAAATATTAGAACTTAGTGGATGATAGATCAAAGTCTCACTCTATCACTCTCTCGCTCGGATATGTGTTCTTCTCCTTATAAATTAACACAATGATTTTCTTTCCCCCCTTTTTTCGACTTTATAGCAGGACAATGAAGTGACAATTGTTCTGCACTGATAGTTGTCCCTTTTACACTTTTTGTTGTGTGTCTTGCACGTGGTAACTTTGTACTTGTTAATTGTTGTCATGTGCGTCATGTTTTTGGACTTTTCCCTTTCTGTCTCACTAAGTTATTTACCTCTGCATACAAACTTTTGTAAGTTTGTCACAATTTCAACAGTCGCCACCAGTTGGCACCTCAATTCCACAGCTGTCATTTTACGAATTGCCACATTTTCTGACCGTCGGTCATTTTTCTGGCACACTGGGATTTTTGAGTGGGTTGAGTCCTTGGCTTGGATACCCTTTTCTTTTGGCATATTATTATTATTTTGTTGCACTGAATCGGTGACCTGTGCACGTGGACTCTTTTATTTTTAGTTTCGTTGACTTGTTGACCTATGCGCGCAGACTTTTTTTTTTTGGCAGTTCTTATTACACAACAACTTTCAAGTTGTGGGTGATCGACTGTTCTTGTACAGGTTCAGTAGACTCCCAATTATCATGCCCCTCAATTATGTTCCTTCCAAATCCTTCAATTGTACATCTCTTCCATATGTGACAGTATTGACCTCATATGGTCCCAACCAATGCATTTTGAAATTTCTTAGATGTTGAAAACACTTGTTGTCATATAGTAGGACTAGGTATCCTTCCTTGAAAAATTTTCTTTTGATATGTCGGTCATGCCAAGATTTGTCCCTTGCTTTCTAAAATTCTTGGTGAAATCTTGCTAGAATCCTATCTTCTTCCATGCTCATTAGCTGACTTAACCTTTCTTGTATTGTGCCTCTCTTTGTCATTTTTGTAATTGTTGTGACACACAGACTTGATACCAAGAATTCTAATGGAACCACTGCTTCCTGTCCATACACCAATATAAATGGTGTCTTCTCTTTCAACTTCTTACAACCAGTTCTATATGCCCATAGTACCGCAGGTATCTTTGAATCCCATTTTTCCCTATTGACATTGCAAATCTTGGTTAAGGAATTCTATAGAATCTTGTTGAAGGCTCCCACTATTCCATTTTCCTTAGGATGGTATGGTGTAATTTTCTGATGGTATACCTCAAATTATTCAGTCATAACTTTGATAGTGTTGTTGATAAAGTGAGTGCCTTGGTCACTCACCATAATTCTTGGGCATCCAAATCTGTTGTTGTCTCTACATTGAAATCTTTAATTGGTGCTACATCTTCCCATATTCAGAGGTATTTTTTCATAGTGATGATGTATCACACACCTGACCTTCTTTCAAGTGGGTGAATTGGCCCAAAAAAATTGATAGTCGATTTTTCAAACACTTGTAGCGTTACATGTGGGTGTAAGGGAATCTCATCCTATCTTTTTTTGTTTTCCAACCCTCTAACAAACATCACATTGTTGGTAGTATTACTTTGCATCTTGATGAATATTTTTCCACCATAATCTTGTGTGCAGTACCTTCTACGTAGTAGCTTTTCCTGCATAGTGTCCTCGAACTTTTCCTTCATGGGATTCTGCCAATATCCTAGGCCTCTCATGTTCTAGCATGCACATTCTTAATATGATGTCTTCCCCCATTTTTTATAAGTTCCCTGCGATCAATTGGTAGTCGTTTTCTCTAACAACCAGATTCTTCCTCTGTGTGGTGTTAAGTTCCTGTGGCGCAATCCATGTACTTAGATACTCAATAATATCAACAAAATAATCATCAACGACCTGGAATGAAAATAATTTCACATCAGGGAAGGTATCCTCTAATTTTGTAGGATCCTCACCATTGGTGACCCCCGACAAGTGATCAGGTCCTGCGTTCAGCTTCCCTGGTTTAACTATGAATTCAAAGTCAAATTCTTGAAACAACGGTAACCATTGACATATTCTCCCCCCCAAAATTGTCTTGTTGACTAGGTACTTAAGGGATGAATGATCTGTGAACATCTTAAAAAAGTTTCTAAGTAGGTGATGCCTGAACTTGTGAAGTGCATACACCATTTCTAGACCTTCTCTCTCTGTAGTGTTGTAATTATGCTCAGAGTCTGACAGTTTTCTGCTTGCAAATTCTATGGGATGGTCCAAATCCCCTGGTCCTGGTTGCACCATAATATCTTCTGGGGATATGGATGATGCATCTACATGCACATGAAATGTCTTCTCCCAATCTTGAAAGATAAAGATGGGTGTTGTGACCATCTTCTCCTTCAGGGTGTCCAACCCTTGCTGACAGTTCTCATTCCACTGGATATTAGTATTCTTATTGAGAAATTTCTCCATCAGCATAGTGATCTACACAAACCCTTTATAAATTTTCTGTAATATTATGTATGTCCCAATGTGGCTCGCAGCTGCTGCATTGATTTCGGTGGTGGTAAATTCACAATTACTACAATCTTTGTAGGATCCACGATCAAACCTTGTCTACATACTATGTGACCCAATATAATTCTCAAGGGTGTTCCAAATATACATTTCTTAATGTTCAAGGATATTTGGCATTACCTGCATATTTCTAACATTAGCCTCGACACCTCTACATGATCCTTCAACAGGCTGTACACTGTCCAATCATCCAAATATACCTCTAGAACTGATGGATGAATTCTTTGAAGGAAACAATGACTATTATGGAAATAATTTTTGGTGCATTCTTCAGTCCAAAAGGCATGTCTGTGTACTGGTAGGATCCCCATTCTGTCACAAAGGTAGTCTTGTACTGATCTTCTGGTGTTATCTTGATTTGGTGGTAGCCTGAGAATCCATCAGTGAATGAGTATGCCTCTTGACCTCCCACATTTTCTCAGAATTCATTTGTAAAGGGTGTGGGGAAAGGGTCATGTAGGCAAGCATTATTGAGATTTCTCAGATCTACGCAGATTCTTATGCCTCCTTTATTCTTCTCCTGAGCTACCATGGGTCTTATCCATTCTGATTCTTCTACTGGTTCTATGATTCTTGCTTCCATCATTTTGTTGATTTCTACTCTTGCTTTCTTCTTGTATATGAGGTTTAATCTGTAAGGCCTTTGTCTGACAGGTCTTGCCTCCGGTTTGAGAGGTATCTTCATCTCTCCAAGTTCTCCTGCAATACCTTTCATTTCTGTGAAGTTCGTTGGGAACAAGTCACTATACTCACATAGTAACTCTGTTATCCTTTCCACTTTTTGCTCATCCCAGTAATCCCTGATACTAGCCATCTTGGGATTCTCCTTGGTTACAATATTGACCTTATTTACTTTAATTGGCGTAGTAAATTCTTCAGTTTCTAAGGAGGGCCCTTCTACCCCCCTTTCTCCTTCGACCTCTGGAATCTAGATATTTCTTGGATCTTCTTTGTCTAGCATGTCTTCTTCTACACGATAGCATGACAACAATTCTTTGATTGTCCTCCTATTCTGTTGTTGATATTAAGTCATAAGGTCCAGCTCTGGTTTATCAATGAATATCAAGCCTCTAATCTATTTTGAAATGAAATCAACGTTGCGGTTCTCATGTTCGAATGAGAATGTGGTTATGAAATTTTGTTGCAATATTGTCCATTTAGTTGTACCTCTGCGTAGTTCTTGGTCTACATACTAGTTTTCCAGAATTCCTTCTAGTGTGTGAATGAAATAATGAGGACATTCCTCAAGTGGTATCATCCTCCACTGTGTTCTTAATTTTTCCAAGTGTTCTGTAGGTGTTCTGTGTCCATTATATTTCTGAGGTGTGCTCCTCTTTTGTTCTACACCGAATCTGATGCGTAGTAGTATTTTGCATTGGTACCAGTCTTGTATATTTTGTTTGTGCACACCCCACCATATTGCAAGTGTAGCCTTAAGTGAGATGTCGAGAGCTAACAATCTATGGTTTTCTGATAATTCCTCCTCATATCTCATTAGGAATTCTTCCAAGTTGTTTATTCCATGGAAAATTGGAGCTTCTTTAATTCTTGTCCCAACCCACCTTACTGCACAGTCTATTCATGCACATCTTCTGGTTGAGACCTCATCTAGGCATTACTACCAATTGTCCAGAACTATGTTTGAATCAGAAGCACATGACGTGATACTTCTCTAGCTAAGTACACCATCGACAGTTGGATTAATGTAATTTTTGGCACATGTGGTGGTCTAGTACAGCTGGTTAATTTCTTCCAGATCTAGACATGTTGGTTCCACAAATATTTCAGCTTCAAATGGATCCAGGGGAAAATAACCCTATATTATCTTGACTCAAATTTCATCTTCCTGGTTTTCAGGTTGATTATCACCTGATTGTAAAATGCCTAATCCAATCCTAGTAATGTTGGATATGGTGTTGTGTCGTCCATGATTTTGATCACTTTGAAGTCTTCCTTAGTGCTCACTCCATCAATATCTATTGTCACTCCTTTCATCCTCCCTATTGGAAAAACACTGTGTTGGTTTCCTAACTTCAGTTTGACTGGTGAGTATCCTAAGGTAGGTTATCCCATGCATTTCCATGTCTTTTTGGGTAATACATTCACTTCATATCCCAGATCTAATATCACATCGCCCATGTTAAAATATACAATGTTGGCATTCAATCTAAGTTGTCTTTTGGTTCTCCTTATGGCATGGAGATGATTGAATGTCCTTTTTTATAACTTTCCCTTAGATTTTGTGGTACATCTACCTAATAGATTATGTAATATTATAACAGATGATGGATCTTTAAATATTTGAATACAAGATTGCAGGAAAGTTTTAATACAACTTACTTGGTTTCCCAGGTGGACTTCACTGGTATGGTCCAATGATGACGACATTTCATACGTTGGGACTTATTGGGTATGTTGCATGGTATATGTAGACATAAAATTCTACTTGAGAAATTATTGTCTAGCCTCCTTAAAGTTCTCCTTCTCCTTTCTTGCATCAAATCGCTTTGGTGGCTCAGTATTCTTCTTGGTCCACTGGTGTTGTACTGGTTCCCTTTTAGCCGCATCATATCATGTTTTATCACCTGCATGCGTCACTATGTTGATGTTCCTGCCATCTTCTCTAGCTTCTATAGAGATCCAGTGTATGTTCTGATTATTCTGATTTCGTTTTTCATGTATCTTCCCCAATAGTATTGTGCAATCCTCTGTATCATGATCTGTTGCATGATAATACATGCATGTCACAAGTGGTAGTGGACATTCTCTTACATATTTCTCTCACTGTTGGCAGTTATGGTACACTACTGGACCTTTTTCGCATCCAAATCCTACTTTACCTCGTCCTCCTCCTTTGTACCTAGCGTGATCTCCGCGCAGTGTATTGTATTGAGGTACCTTATTATAATGTGCAGGGTTATACTATGGTTGTGTAGTGTTATATTGCGGTTGTGCATTGTTATATTGTTGCAACACACTATTATATTATAGTGGTGCCTGATTAAATTGAGATGAAACTTGCCTTGTCATCATTTCAGCTAGCAACCTATATGCATCTGATGTCCTCTCTCTCATCAACTCCATGGTTCTAAAGTCTTTGTCATCATGACCTACTAACTCGCAAAAGTTCCAATACAAACTCTTTGGGACTGTCTAGTACTTATGCATCATTAGGAAGTGATATGGATCATGGCTCTGTTTCTTACAAATTTCGCACCATAGTCCTCATGTTGGTAACAGATTTGGAAATCTTGCTTCCATGTACTACGTGAATGTTGGACATTCATTCTTATGGTGTCCTTCTATCCTACATGTGGTACACCAAACGAATTTTCTTTTGTCCTTACTTTTGTTTTGGTTTAGCTAGAACATTAAGTTCTTCAAATCTTCCTTCAGCTCCTCGATGGTTGGATCTATCTTCGAATATTGGTTTTCTTCCAGTTGCAGGACTGCCTGCAGAGCCTCTGCCTACATCTGAAACTTATGTTGTTGTAGTGGATATTTCAAGTGTGGTAATAGTGAGTTGACGAATAGGTGCATGTCTTGCATACCTTTCATGAAATATTTCAGATTTCCTTTCAATCACTTGAATATTTGGTCAATCTCCCATACATATTCTCTTGGTTTCTGTCTAATTTCTATCATCTCCTTCATATATTTATTCTCTTAACAAGGTCTCTAGAACTCATTTATCAACAACTTCTTGATATTTCCAATCATTCTGGTTGTCCCTTGAAGATTGTTTGTGGCTAAAATCATATACCAATATAGTGCGTGATCTCTTAATGTGATAGCTAAATGTTCAAGTTTAGTGTCCTTGTCTATTATATGTTTTTCTTCCCAGATATTTTCACAGATAAACAAGTGCTTCTCTGGGTCTTCTGCCGCTTCTCCTTTTAATTTTGGTAACCTAATGGTGGGATCATGTCTTGCCATCCTGAATGATGAAATGCTAACTCTGCGTGATGTAGATACTTGACTAATGCTTCTTGAAATGGCTCCCTGAATATTTTTTCCTTGTGTAGATGTACTTCTTGTTGTCTTCCTTCTCTCAAAATTTCATTGTCTAAATGGTGGTGTTCTTCTTGGTGTGTTAGTCACACATGGGTTTATGAGTTCCACACTGACATTAATATGGATACGATTGTTTCCTTCTATTCCCACTCTTGGACCTCTCATCTTCCTCTCATATGTTGCATGCAATATTTCCTTAATCTGCTCCACAACCCAGAGATCCTCTACCTCCTCTTCATCACTTGCCAATCCTTCCCTCGCGGCTACAAATCTCTTCTTGGTGTTCACCTTGTATTGGTAGGGTACTCCACTGCGCATATTTCTGGTTGTCACCGTGATCCTTTTGATCTAGTCATCGTCCATCATTATTGGGTCCAAGGCCTCCTCCTTCTTTACTTTATCCACTTCTCCTTCCATTTATCCTTTTCTTGTCAGTGCTTCCCCCCTTCCCCATGCACACAAGGAAGTTTAGTTGGCTGCCACCATTGTCATTACCTCGTTGTTATACAACAAGATATTAATAGAAGTATACATCGATCTAATATACCTTCCTCGAGGGCTGCGTAGAAACTCTTTCTCTGTTGTGCTGTACAATTTCCTGGTATCTACTACAAATTCTGTTATAAGTCTTGCTACAATATTGTTGAGCCAAAAATCTACTGTGCGGGTGAATTTATTATTCACTTGTTGTAACTATGTGATATGAACTGGGTTCCAATCTAACTATCAGATCCGATTTGTTGCGTGGTTTTCTTTCAACCTCAATATCCACTTCTACAATAAGTGTGGAAAATCACAGAAAAATACTTCATGCAGATCAGTAAACACATACTTCTCAAGATATTTGCGTGGTGTTACTCTGACGTTTCTATTATCTTGCTATGAAAACTCTAGTTCCTTTGTTTTCAACCATATCTCTATTTCCTCCTTCGCGGGTCTCCAGGGTATAAACATTCACTTCTATATTTTCATTTTTTTTAACACTTCGGTCCCAGATCTAACATTCTTTTAACATTTTTTCAACAAATCAAACATTCTTATAACAGATCTCATCCACTCAATCCTATGTTGTTCCAACCAGAAATAGAACCATTTGTTCGTTGCCTATCTTAGTTATACCTTTAACATGATTTGACCTAGGTTTAGATCTACTGGAGATCCAACAAATCCTCTAAAACTATTGGTCCTCCTGGTAAACCAGAAGGCAATGCAACACACAGAGTGCATTGCACAGTCCCACCCGAGATAGTCTTAATGGGTGACTGCAATGCTCAAATGATTGTAGTCTAGGACTAAATGGGGATTTGTGAATTGCACGTTGTGAATTATATCTAATTATTAGAGAAATATATCATCATTCTTATTCATTCATGTAGTGTAATTAGATCCATTAATTCATTCATACATCATTTTAGAAGCTACTTATTGATAGTAAAATGGACACAAACATTCAATCACATAACACATGTGTTATCGTGGTTCACCCCCTCCTAGGATACATCCACAAAGATCTGGATTTCAAGCTCTTTTATTATGGTGGTTCCAAAACTACAATGTCATGCTCTTTACAACTCGTCCTTAGTTGGGTTGAGATATATTATGAGGTAGACTAGATCACACCAGCCTCCTGAGCTTGTGATATAACCCTCAAAATATACCCTTCTGACCCTCTACAACTCAACAACTTACAAGATTGGATCAAATTACAGTCGTGTTATAGACCAATTACTCCTTCTCACACGAGTAACACTCAATAACTAGAACCCCCCCCCCCAACCTAGACCTCCTAGGTATCTATTTATATGTGTTTTGGGCTCATCAAATATTACATTCTCTTACCAAAACCCTAACATAGTTAGGTCTTATTGCATGCTGGCCTTGCATGCTTTCCTCCTCTGCATGCCCGTTTTCCTTTCATCCACTGCTTTTCCTGCCAACTGTGTTTCTTTCCCATATTCTTCCATGCACACCTCACATGCCTCCCTGCCAACTATATTTCCTCCACGTTGTTCCTTTTCCCCAAAATGGGCCTTTTCCCAACACAGGGAAACAAGATTCTACACAAATTCAAGGATATCCAACTACAACAACAACTGAGTAAATAAATAAATATAAAATAAATGTGCGCTAGAGTGAAGGATAAAGTTGATGCATGATGCATATAAGAAATATAGAGTTCATGTACATGAGATAGGAATGATGAGATTAATTGATTAATGCATATTGATGTGAATGGGTACATGTGGACATGGCTAGAAATGTATATGTCATTCTAGTAGATTGAGATTAATTTTCTAATATATATATATTAAATAAGTATGCTATGGTATTTGTATAAAACCAATGATGGATTATGTATTCAGGAAAAATGATTATATCATGGTTAAAAAGGATGATGATAATGTTTACTTATGGTAGCCATTCATATGAAGAAAAATGAGGATGGTGGGAATGTTGATCAAAAGGTTGGTGAAGGGATCATGTGAACTTCTACAAATTACTAGTTGATACAATAGCAACAAGTAATGTAATAACAACCATGTAGGTATGGATTTGAAGTTGGTTATGATGCATAAATGCGGAAGGGAATTGAAGTAATAGCCCATCAATTAAGTTCTGAATATTTTAATTTATGTATATGTAGGAGGCCTTGAGTATGAAATTATTATTTGTTCCTTGAATGTATTTATGAGAAATTCAATTACATATTGTGTTATGTTGGTTATGAGATCATAACCAAGTCAAGGCATGAGACATACTCCTACAGTAGAAATGAATTCCATTACAAATAGTCATGTGTGAGGCCACGTTATGGTTGGATTTGAAAAGTTTGTAGTGTCATCCAAGTTCAAAATGGTTTTCCATTATATAACCGATGTTTAGATTGTAACCTCTTTGTTGACACTAAATAACACGAAGGGATGATGTTACTAGTGTTGTGTATCGGTTGAAGAGGAAGGTATCCAAATGATTGGATAGGTTGTGGGGAAAGAGTTTAGATGATGTATTGAGGCATTAGATAGACCTAAAAACTCACCATGGGGGAATACATGACAAGAAAATATGGTATTCTAGAGTCAATGCAAGGATACAATGTGTAGGTGTGGCCATGATTATTCGCACACTGGTTTTATTTATTGGTAAAGTTTGATTTCATTATGAAAAGCTTAGTGTGTTGATAATGCATACATAGTGAATGATAGTTTCATTATAGACGATATGATTAATGGTTGAATTCCATTTTTAATGTAAATAATGGATGGAAATGATTGAATTGTTGGTAAATTACAATTCTGAGATTCATTTCATGAACTACTAAAAATGTGCATGAGTGCTAACAATCTTGTTTGGCTGCATGGAAATTGAGAAGACTACATGGAGAATGATCTTGGATATGGAAATGATGTAATCCCATAAGGAATATTGATATATATAGTTGCAAGAGCCAAAAATAATGAGCATAAATCTCATTCCTAGGAAATTTTATTTTGTTTTATAAAACAAAATGAGAAATTAATAATTGAAAATTGTTATGATATATTAACAATTTGTTTGGTTTCATGGAAATTGAAAAGTCTACATGGATAATTCTCTTGGATATGGAAAGGATGTAATATCGTAAGGAAAATTAATATCTACCACTACAAGAGCCAAATATAATGAGAAAAAAACTCATGGTTGGGGAAATTTTGTTTTTCCTATATAAAACGGATTTATAAATGAAAATTGTATGATGATGTCTCATATTGAATGTATGCATATGATGCATATGGGATGATTTCCAGTGGAACTATAGTATAAATTTGTCATTCATCTATGTAAGAACACCTTTGAAAATGATGGATCGCCTGAGGAAGTATATAACAATGAAAGAGATGCATGAGCATAGAATTTGAGTACAACAAGAAGAAGTAAGTTTTCAATCTTGCAAAAGAAATAGGTTGTCATGTCTGAAGAGTGAACTATACTGTGAGTTGAAATATCGAAGAACCAGATTGTCAAACCTGAAGAGTGAACTCATGTGTGAGTTTCACTTTAGCATCAAGGTTGTTTCTAGCTATTTACTAGTAATTTTCCTAGTAGTGAGTCCCTTGAGTTCCTAGTAGTGAGATTCCTGGATACATGTGCCTGAGATACCCTGATAAATGAATGGTGCAACCCAATGGACTAAGAAAAGTGAAGGAGGAACATTCCTATGGTCAAACATGATAAATGAATGGGATTTCTGATGGATTGTGAGCAATGAAGGGATACACTCCTTGGGTTGGGTAGGTCAATAGGAAGAGAGTTTTTTGTGGAAATCAAGATAATTGTAGGAGAATGCCAATGGTTTGTGTGTGTGTGTGTGTGTGTTGGGATAGAGTGCCTATGTATATATATGTTTTAGGCTAGGGATCCATTGTATATATGGTTATTTAGGTTGGAGAGACTTTGAATTTTATGTTTTAGGCTGGAAATCATGTGTGAAGTTGGGCCGAAAATCTTATATATGAATTAAAGGTCAAAGATCCTAAAATTGTAATTGTATGCACACCTGGTGGTGTTGTGCACTAAGGATAGTGAAAAAATAATGGGGAGAGGAATTTAACATCCATAGATTTAATCCCCACAAATTATAATGTAATTATATAAATGTGAATTAGGTTTTTGAGTTAACGTATTGGGGTGAAGAGCCTGTATTGATTTAATGTGAATGGGAGTTGAATTGTATGATATGTGCATTACATAATTAATAAAAGAATTAATCATTGGTTGTGATAAATGAAGGATGAAAATTATCGTGGGATATGATTCCAAAAAAGAGAGGAGTCCAAGGAAGAAGTATTCATGGGTATTGATCGAACCCACATTCCTGAAATTATTTTTATTGGTTTTTATAAACCTTCTAATTTGTTGTTGAGTGTTCCCAAAGTCAATCATTAAACTCATGTAAGAGGGTGGGTGTTAGGGGTCACATCCCATAGTAAGTGGGGAGCATGGGATGAAGTACAATCATCTTTGAGAAGAGTGAGAGTCAATAAAGCAAGGGAGAAGAAGGGAAATTTCTATGGAGAAAAGGGACAAGTTTTACATGCAAAATTTAGGCAGGAAGAAGAGAGATGAGTGTTGGGAAGAACACTAACCATGTTGTGAATGAAGGAAACCATTTTTTGTTTTTGTTTTATGCTGAGAAAGAGGCTTATGTTCCTGCTAAAATGGTTTGTAAGAATGTAGTACGTTTTCTTGTTGAGGAAATGAATAAAGAGCCTTTTGAAGGATACCGTGAGAACTCCTAAAGAAGCTAAGAGTTCTTAGATTCCTTAGCTAAGAGATTCTTGGATAACCAAGTGCAATAGAGGCCCTGATAAATGACGGTACAACCATAGGGAGTGTAAGTATTGAAGGGGGTACATTCCTTGGGTAGTTCAGGTTGTGGGGAGTAGAACCTAGGTATGGGGATGTTGTGCATAGAGAGTGGATATCCAGAGGGGAATATCTCCTCGTTGAATCATAACCTTGTCTCAGAGATGGAATGCTATGGAGATAAAATAAATGACAATTCCTATGGCTAGGAGGTTCATCCTTTGTATGAAGCTAGTTGGTTAATTATTAACAAATGAGTTTTATGTTGTTTTTATGATGATATTCCATTGTGTAAATGTTTTATATGAATGTCGTGTGTTTGATGTTTTGATTGAAGAGTGACATTAATTTTTTTCTTCATGATAGAATTTAATTTATATTTATGGTATCATAAGTGGTTAAATCTATGTGTGATCTGTAACTACTAAGCTATAAGAAATTATTAAGTTGAGAATTTTAATTTTAATGTGTTTTATGCACGCAATGTTTCTCGGTGGGACTGGGGTACATTATATATGATGTTTAGTCATGATATAAAATCACCTCCCCATGAAATATGGGCATTAATTCTCCATTGCATGAAGGATAACCATCATTTCTTTCTCATATGTGAATTTTCCCAAATTGCAGTCACACAAGTATTTATTGGCGAATGCCAAGGGGCATCCTTCTTGCATCAATACTACTATGAGACCTTTTTCTGAGGCATCACATTCAAAGACAAAAGTCTGATTAAAATTAAGCATTGTTATACTAGAGTGGTATACGTGGAATCCTTTAAAGTAGTGAAGGATTTTGCTTTTACCTTGATTTAGACAAAGCCATTATTTTTAAGGAGTGAAGATAGGGAAGTTGCAATTTTTGCATAGTTTTTCCCAAAATTCTTGTAGTATCCTATAATTCTTAGGAATCCCAACAAGCTCTTTGATGTTTTGGGTGGGGCCAATATTGCATGGCCACCACTTTTTTGGGATTGAATGATACTCCATACCGACTTACATCGGGGATGATTTTAAGGATGAAATTTCATTTTAAAATGTAGAAACCTTGGCGAATATTACTAATCCTTCATATGCAAACTATAAATGTTTGGCGATATTTTTGTAAAAATATTCAAATTTATAAAGATTTTATATAGTTTGTATAAAATTTTGGCGATTTTTAAGGTAAAATAATTTTTTCCTATAGAATTTGGGCGAATCATTTTTAGAATAGCGAATCGTTTTTTGGGGAAAATCATGGAAAATTAGCCCATGAACGAAATTTAGCCCCTAAAATCATCCCTGTCTTACATTGTGACCCAAATATTCAAACTCATGAGACCTAGAAGCACATTTGGACTACTTCATGAATAATCAAGGTTGTCCTTCAAAAGATGAAAGGACTTATCGACATGCTCTATGTGTGATTCTAATGATTTATTTTAGATCAATATCATATAAGAATATCAACACACAATTGCATATGAAGGGTTTCAAAATATTGTTCATGAGGCTCTAGAAAGTGGATGGAGCATTAGAAAGACCAAAAGGAATCACTAGAAAATCATAATGACCTTTGTGTGTCCTAATGGTTTCTTAGGAATATTTGTTTCTTTCATCATGATTTGATGGTATCCTAAACACATATCAATCTTAGTGACAAACTTGACTCCATGAAGTTCATCCAAGAGATCATCAATAATTAAGATAGGAAATTTGTCCTTGATTATAAAATTATTGAGAGCCCTAAAATAAGGACACATGCACCAATTTCCTTCCTTGTTTAACACGATGAATACTAGTGGTAAGCAAAGGATTGTATTGAGATGTATGACCCTTGCCTCCAACAGTTCTTGGATGATCTTTTCTATCTCATTATTTTGTAAAAAGGGGTGTCAATAAGGATGTGTATTTGGTGGTTGACATCCTAGAATCAAGAAAATAAAAAGGCCATGTTATCCACGAAAAGGGGGTAAACCCTTTGGTGTCTCAAATACTTGATTTTGTTTGTCGAGGAACAATTGCAAGTCTAGGTGTATTTTTTTTGTTAGACTTTCCATAACTTGTATGGAATTAGATTGGGAAATAATGCAAGAGTGGCCTTTCTTTAATAACTTCTCCATATGATGAGAGTTGAATATTTTAGGAGGGACTTCCTGAATCCCTTGAAAGGTGTGTACATGACCTTATTTAAATCATATATAGTTCCTTGAAATCCATGGTGACTAGTCCCAAACTGCATAACCATTCTTCCCGCAATACTATAACACAACCACCCATATCGATAGAAAATATATGGGTTTTGAGGTGATAGTCACCCATCTAGAGTTTGCAATTTTCACATATGGCCCCACATTTCACTACATCTCCATTAGCTATCATGATTTCGAAGTTGTGCACCAGATGGAAAAAACAATGGGTTTCTTCTACCACTCACTTGTAAATGAAATTCTAAGTACTACCATTGTCAACCATGACTATGACTTGTTGGTGCTTGATGTAGCATGTAAGTTTCAATTCATGTAAAGTTATAATTGAAATTCCTAATAATTCATGTAAGGATATTAGGAGTTCTTCCCAAGGGAATTGCGGTTCACTAGCTTCCTGAATAGAAGTGTTGTTGTCTTCAATCGATAACTCTAGTGTTTCTTTAGTAGTTATGTCCTTTTTCAAGCACAAAGTGTTCATTTCAATTTAGAATAACTTCTATTATTTTACACCTATGGCATGGAGCATATTTTTCATAACAATTATAGTAGAGTACACATCTTTTGTGGTTTACCATTTCACTGGAGGCAACCTTTAAACTTTCAAGGGATGAGTAGGGGTTGTGCTTGGGGAATTAACCTAGGGATGCCAAGTGTGGGGAATGAAGGAGGGGTTTTTAGTTTGTGCATTGATCACTGTCTCTATTTCTAGAGCCCTATGAGGTGCATCCAATCATGCAATAGGACATTGCATTTTGACTTGTGCTCGAATATCCTCCTTGAGGCTACTAATGAAACATTCTTTATAGAAATAATCTATTTAGTTCTTTGTATGTGCGGCTAATTGATGAAAGGATACCATAAAGTATACAACTAAGCCTATTTGGGGTAACTTCGTAAGCCACCCCAAATAGTGAGTATCTTTCTTGAAATGTGCATGGATAACTTTAACAAATTGACTCCAATTGATGTATCCCACGTAGGATTTTTTATGCCATTCCCACCATTTCCATCATTCTGGATCCATATACAAGAACCCCACCATATGTTTCATCATGTGATCAGTAACACCAATGGAGGGTGAGGTAATTCTCCATCTCAGTGACCCATCGTAATGGGTCATAACATCAAAGTTGTCCAGATACACCTTAGGAAAACAATACCATATGTTATTATCCATTGGTTTATGGTTGTGAGGAACAAAAGAGGCATGTCAGTCGCTAAAGATCCCTAAGTTATAATTTTGTTCTTGGTATGGTTCAATATGTTGTGCATTCCAGATTTCTTCCTCTAGTGTGCCTCAAGCTAGCTTAGGTGCCAACTTCTCCAATTTCTCATCCAACTTTTGATCCAACTTATGATCCCTAATTCTTATGGTTTGTTTCATTTCTTGAAATTGACCATTAAGATGTGGATATTTAGTGCCCATGTTGTCGAACTTGCAAGTAGTATACCGGTTGGTCATATTGTCTAGGTTGCTAGTATGAGGTGGTTCATATGACTCCACCATGGTTGAGCTCACTAAAAAAAATTATCAAGTCCGTAGGACAAGGGAGTGTTAGGTGTTATATCTTTCTCACATACATGTGAGGTCCAACAGTAGTACTCGACCCAATATGTTAGGGAACTAACTAAGGAGGATCAACCATGCCTTTAGTTATACTACTTGACTACCTTGGTAATAGAGAGTGATCTCCTTTAGTGATGATTCAATGTACTATGTCAATAAGATGAGCACAACATTCACTCAAAGAAAAGTTGATTTTAAATCAACAATAACTCAATTTACCGGACTACATTTTGAATGATTTCTTTTGAACTTGTGTATTTTTTTGAAAGTAATTGATATTTGTGGATGGTTTCTTCAAAATCTACACAAAATGTCTTAAAAATTGATCTGAATTCTTCCATCATCTTTTTCCCTTAAAAAAATTGCAAAAAAAGAAAAAAATTCTCCATTTTTTTACTCAAGAAAAAGCTCTAAAACCACTTGTAATGTACTTCATTCCAAAAATTCAAAGAATTCACATAAAATGTAGTGAATAATAAAAGAAGAAAAAATAAAATTTATAAAACCCTATAAATACCTCTTGTATTAATGAAAATAAAAAATAAAAACTTATGTACACTTGCCTTTTCAAGGAGAAAAGATTCTAAAACAAAGCTCTCAAGTACAATAACAATATTGAAAAAAAATCACATAACCTTTTATTCAATATATAAATATCCATATAAAATCTTAAATATTTAGAAATGAACTTATAACAAGTGTTGCGTGGTAGCGTAGTCCCTACCAAGCAGCTTACACGGTAAATTTTGGAAAATGGGGTCGAATTGTAAATGACGGAAGTGTTTGGTGCAAAATGTATATCATGGAAGTGTTGTGTGCAACATGTATAGCACAGAATAGGAGGGCATAAGAAATCGATAGAAGGCGTGACCCCACAGAGAGATAATTGGCTAAGTGTTGAAAGGAACTACGATCGGTCGAGCTCATGTTGTGATGATATAGGACCAATCGATGAGTTTGAAAAAAGTCAGGTTCAAGTTTAAATATATTTATTTAAATTGTATTTATATTAATGTATATTAATAGATAATTTGTGGTCCAAATGTAAACCATGTTCGAATATGTGGACAAATTGTATACCATGGAATTTTTTAGTGCAAGATGTATATGATGAAAGTGTATATGAGGCAAGTTTTGGGTGCAAGATCTATAATAATGCCAACCCGGGGGGTAAATCGTTGTTGAATACATTTTTTGGTTGTTAATGCCAATAAGATAACCTATGCACTGAGTTGTCATGATTAGAAGCATAATATATATACAATTTTCCAGGCGGGGCCTTACGTCTCCTCGAGAACCCTTGTCACCCTATTTTGAATCCCATTCGACCATTTTTCCCCTCTACTCTATCTTTCTCGTTACTTAGCCCTTTTCCCAAAAATTTCCCACTGCGCACGTTGGCAGACAATTAGAGTCACAATATAAAAGTAGGAGTCACATTTGTGCAAATGATGCCTAGCGACTTTTCAGATTGCGGATTCCTGGATAGGCGGGCTCTATAACCGAGGTTGAATTGTAAATGACACAAGTGTTTTGTGCTAAATGTATATCACTTAAGTGTTGTGTGCAACACATATATCAGGGAACAGGGGGCATAAGAAATCAATAGCGTGAAGTTGCTATGAATTGTAGAGTACGAAAGTTCTGGGTGCAAGATGTATATCATGCACTTGTAGATGATGGAAGTTTTGGGTGCAAGATTTATAATAGCGCCAACCCAGGGGTCGATTGGAATCCAGTAAATTGTTGTTGAATAATTATATCATGGAACAGGGGGCATAAAATTTATATAGCACTAAGTCGCGATCTCGCAGAGAGATAATTGGCTAAGTGTTGAAAGGAACTGTGGTCGGTCGGGCTCATGATGTGACAATATATGACCAATCCACGAGTTCGAAAAAAGTTAGGTTAAAGTTTAAATATATTTATTTAAATTGTATTTATATTAATGTATCTTAGTATATTATTTGTGGTCGAAATGAAAACCATGTTCCAATATGTGGAGGAATTGTAGACCACAAAAGGTTTGGGTGCAAGATGTATATTGTGGAACTGTAGATGGCGTAGGTTTGAGGTGCAACATCTATAATAGTGCCAACCGTGACCCCACGGAGAGATAATCATCTAAGTGTTGAAAGGAACTATGACCGGTCGGGCTCATGATGTGACAATATAGGACCAATCGACGAGTTCGAAAAAATTCAAGTTCAATGCCACACAACTTACAAGGTAAATTTTGGAAAATGGGGTCAAATTGTAAATGATGGAAGTGTTTGGTGAAAAATGTATGTCACAGAAGTATTGTGTGCAAGAGTATATCATGGAATAGGAGGGCATAATAAATCGATAGAAGGCATGACCCCGCAGAGAGATAATTGGATAAGTTTTGAAGGAAACTGCGGTCAGTCGGGCTCATGATGTGATGATATAGGACCAATTGACAAGTTCGAAAAAATTCAGGTTCAAGTTTAAATATACTTATTTAAATTGTATTTATATTAATGTATATTAATAGATAATTTGTGGTCCAAATGTAAACCATGTTCGAATATGTGGACAAATTGTATACCATGGAATTTTTGGGTGCAAGATGTATACGAAAGAAGTGTAGATGACACAAGTTTTGGGTGCAAGATCTACAATAGAACCAACTTGGGGGTGGGTCAGGCTCCCATAAATCATTGTTGAATAAGTTTTTTGGTTTTTAATGTCAATAAGAGAACCTGTGCACCAAGTTGTCACGAGTAGAAGAAGAATATGTATACAATTTTCCAGGCATGGCCTTACGTCTCCTCGGGAACCCTTGTCACCCTATTTTGAATCCCTTCTGACCGTTTTTCCCCTCTACTCTCTCTTTCTCATTACTTATCCCTTTTTTTTAAAAATATCCCAATGCACGCATTGGGGGATGCACCAGTTCACATTTGTGGTCATCCTTTTATATCGTGACTCTGACCGATCGCTAACCATTCGATGCCTAGCCACTTTTCAGATTGCAGATTCTCGGATAGGCGGGCTCTATAACCGGGGTCGAATTGTAAATGACGCAAGTGTTTGATGCTAAATGTATATCACTTAAGTGTTATGTTCCACTTGTATATCAGGGAACAGGGGGCATAAGAAATTGATAGCGTGAAGTCACGACGAATTGCAGAGTACGAAAGTTCTAGGTGCAAGATGTATATCACACACTTGTAGATGACAGAAGTTTTGTGTGAAATATTTATAATAGCGCCAACCCAGGGGTCGGTCAGACTCCCATAAATTGTTGTTGAATACATATATCATAGAACAAGGGGCATAAAATTCAATAGCGCTAAGTCGCGACCCCGCAGAGAGATAATTAGCTAAGTGTTGAAAGGAACTACGGTCAATAAGGCTCATGATGTGACGATATAGGACCAATTAAATTGTATTTATATTAATGTGTCTTAATAGATTTTTTTTTCCAAAATGCAAACCATGTTCCAATATGTGGATGAATTGTAGACCACAGAAGTTTTGGGTGCAAGATGTATATGGCGGAACTGTAGATGGTGGAATTTTTAGGTGCAAGATCTCTAATAGCACCAACCGTGATCCTACAAAGAGATAATTGGATAAGTTTTGAAAGGAACTATAGTCAGTCGGGCTCATGATGTGATGATATAGTACCAATCGACGAGTTCAAAAAAAGTTAGGTTCGATGCCAAGCAACTTACAAGGTAAATTTTGGAAAATGGGGTCGAATTGTAAATGACGGAAATGTTTGGTGCAAAATGTATATCACAGAAGTGTTGTGTGCAACATGTATATCACGGAAGTGTTGTGTGTAATGAGTTGTCACTAGTGAAATCAGAGTGAATTTGAATTGCACTGAGTTGTCACTAGTGATAGTAGAATGGATTTGAATTGAGGATGGCAGGAACACCCTCTTCGTGTTACACATTTTGCACTGAAATGTTACGATATATACAATTTGACATTTGGGGATTTATGTCTCCTTGGGAACCCTTTCCACCCTATTTTGAAGCCTGTTTGACTGCCACCTCACACTTCTTTCAAAGTATATGCAATAAGTATCTAACTTCTCCAGAAACATGCAGAAAAAAAATTGCGAGCAAATGGGATATCTATCACAAATGTCAATATATTAACCCTTCTTTTCTGTCTTCTATACTTTATCTTTTATCATGAAATTGTTGGGTGAAAAATGTATATGATGAAATTGTTGGGTGCAAGATGTATATAACAAAACATGCGGGATAAGAATGCGATATTGCTAAGTTGGGACGTCACGGTGAGATATTTGGCCAAGTGTTGAAAGGGATCTTCGTCGGTCGGGTTCATGATGTGAAGATATAGATGGAAATGAGGATTTGATAGTCCACTAGCTGATAAACCCACGGACAATCCAGGAGCCCGATAAATTCAGGTTCAAGTTTAAAGGGATTTTGTTTATGTTTATTTAAAATGTATCCATATTAATGTATTTTACTAGATTATTTGTGGTCCAAATGTAAACCATTTTCGAATTGGAATGGTGTTTTGGGATCGAATTTTTTTCCTCAAACCTACAAGGAACAGAGAAAACAAATATATGACTTTACAGTTTGTATATCTAAGAATATTCTAAAATATAGGAAGCTGCAATATATTCACAATATATAACAAGAACATGTACAACGAAATGAATTAATTTTAAGAAGAAATACAAATTCCAAAATAACAACACCAAGCATTGAATACCAACATAGAACAACCCCAAATATTTATATTTAGATTAACTGGGTCACAAAATACATTTGAGAATATTTCCCAAAAAACATTGTCTTCAAATTTGTAAAAAAACTATAGATCAATACATATGCTATGAAATAAAAATACGTTTTCTGGAATGAATCCGATTAGGACTACCACAGACTACAAAGTAAAGATGTACAAGAATGAAGTTTGTAGAAAGAAGAAAGTCGGCGATGGAAAACAACAAAGCCTGGCAAGAAGAAAGAGAAAATTGTCAGATCTGGGTTAAAGCTTTGTTATAATAAGTGGATGAAGACAAAATAATGTAATCAATATCAACTTAATATGATGGTGTCCCATGCCTTGCCATTTGTTGACTGATGTCCTTTTATGGATTTCCTAAGATTTGACCTTCATTGGTAATCTGGCTGATACCCTTTTTCAACCATTCTTCGATGTAGCTCCTCACAGGTGCCATGTTCATTTCATATCAAATTTTATATTGAAGAATTTACTTTTCAAGCCCCTTAGATCAATAGACAAGTTGTGCAATGCTTCTTGAATATTTTTGTTTCTAATTGCATAACTAACTAGCTAAGTTTTCACGTCATCTTCACCATATTCAAGAATGCCATAGAAATTTTCAAATGAAAGTCTTTTACAGATATGAACTTGATCATCAAATGATTTATTGGTTAAAAACAATGAGTTTAATATCAATTTCAGGTCCTGGACTTCAATGGTGATGGAAGCTAGATCTATCTCATTTATCTTCTTGAATAGTTTGTCTCTTTTAGATACGGTCTGACTACATTCTTGAATGATACCAATAAGGTTATTTACCTTTTCTTTCCAGCATGCATTTAGTTGGTCTATTCGATCTAGGGAAGGGAGATTCTCCTGTCTTCTTCTGAATTCCGTCATACCGGTAACTTTAACACCAAATGGTAAAATTGCATCAAGATAAAAACCTTGCTCGTTCTTGAGATCTTCTTTCAGATACTCATGAAAAGCATGCGCTCTTGTTCCAAAAGAGACCATATCCTTTGACATCTCCCAAACTTATGTCATTAATTCCATTTTTTTTTTTATATTATTTTCCACATAGTATCGGGCCGATGTGAGAAGGCTTGCTAATCCTTTTAACTTTGGCGCAATTGCGGTGGACTTGACCATTTCCAAAGGAGTAGAAAACAATGGAAGAGGCGTTAGAGTTGCCTCCAATTCTTTGATTTTCATCTTTAACATGGGGTTTTCCATTTCAAGGTTATTGATAGATTTGTCTAGAGCATCTCCAATTGCTCGATGCATCTTGGATTTCTCGGAAGGGTGCATTTTGTGTAGGTTGAACTTTGAACGAGATGTCACTTTCTTATTCTTTACATCTTTGTTTTCAATAATCAATTTTTTTGATTCATTGTCAAAAAAAATGCTCTGGAATGCAAAAGACTCTTATTTTTCCAATGTATCTATGCCAATTATTTCCATCCTAGGATTGTGAGGAGCAGTTCTCTCTATGGGATCGTCATTAGGGAATATTTTTTCAATGTCAATTTCTAGTTCCATATCTTCGAGGGAGAGATCATAGATATCAATTTCTCCCCTCAGTCCCTCCTATTCTTGGACTATTGTTTTTCGTTTTTTTCCCACGGGAATCTTGTGATAGCTTTCAATTTTGTTTGAGGGAGGGTTCTTATCTCCTCCTCTTCCTGAAGAACTGTGTGTAAATTTGTTACTTGGGTAAGTCGTTGGAGTACTTCTACGAGATGTTATGGTCTTGGCTATGGCGGTCAGGGATTGGTCACTTTTTTCACCCAGGTCTTTATGGTTCTTCTTGTGCGAATCATTGGTACTAGTACAGAGTCCATTCAGGATAGTGTAAGTGGAAGAACTGTTGAAGTGGTTCCTGACCATGAAATCCTGGACTTTCCAAGGCATAGAGATGAATTGTCCTTTCCTTTTTTCATATATGTGACATGGAAGGAACCGAGGCTTTTGTTTAGACCCGAAAATCCTTATAACATTATAGTTCTCCATTTCTTCTACTATGCCCTTCCCACCCAGGAATATTTTCGACTGGCTAGAAAACCGGGGAAAATACTTTCCAAATATCAATGCTTTAAAAACTGAAACAAAATAATTAAAGACCATATAAAATTGTTGGCAAGCGTCGTGTCTCCATAATTTATGGCATGAGAATGTTATTGGGTCAAATTCAGAGTTCAACTTCCTACACATAGATAGTCCAGGAAATGGATAGCAATTTGACACAACAAAAATTAAATAAGATGGCATAAAGAATTTCTTTTGCATCTTGTATTGCAATAACTGGGAAGATATATGAATGGAAATCAAATTGCAGAAATCGAATATGTTTTTTCACTTGACCCTAAAATATAAAATATACAGAAACATTCAAGATATGTCAGTTTCACTTTGTTGTCTCGTTGTCCTCGTGAAAAGCCATGCAATTTTTCGAAAAAGGTTTTTACATGCACTAACCTGTAATATGGTCTTGTCCTGGGGAGTGGGCACTGGGTCCTGTAATAACTTTGGCAAGAGGTCTGATTCATTGTCATGCTTCTTTAAGATCTATTTGCAATTATCACCCTTGAAAGTAGGCGTTGGGTTGGGAATTGTTAACATCTTTCAAAATACTTTAGGAGATAGGGAGATTTGGAAATGGTCACCCATCTGGACAATCTGCTGGTTCAGAATATAGTTATTGGCTCATCACGTGACCAAGTTCTTAAAGTAAAAAAAAATCAGGGATACAATGTGTCGTTGCAATTTCATATGTTGAGATAACTTTCATCTGGGCAGAAGTGGACAAGTAGTAGTCATAATCTATGGACCACTGAAAATGCTAGTCCCCATGCCCAAAAATATTCAAGGTATCTCCCTTTGTTCCTCATTGTATTTAAAATGGACGTTGCAAAATCATAATATAATCTCCGGTAAATCTTGGCTCAATGTGTTTTAATGGCAGATGTCCTCGACCTTTTCTCCTTTTAATGCCACTCTTTTCAAAGCTAATAAAAGCGTCATCAATTTTCATTGGGAAAACATGTGAAGATGGAAGGGAAATCAAGAAAATATTGAAAAGCGGGGAAAACATTGAAAGTTGTGTAATATACTTGGTTCTTGACAAAAGCAGGTTCAAGTCAGAAGATAATTTGTTTATATTTACTTAAACAATTTTCATATTATTTTATTTTATTACTGTTCTTTGTGGCCCAAATGCAAACTATGTTCAAATTGGAATGGTGGAGCAACATTTTCATATGCAAGCAAAGCCTCAAATATGCAAACCTGTAAGGTACAAAAATTATGTGCACAATACTAAAGAGCAACATCATGTGAACACCTTTGTAGATGACAGCGGGCCAACACAATATTGAATTATTTCTACACTGATGTCTTAAAAAAGCTAAAACAACCATCATTTTTTTGCGAATTCAAGATTGACAGAGGAAACTAATCAGATTCCATAATATTCTCCCATAAATGCATTTGAATGGGAGACTACCTCGAGATTTTCGCTTATCAATGCCAATATTTTCTAACATCTGTGGTGAGTTGTCACCAGTAAAATCATAATTAATGTGTATTGGGAAGGGGCGAACGTGGCAGGCATGGAAGAGAATTAAATATTCTTTGGTACTTTTTTGAACCTTGAAGTCCGTGGTGGAATTTTTGATCACCCAAGTTTTGGATGGAACCTGTATACTTGGAACACATGGAATGAGAGTTCGATAACACTTACCCGTGAACCCGCGGCCATAAAATTGGTTAAGGAAACAAGAGCGCTCAGTCAGACTCGTGATGTTAAGATATAGATGGATATACAATTTGTGAGGTCGATAAAGAGTGAGGCTTGCGAGTTCAAGGAGTTCGGGGTCAAATTGTAGATAACTGAATTTTTGAATGCAAGATGTATGTCTGAACACGGGGCATGGGAGTTCGATAATGCATTGGGGGGGAACCTGCGGCCATAAAATTGGCTAACTGTTGAAACGAACTCAGAAAAATATCAACAGATGCTTTCAAATATCAACAAATGCTGGGAAAAATAAGTCGCAAGCTTCGAGTCTAGGGTCAAATTGTAGATCTCCGAAGTTTCAGGTGTAAGATGTATATCGCGCACACGGGGCATGAGAGTTCGATGGCCCCTATGTAGGAACCCACCGAAATAAAATTCATGAACTATCAAAACGAATGACGGTCAGTCAGACTCGTGATGTAAAAATATAGATGGACATGGAATCTGCCACTCTACCATCCTGGGAACCCATAAACATAGACATGGGACTAATTATAGAATAAAAAATGGATAATAGAGGGGAAGAAAAAAAGGGAGAAAGACTAAGTATAGAAGAGGAAAAAGAAAGGGAGGTAAGAGCTGTATGGGAAAAATATCAACATATGCTTTGAAATATCAACAGATGCTGGGAAAAATAAGTCACAAGATTCGAGTTCGAGGTCGAATTGTAGATCAATGAAGTTTCGGACGCAAGATGTATACCATGCACACGGGGTATGAGAGTTCGATGGTGCCTACGTAGGAACCCGCGACCATAAAATTCGTGAACTAATAAAACGAATGGCGATCGGTCGGACTCGTGATGTAAAGATATAGATGGATATGGAATCTACAACTCCGCCATCCTTGGAACCCACGAACATAGACATGGGACTATGTATAGAATCATAAATGGATAATAGAGGGGAAGAAAAAAAGGGAGAACAACTAAGTATAGAAGAGGAAAAATAAAGGGAGGTAATAAATGTATGGGAAAAATATCAACAGATGCTTTGAAATATCAATAAATGCTGGGAAAAATAAGTCGCAAGCTTTGATTCGGGGGTCGAATTGTAGATCACCGAAGTTTCGGGGGCAAGATGCATACCACACACACAAGGCATGAGAGTTCGATGGCACCTACGCAGGAACCCACAACCATGAAATTCATGAACTATGAAAATGAATGGCGGTCAGTCAGACTCGTGATGTAAAGATATAGATGGACATGAAATCTACGACTTCGCCATCCTGGGAACCCACGATCATAGACATGGGACTAAGTATAGAATTAGAAATTGGTAATAGAGGGGAAGAAAGAAAGGGAGAACGACTAAGTATAAGAGAGGAAAAAAAAAGGGAGGTAAGAACTGTATGCCTCACAGTACATAGAATACAATCGACATGAAAGCAAATTGTTATGTAGGAACACATGAAAAGAAAAGATGGAGTACAAATTTATTTATTTCAAGATAGCAAAACAAAAAATATAATTGACACAAAGACAAGTTAATGTACAGGAAGATATGGAGTATCCAAGGAAGAAAAAAAAAACAGAGCTGCAAACCAGTTCAACAAATACAGATAGAGTAAATGAAAAACTATTGGATGTGAAACACGGGTAGAAATACGCACCTTTGCATCAATTCTTCTACATTTTTGGTTAGGAGTTTTCTGCGGTGTCTAGTTTTCCTGTGTGTTTCTAGGAACAAAAGCACAAAACAAAACATACATGAACATAAGTTGACATGTAAAGAAAAAAGCAAGTACTGTGTACATAGACTAAATAAAATAGAATAAGAGGAATAGAGTAACATGTAGTGTTAGAATAATGTACCTCTTTTTTTNTTCAAGTTTGTGTGTGTGTGTGTGTGTGTATTGCAAAAAACAATTGTGACAAAAACCAATTACAAATCAGGGAAAACTAAGAAGTTGGATATCTCGATTTTCTGCAACAACATAGACAGATTTGTTTTGAAGCATATAAATATGATTCCGCAAGATGCCTGATGTATATTTCATAATTCAAGTGCATTTTATGGTGACCAGAGCAGTATGTGTAGGGAAAACTAAGAAGTTGGATAAAAAAAAATTCTGCAACAAGCTACATAGATATGCTTTGAAACATAGAAATATGACTTTGATGTATATCTCATAATTCAAGTGCAATACCAATTGTATCATGATCAGACCAGTATGTGTCTAAGATAAAGATGTTGTATTCAAGAATGGGCACATTTGACCATACATGGTCAATAAACGTGTTTTGTACATGGCTTGTGTTGTTCAAAATAAATGGAGACTGTATTTGCACATGTAGTTTTCCAATTCTTTTGTTCTGGCATTATTTTATAGCATGTCAATATTGAAGTCTCTTACAAGAACAATGGTTCCGTTCATATGTAAATGGTCTAATGTATTGGAAAGAACATTTAGTATGTTGGAAAATGTTGCATGGGGAGCAACATACATATTCAGTATTGCAATTTTTATTCTATGGAAAATTATTTTTGCAAGCCCCATCTCAACATTCTTTTCTTCGAAATGCATATGCTCCAAAATCAGTACAGTTTTTTCACCAATATCATTACCCCATGTGTAATGTAACTTGATATACAAATTGTAATTTGTTTTTCTTGCATAATGCCATGTATGTTTCCTGCAAACACATAATATTGGATTGCATTGTAGCATAGTCATTGAGTATATCCTCCATGTGTGAATGTAAGTTGTGTGTGTTAAGTGAGAAAATTGATACAGATGAGTTTGTTTGTATGAATTGGTAATCATACTGCAGATGCCATTTATACTACCATAAACACATATAAACATAAATTCCATTAACATCACATTGAACCTTTTACACATTATTTGATGGAATGCCTACATATCATTTAATTATAGACTATTAGAACTATTGAAAATGAATAAATTTGAAAAGTGAAAAAAAAATAATAAAATAAAATGTGCGTCAATGTTTTGCAGCGTTCATTCGAAATATGGAGCACAACTACGGATATATTCCTCCTCCTTCATATGAGCACGATTAATTACCCCAGTCCTCAAGTCCCATAAAGACGACTCCTCCTCCTTCATATGAGCACGAGTACTTACCCCAGTCCTCAGGTCCCATAAAGACGAGTCATCGCCTTTCATATGAGCATGAGTATGGCTACTTACCCCAATCCTCAGGTCCCACAAATACTCGACCAAGTTTCTTCGATTGGGCTTCCTGATGTGATCCTACTCCCATTCATATGAGTGTCACTTACACCAGTCTTCAGGTCCCACAAATAATCCAACAAATTTCCTCGACTGGGCTTCCGATCGTGCTCCTTCAAATGAACATCAATACAACTACTTATTCTCAAGCTCGATGGAATCTGCAAAACCGATTTCAGGGGTGATGCATCCAATCTAAATGGAACACCTTGTCGATGCTATCATGTATAATGTATTATGTATCTATTTCATATGTCTCAACATCTATTACTTGTTTTATCCCTTAAACTGTGATTTTCAAGTTGTTTCTTAGCTATTTTCAGTTTGTATGAAAACAAAGAAAAGGGGAAAAAAAGACAAATAGAAAACTACAAGCGCGAAACAATGTACCAATCCTGGTATATATCCTTCAACCTTCCTCTTGTCAAATTCAACCCCCCCGACTCACCACAACAGATGACAAGAAAACAAACCTACACTGAATAGTGAACCAAACAGAAGAAACAACACAAATAAATAACACTATAAATTTGTTGAGCACAAAGACCGATTTGAACCTATTCATGGTGTGCATCCTACAAGCTTCTCATAGATAGAAGATGTTATGAAAAGTAGAAAGGATAGGAAAAAGGCAACATGTGGATAGAGTTTTTGACCCAGAGAATAAAAATATTCCTTGTGACTACAGCCCGGTGGATGGTTCTCCCTTGTGACAATTCCAAATTCATTTTCTAAACCCCTTTGCATTGTAAGGTGAAAAACACCAACTAGAAAAAAAGGAACAACAACGAAACAATGGTAGGGAAAATTACCCATCAATGAGGGATGACAAGAGCGCAACCCCAAAAAACTTGCAAATCGCAACAACGGGTCCAACAACTTGCAAATTTGAAGAACAACAAACCAATGAACAACCACGAAGAGGTCCAACTGCAACTGTAGGACCTCAACTTTGCAAAGTTTAATCAAACAACAAGAAGTAGCATAGAATGAACAAATGAACAAGAATCAACCACTGAACCAATGATGTCGGTGGAGAACAATATTGCAAATTTCACTACAAATAACACCATAAAAAAAATGGAATAAAATTGTATTGTAACACATCTGTACAATAAACATTTAAGGTTGCGAGACTTGTTAGGTAAACACTTAAGATTGTCAGAAATGTCGAAGAGCGTTTCCCTGTGAAAACATTTAAGAAAGAATGCAGTTTGGCAAGCTTGTTTACGTACACAACATTGACAAAGATTCTCGAAGTACACAACAATAAAGAAAAATCACACATAGTAATAGTAATAAATAATAATAATAATAATAATAATAATAATAACAATATTTCGAACAGTGGGGACTATGCAAAAAAATAAAATTGGCCGAGACGACAAAGTAATATGAAAATTGACTATCCATGTACAATAAGACCTCAAATCTATTAGTACAAACTTTGGATATCAAAACATTTCAATACAAATGGTACAAATTAAGAAAAAACACTATACATGATAAAACTTTGGATATGGCAACATATAATTCATTGGGAATGGTGAAGCTGACAATAAGACCTCAAATCTGTAGAGACCCCTACTTAATCAAATACAAAATTTTAACTCAATTAACATATAATTGCCTTGCGTAAATTATTCATTCACTTCAAAAACATAAATATTCTGCATAAGTAAAAATCTATCTACCGCATGGAAATAACTCAACAAATCACATATAAATACCTGTTTAAATCACATATAAATACTTGTTTCTGATGCTAATTCCTGTCGATATGGCTGTCTCTTCCCTGCTGCCTTGTTGTTGTCTTGCCTAGCCCGATGAACTGACCAACACTGCCCAAACCGACTATCCACCTAGCTAGCTAGGAGTAGCCTGTCTGGCTCCCTAGCTCCAGGAAACTGAAAGGAATCCTGGCCCGCGTGCCCAAAACCCCGAGCAACCCGGTGCCCCCTGCAATGATACTCATAGTTTGAAAAACTCTCCCACAGAACCAGAAAAACAAAACAAGCCATCAAACCAGTGCTCTCGTCCCCCTCCAAAAATGCTTCCTCCCCCCCCCCAAAATGCCAAAATCCTCCTCCAAAAGAATGAATCCCTCTCCATAAGGCTCTCCCCCTCTTATCTCCTTTTACCGACTCTTCCTTTCATTAAATTCCTTATCCCTACATTCATTACCATATTCTCTTATTTAATGTCTTGTCCCATTTATTTAATGTTTCTTATCCTTTTATTTAATGTTTGTTATCCCATTCATATACGTAAGTTTTAATAAATTAAATTATTAACCCTATTAATTCTTTACTCACATAATGAAAGAGTTGATTAATAATTAATTAACCATTGACAATTATGAATAAATAATTAATGATAATTAATTAGTTAATATTATATAAGAAATAATTATTGTTTAGCTGACATCTTAGGACAATCAGATTATCAATTTAATTATAATTAATAATCCTTTACATTC
>JZKD02S2233884.1:1985938-1996326 GCA_000966675.3 Picea glauca
TATCTAACAAACCAAATCAAGAATCAAACCTCTAATTAATCAACCATAACATGGTGGAGAGGCCCCTAAACTTACAACATTCCCATACCTTGCAGTTTTATGGTGTGCGTGGACCTTGCTACCACTCAAGTCCCTGATGCATAACCACAATTGGTCAGGTAACATACTCAACAATGGAATTCCTATGTAAGGAACTTACTACCACATTATCCCCTGATGAATATAATTGATTGGTCTAGAATCATACTTGAAAATGGCATCACAAGGGCCCAAATAAATCAATTTTTAGACAGAAATAAACATTAGTACCACAGGTTGGTCATGTATACTCTCAACCCCATCTTCCCACACAGTTTAGGTTGGAGAAACTATGTTGGAGAGGGTCCTTTTGAGTAAGTTTTGGGAGTCGCGCAGGGGTTGATCGCGACACAAGTTGGCAAAGGAACAACACGTGCATAAGACAGTTAACGCATTTTCAGGAGCCAACACACAAAAGGTAGAAGTTAGTTAGGAGTTTTGGAACATTTTTTCCCACATTGTAACATGAAAAGCCCCAATGTATATGTATAAATATGTATGGTTTTTTGGGTAGAAGAAGAGTGAGTGAGTTAGTGAGTTGATCAGTAAGAGTTTTTGGAGGAGAATTATGTGTGAGTTGAGTTGGTTGATGAGTATGAGATGAGTTGAATATCAATCAAGAGGTATGTGTGCAGTATAATAGGGAACAACTTTGGAAGGTTTGAGTTTTAACTTAAGATTATTGTATGAGCGCAGTGCGCACCTGTTGTAAGGAATTAACATGAATAATATAAGAAGGCAATCATTGTGGGAATATCCCAACTTGGGTTGAACCACTTTAAATCCTTGTGTTTTGATGTCTATTTGTTGTTACGATGCATTTTTGTTTCTTTCATGTTCACTACGCACATATAATAGATGCTTAATGGTTAATATGAATATGTATTGGATAGTCCTGCACATATGTTGAATGGTTAAGTAGGATGATTATGTCATATGTTATGGTATTGATATGGTTTTGTCATAGAATATATGAATGAATGTTAAGTAAACTATAAGGATGAATTCCTCATATTCCCCCATGATTGCGGAAGCGTGGTTCCTGTAGTCCCCATATGTACCTTGGGTGAGACTTCACCTACTTGCAGGTGATATCAAAAGGGCCAATATCTTGGATTTGTTGATGGATTAATGTTTAAGCCTGGGTCTTCCCACTATGCGCCAACAAATGGTTATGTTTTCTGGACTGAGATCTACGAATGAGAGGGATGTGGAGGCCTACTAAGGAGGATATTGGAGAATGGTTGAATACTAAGGAGATCAAGTTTGTTGTAGATCAGAATAAGAAGCCAAGGATCAATGCAGAGGAATGGTTACAAAGGCATGTGTTTACAACTTTACATGAAATTATTTTCAGTGACTTCCTGAATATTTTATCAGAGTGGATCCGGATATTTGTTGAACATAGCAGAAGATATCGAACTATGGTTCCAAGGAACTAGACCCCTGAATTGATCTCACAGGTTAATGCAGTAAGAAATAAGACATCATGTGAAGTTGATTACTGGTTAGATATTTTGATGGGAGGTTAAGTTCCTAAATTTTCCATAGATTGTACTCATTCGTTTAGTACTGCTAAGAGGGAATTTTTTAAAGGACCATATAGATTATACCTAAATTCACTATCTATGTGGATTACGATGGTTTTGTGCGAAAAAAGAGTTATGAACATGGAATTTGATTACTAAGCATCTTCATGCACATAGGGGGAACTAGGGGATGACCAAGGAATGATCTGAGTATAGATTAACTGGGTCACAAAATACATTTGAGAATATTTCCCCAAAAAAGATGTCTTCAAATTTGTAAAAAAGACTATAGTTCAGTACATGTTCTGTGAAATAAAAATGTGTTTTCCAGAATGACTTTGATTGGGATTATCGCAGACTACAAAGAAAATATGTCAGTTTGTATAAAGAAGAAAGATAGCAATGGAAAACAACAAAACCTGGCAAGAAGAAAGAGAAAATTGTCAGGTCTGAGTTAAATATTTGTTAGAATAAGTGGATGAAGACAAAAGAATGTAACCAGTAACAACTTACTATGATGGTGTCCCATGCCTTGTCATTTTTTCACTGATGTCCTTTTATGGCTTTCCTCGTATTTGACCTTCATTGGTAATCTGGACGAAAATATTTTTTAACCATTCTTCGAGGTAGCTCCTCTTGGGCACCACGTTCATTTCATACCAGATTTGTATATTGAAGAATTTACTTTCCAAGTCCCTTAGATCAATAGACAAGTTGTGCAATTCTTCTTGAATATTTTTTTTTTCTAATTGCATAACTGACTAGCCAAGTTTTCACGTCATCTTCACCATATTCAAGAATGCCATAGAAATTTTCAAATGACAGTCTTTTATAGATATGAACTTGATCATCAAATGCTTTCTTGGTTAAAAACAACGAGTTTAATATCAATTTCAGGTCCTAGACTTCAGTGGTGTTGGCAGCTAGATCTATCTCAGTTAGCTTCTTGAATAGTTTGTCTCTTTTAGATACGGTCTAGCTACATTATTGAATGATACCAATCAAGTTCTTTACCTTTTCTTTCCAGCATGTGTTTAACTGGTCTATTCAATCCAGGGTAGGGAGATCCTCATGTCTTCTTCTAAATTCCATCATACCGGTAGCTTTAACACCAAATGGTAAAACTGCATCAAGATAAAAACCATGTTAGTTCTTGAGATCTTCTTGCAAATACTCATGAAAATAATGTGCTCTTGTTCCAAAAGAGACCATATTCTTTGACATCTCCCAAGATTCTGTTATTAATTCCATTATTTTGTTTATATTCTTTTCCACATAGTCTCGGGCCGATGCGAGAAGGCTTGTTGATCCTTTTAACTTTGGCGCAAGTGAGATGGACTCGACCATTGCCAAACGAGTAGAAAACAGTGGAAGAGGCATTAGAGTTGCCTCCAATTCTTTGATTTGCGTCTTTAACATGAGATTTTCTGTTTCAAGGCTGTTGATAGAGTTTTCTAGAGGATCTCCAGTTGTTCGGTGCATCTTGGATATATGGGAAGGGCACATGTTGAACTCTGAACGAGATGTCCCTTTCTTATTCTCTACATGTCTCTTTTCAATAATCATTTTTTTTTATTCATTTTAAAAAAAAAACGCTCTGGAATGCAAAAGACTCTTCTTTGTCCAATGTATCTCTGCCAAATATTTCCATCCTAGGATTGTGAGGAGCAGTTCTCTCTAGGGGATCGTCGTCAGGGAATATTTTTTCAATGTCAATTTCTAGTTCCATATATTCAAGGGAGAGATCGTAGATATCAATTTCTCCCCTCGGTCCCTCATGTTCTTGGACTATTGTTTTTCGTTTTTTTCCCATGGGAAGCTTGTGACAACTTTCAATTTTTTCGGAGGGAGGGTTCTTATCTCCTCCTCCGCCTGAAGAACTGTGTGTGACTTTTCTACTTGGGTAAGCCATTGGAGTACTGCTACGAGATTATGTGGTCTTGGCTGTGGCATTCGGGGATTGGGCACTTTTTTCACTCGTGTTTTTTCGGTTCTGCCTGTGAGAATCAATTGGTACTGGTACAGAGTCCATTCAAGATATTGCAAGTGGAATAATTGTTGAAGTGGTTCTTGACCATGAAATCCCAGACTTTCCAAGGCATAGAGATGAATTGTCCTTTCCTTTTTTCATATATGTGACATGGAAGGAAGTAAGGATTTTGTTTAGACCCGAAAATCCTTATAACATTATAGTTCTCCATTTGTTCTATTGTTCCCTTCCCACCCAGGAAGATTGTTGGCTGGCTAGAAAACCAAGGAAAATAATTTCCAAATATCAATGCTTTAAAAACTGAAACAAAAAAATTAAATACCTTATAAAATTGTTGGCAAGCATCGTGTATCCATAATTTATGGCATGAGAATGTTACTGGGTCAAATTCATAGTTCAGCTTCCTACACGTAGATAGTCCAGGAAATGGATAGCAATTCGACATGGAAAAATTAAATAAGATGGCATAAAGAATTTCTTCTGCCTCATGTATTGCAATAACTAGGAAGATATTTGAATGGAAATCATCTTGCAGCAATGGAAAATGGTTTGTTGCTTGACCATAAAATATAAAATATACAAAATCATCCGAGAGATGCCAGTTTCACTTTGTTGTCTTGTTTTCCTCTTGGAAATCCATGCAATTTTCTGAAAAAAGGTTTTTACATGCACTAACCTGTAATATGCCCATGTTCCGGGGAGCGAGCATTGGGTCCTATAATAACTTCAACAAGAGGTATAATTCATTGCCATGCTTCTTTAATAACTGTTTGCAATTCTTTCCCTTGAATGAGGTGTTGGGTCGGGAAGTGTTAACATCTTTCGAAGTACTTTAGGAGATAGGTATATTTGGAAATGGTCACCCATCTGGACAATCTGTTGGTTCGAAATATAGTTCTCAGCGCAACACATGAACAGGTTCTTAAATTTAAAAAAAATCGGGGATACAATGTGTTGTTGCAATTTCAGATGTCGAGATAACTTTCATCTAGGCATAAGTGAACGAGTAGTAGTCGTAATCTATGGACCACTGAAAATGTTGGTCCTCGTGCCCGAAAATATCCAGGGTATCTTCACAGACATGTTGTGGAGATGTAGCCATAAGGTGATGAAAACCTTCCTTTTCTTTTCATGGTATTTAAAATGGACACTACAACATCATAATATAATCTTCGGTAAATCTTGGTTCAATGTGTTTTAATGGCAGATGCCCTCGACCTTTTTTCCTTTTAATGCCACTCTTTTCAAAGCTAATAAAAGTGTCATCAATTTGCATTGGGAAAGAATGCGAAGATGGAAGGGAAATCGAGAAACTATTGAAAAATGGGGAAAAAATTGAAAGTTGTGTAATATACTTGGCTCTTGACAAAAGTAGGTTCAAGTCAGAAGATAATTTTTTTATATTTAGTTAAAAAAAATTCATATTATTTATTTTATTGTCGTTCTTTGTGGCCCAAATGAAAACTATGTTCAAATCGGAATGGTGGAGCAACATTTTCATATGCAAGCAGAGCCTCAAATATGCAAACCTGTAAGGTACCAAAATTACGTGCACAATACTAAAGAGCGACATCATGTGAACACCTTTGTATACGACAGCGGGCCAACACAATATTGAATTCTTGCTATGGTGGTGTCTTGAAAAAACCAAAACAATAATCATTTTTTTGCGAAGTCAATATTGAGAGAGAAAACTAATCAGATTCCATAATATTGTCCCGTAAATTCATTTTAATGGGCGACTACCTTGAGCTTTCTGCTTATCAATGCCAATCTTTTCGAACATGTCTGGTGAGTTGTCACTAGTAAAATCATAATTAATGTGTATTGGGAAGGGGTGAACGTGGCGGGCACGGAGCAGAATTAAATATGCTTTGGTAATTTTTTAACCTAGAAGTCTGTGGTGGAATTGTAGATCACCCAAGTTTTGGATGGAAGATGTATACTCGAAACATGAGAAATGAGAGTTCAATAACGCTTACTCAGGAACCCGCGGCCATAAAATTGGTTAATGAAATGAAAGCACTCGGTCGGACTCGTGATGTCAAGATATAGATGGATATACAATTTGTGAGTTTGATAAAGAGTGAGGCTTGCAAGTTTGAGGAGTCTAAGGTCGAATTGTAGATAGGCTGAGTTTTGTTTGCAATATGTATGTATGAACACGAGGCATGGGAGTTCGATAATGCATTGGGGGGAACCCGCGGCCATAAAATTGGATAAGTTTTGACATGAACTGGGAAAAATATCAATAGATTCTTTGAAATATCAACAGATGTTGAGAAAAATAAGTCGCAAGCTTCGAGTCTAGGGTCAAATTGTAGATCACCAAACTTTTGGGCGCAAGATGTATACCCCACACATTGGGCATAAGAGTTCAATGGTTCATACACATGAACCTGTCGACATAAAATTCATGAACTATCAAAATGAACGGTGGTCACTCAGAGTCGTGATGTAAATATATAGATGGACATGGAATCTGCTACTCTGTCATCCTGGAAACCTGCAAACATAGACATGGGACTAAGTATAGAATCAGAAATAGATAATAGAGGGGAAGAAAAAAAGGGTGAATGACTAAATATAGAAGAGGAAAAAAAAAGAGAGGTAAGAACTGTATGGGAAAAATATCAACAGATGCTGGGAAAAATAAGTCACAAGATTCAAGTCTGGGGTCAAATTGTAGATCACCAAAGTTTTGGACTCAAGATGTATACTACGCACACGAGGCATGAGAGTTTGACGACGCCTACGCAAGAACCCGCGGCCAAACAAATCACGAACTAAGAAAATGATCGACAGTTGGTCAGACTCGTGATGTAAAGATATAGATGGACATGGAATTTGCGATTCCACCATCCTAGGAACCTGCGAGCATAGACATGGGACTAAGTATAGAATCAAAAATTGGTAATAGAGGGGAAGAAAAAAAGGGATAACGACTAAGTATAGGAGAGGAAAAATAAAGGGAAGTAAGAACTGTATGTCTCACAGTACAGAAAATACAATTGACATGAAAGAAAATTGTTACGTAGGAACACATAAAAAGAAAAGATGGAGTACAAATTTATTTATTTCAAGATATCAACACAAAATATAATTGACACGAAGACAAGTTAATGTACAGAAAGATATGGAGTATCCAAGGAGGAAAAAAAAAGGAGCTGCAAACCAGTTCAACAAATACAGACAAAATAAACAAAAAACTATTGGATATAAAACATGGGTATAAATATGCACCTTTGCATGGATTCTTCTACATTATCGGTTAAGAGTTTTTTGCGATGTCTAGTTTTCCTGTTTGTTTCTATGGAAAAAAATAACAAAACAAAACGGACATGAACATAAGTTGACATGTAAAGAAAAAAACAAGTACTATGTACATAGACTAAATAAAATAGAATAAGAGGAAAATAGTAACAGATAGTATTAGAAGAATGTACCTCTTTTTTTTTTTAGTTCATTCAAGTTTGTGCGTATCTATCTATCTATCTATCTATCTATCTATCTATCTATCTATCTATCTATATATATATATATATATATATATATATATATAATTGTGACCAAAATCAATTACAAATCAGGAAAAAATAAGAAGTTGGATATCTCGATTTTTTGCAACATAGACATATATGTTTTGAAGCATAGAAATGTGATTCTGCAAGATGCCTTATGTATATTTCATAATTCAAGTGCACTGTATGGTGACTAGAGCAGTATGTGTACAAACCATGGAAAACTAAGAAGTTGGATAATTTGGTTTTCTGCAACAAGATACACAAATATGCTTTGAAACATAGACATATGATTTTGCAATATGTTTGATGTATATCTCATAATCCAAGTACAATACCAATTATATCGTGATCAAACCAGTATGTGTCTAAGATAAAGATGTTTTATTGATGAATGGGCACATTTGACCATACATGGTCAATAAAGTCGTTTTGTACATGGCTTGTGTTGTTCAAAAGAAAGCGGAGACTGTATTTGCACAATGTAGTTTTCTAATTCTTTTGTTCTGGCATTATTTTGTAGCATGTCAATATTGAAGTCTCCTACAAGCACAATGGTTTCGTTCAGATGCAAATGGTTTAATGCATTGGAAAGAACATTTAGTATGTTGGAGAATGTTGCATGGGGAGCAACATATAGATTCAATATTGCGATTTCTGTTCTATGGAAAAATATTTTTTCAAGCACCATCTCAACATTATTTTCTTTGAAATGTATATGCTCCAAATTTGGTACATGTTTTTTCACCAATATCATCACCCCATGTGTAATGTAACCTGATATGCAATTGTAATTTGGAAATTGTTTTCTTTTGCATGCATAATGCCATGTATGTTTCCTGTAAGCACAAAATATCGGATTGCACTGTATCATAGTCATTGAGTATATCCTCCATGTGTGCATGTAAGCTACATGTGTTAAGCAAGAGAATTGATACATATGAGTTTGCTTGTATGAATTGGTAATCATACTGTAGATGCCATTTATACTACCATAAACGCATATAGACATACATCTCATTAACATCACATTGAACCTTTTACACATTATTTGATGGAATTCATACCTACCATTTAATTATAGACTATTAGAATGAAAGAAAATGAATAAATTTGAAAAATGAAAAAAAATATTAATAAAATAAAATGTGTGTCAGTGTTTTGCAGTGTTCATTCGAAATATGGTGCACAACTACATCTATATTCCTCCTCTTTCATATGACCACAAGTACTTACCCCAGTCCTTAGGTCCCATAAAGATGACTCCTCCTCCTTCATATGAGCACACGTAGTTACCCTAGTCCTCAGGTCCCATAAAGACGAGTCATCCTCCTTCATATGAGCATGAGTACAACTACTTACCCTAGTCCTCAAGTCCCACAAATACTCTACCAAGTTTCTTTGACTGGGCTTCTTTCCATGCTCCTACTCCTCATTCATCTGAGCATCACTTACGCCAGTCCTTAGGTCCCACAAATACTCCAACAAATTTCCTTAACTGGGCTTTCGACCGTGCTCCTTCAAATGAACATCAATACAACTACTCATCCTCAAGCTCGAGAGAGCCTGCAAAACCGCTTTCGGGGAGCATGCATCCAATCTAAAAAGGCCATTGCTATGCAAAACCTCGTCAATGTTGTCATGTATAATGGAGTTTGTATCTATTTCATACGACTCGACATCTATTACTTGTTTCATCCCTTAAATTGTGATTTTCAAGTTGTTTCTTATCTATTTTCAGTTTGTATGAAAACAAAGAAAAGGGAAAAAAAGACAAAATGAAAAAAAAAAGACAAATAGAAAACTACAAGCGTGAAACAACGTATCAATCTTGGTATGTATCCTTCAACCTTCCTCTTATCAAATTCAATCCCCCCAACTCGCCACATCAGATGAAAAGAAAACAAACCTACACTGAACAATGAACCAAACAGAAGAAACAACACAAATAAATAACACTATAAATTTGTTGAGCACAAAGACCGATTTGAAACTATTCATGGTGTGCATCCTACAAGATTCTCAGAGATAGAAGATGTTCCACAAAATAGAAAGGACAGGACAAAGGCAACAGGTGGGCGAATATTTTGACCCAGAGAATAAAAGCATTCCCTGTGTCACTACACCCCGACGGATGGTTCTCCCTTGTGACAACTCCGAATTCGTTTTCTAAACCCCTTTGCATTGCAAAGTGCAAAACACCAAGTAGAAAAAAAACAAAACAAACGAAACAATGGCAGGGAAACTTACCCATAAATGAGGGATGACAAGAGCACAACCCCAAAAATCTTGCAAACGCAACAATAGGTCCAACAACTTGCAAATTTGAACAACAACAAACCAGTGAACAACCACGAAGAGGTCCAACTACAACTGCAAGACCTCAACTTTGCAAAGTTGAATCAAACAATAACTAGCAACATGGAACAAACAAATGAACAAACATCAACCATTGATCTAGTGATGCCGGTGGAGAACAATATTGTACAATTTTACTGCAAACAACACCATAAAAGAAATGGAATGAAACTGTATTGTAACACATCTGTACAATAAACATTTAAGGCTGCGACACCTGTTAGGTAAACACTTAAGATTGTCAGAATCGTCGAAGAACGTCGCCCTGTGCAAACATTTAAGAAAGAATGCAATGTGGCAGGACTGTTTACGTACGTAACAATGACAAAAACTCTCGAAGTACACAACAATAAAGAAAAATCACACATAGTAATAGTAATAAAATAATAATAATAACAATAGTTTGAACAGTGGGGACTATGCAAAAATTATTTTTTGTCAAGACGACAAAGTAATATGAAAACTAACTATCCATGTGCAATAAGACCTCAAATCTATTAGTACAAACTTTGGATATCTAAACATTTCATTACGAACAGTACAAATTAAGAAAAACACCATACATGATAAAACTTTGAATATGACAACATATAATTCATTGAGACAGTGAAGCTGACTATAAACCTCAAATCTATCATTGAATTAGATCATGACATATATGAGTTTTTTTAATATATAAAAAATAATGCTTTTACTTCTATAATAATTTGAACATTACAAAGTATATAAAAATTTGTAGTCAAACCACAAACTAATATGAAGTCAAGAAATTATCAATCCTTATAATCCCTCTACACCTTCTACAAATACTAATAACAATCCACAATTCACTCGCTAATGTGAACTTTATTAATAAAAATAACCATTTTTTACTCTCCATAACTATTAACTAATAATTTAATAATTTAAATA
>JZKD02S2233884.1:1997351-2018282 GCA_000966675.3 Picea glauca
CTTTATAACAAGTGGATCTAAATTGAACAATTGTGTGATTCCCTTTCCAAGCTTGAAGCTTGGTAATTATTTGGTGGTATTTTTTTCTGTTCCCTTTTATTGTGTAATTTAATTTTATGTATTTCAAAGAAACATGAGAATAACCCTCGTTGTTTATTTGAAGTTATTTATTTATATTTAATTTTTTTATTATGTAATGTTGCATAGTGTTTTTCTCTCATATTAAGTTGTATATTCAAATTTAAGATGAATCTAGACTAGTATTATTGGGATACTGTTTGTATGTTAATATAAAATAATAATTATATATGTATATAATATGTGTGGAATCAATGTAAAAATAATGTATGTGTAGAATTAATGTAAAAAATATATGTGTGTGTGGGGTTAATTGAGTTTTGTTTGGGTGGTTGAGAGAAATGATTGTTATCCTCTCACCATATAATTTGTTTTGTAACAATAAACATTATGAAATATTCTATAAATCATTTAACATAATTTCAAGATTCTTTTTTGAGTATTCAAGTCTCACAAGTTTTATTTATCCCAATCAATATTGTTATTCATTCCACTTCCTTCAACACCAAGTTGTGAGACACTAGCTTATAATATCACTTTGTAATAATAACAAAATATAAATTCACACTTTGTATTTCCCACATAACAGAATAAATAAGTTATTTTTTTAAGAATTCAAGAAATTGACTACCAGTTTATGTAATCTATTCTAAAATCAGCAAAGCCTAGCAATCTAACTAGTAATATTAATCTTTTAATAAAAGATACAACCATAATTATATTAAAAAAAAAATTCATTTAAATAATACTAACCTTCTAATAAAGGGCATAACCATGATTATATTAAAAAACACTTATCTAAAAAAATCATAGCATTGGAATACTCTTAATGTTAAAACCAACTTTTGGTTCAACCTAATCTTTCATAATCATTATATTAAAAAAAACTCATCTAAAAAATCATAGCATTGGAATACTCTTAATGTATATGCATGAAGACCAATTTTTGGTTCCAACTAGTTCTTCATAATCAATCATTATATTAAAAAAAACTCATCTAAAAAATCATAGCATTGAAATACTCTTAATGTATATCATGAAGACCAATTTTTGGTTCCAACTAGTTCTTCATAATCAATCATTATATTAAAAAAAACTCATTTAAAAAATCATAGCATTGAAATACTCTTAATGTATATCCATGAAGACCAATTTTTGGTTCAAACTAGTTCTTCATAATCAAAATTGTCAATGGAGGGAAATTACATAAATAAGCATCTTTCCACCCAACTAATATAGCCACCTAAGTACTACTCCCGGATAAGGATTAATAAGTATCAATAAGAGTATATAATAAATCACCAAATCTTCTCATTCGGTCTCATAGTTCTAATATAGCCACCTAAACCTAAGTACTACTCCCGGATAAACATTAATAAGTATCAATAAGGATATATAATAAATCACCAAGTCTTCTCATTCGGTCTCATAGTTCTAATCAAATATAATATTGGATACTCACAATATCTAACAAACAAAATCCTCATAGTTCTAATCAAATATAATATTGGATACTCACAATATCTAACAAACAAAATCAAGGATCAAACTTCTAATTAATCACTCTATATTAGTAATCCAATGCAATTTGTTCGATATGCAAACATTCTTTAAAACAAGTGGATCTAAATTGAACAATTGTGTGATTCACTTTCCAAGCTTGAAGCTTGGAAATTATTTGGTGGTCGTTTTCTCCGTTCCCCTTTATTGTGTAATTTAATTTAATGTATTTAAAAAACATCAGTATAACCTTCGTTGTTTATTTAAAGTTATTTAATTTTTTTTATTATGTAATTTAATTTTTTTATGATGTAATGTTATATAATTTCCCTCTCTCGTATTGAGTTGTATATCAAAATTTAAGATGGATATATACTAGTATTATTGGGATACAATTTGTATGTTAATATAATATAATAATTATATATGTATATTATATATGTGTTTCCTTGTGTAGAATTAATGTAAAAATTATATGTGTGTAAGGTTAATTGAGTTTTATTTAAGTGGTTGGCAGGAATGATTGTTATCCTCTCCACCATATAATTTGTTTTGTAGTAATAAACATTATGAAATATTCTATAAGCTAAGAAATAGAATCATGCAACATTTTGAATAAGAAATAACAAAGAAATCAAGAAATAAAGGCCAAATAAGCAAGAGAGAAAATTAAGGAAGCATAATAAATGAAGCTCAGAGATATAAATTTAAATAGTTAGAAAGGAGAATTTAAAATAGTCGGTAAATAAATCATTTAACATAATTTCAAGAATTTTTTGTGAGTATTAGTCTCCAATTTTTTTTTATCTCAATGAATAATGTTATTCTTTACACTTCCTTAAGCACACCAAGTTGTGAGACACTAGCTGATATCACTTTGTAATAATAACACAATAGAAATTACCACTTTGTGTTGCCCACGTAACACAATAAATTAGTTATTTTTTAAGAATTCAAGAAATTCACTAGCATTTGATCTAATCTATTCTAAAATCAACCAGCATAACACTCTAACTAGAAATACTAACCTTCTAATAAAGGGCACAACCATGATTATAGTAAAAACAACTCATCTAAAAAAATCATAGCATTGGAATACTCTCAATGTATTGGTAATCCTTTATGTCAATGAAGACCAATCATTGGTCCAAACTAATTCATAATAATCAAAATTGTTAATGGAGGGGGAAATTACATCCAAGGGGCATCTTTCTGCCCAACCAATGTAGCCACCTAAACCTAAGTGCTACCCCTAAGTAGGGATAAATATCAATGACGGTATATGATAATTGACCAAGTAATCAACATGTCTTCTCATTCGATCTCATAGTTCTAATAAAATATTGGATACTCACACTATCTAACAAACCAAATCAAGAATCAAACCTCTAATCAATCAACCATAGCATGGTGGAGAGGCCCCTAAACTTACAACATTCCCATACCTTGCAGTTTTATGGTGTGCGTGGACCTTGCTACCACTCAAGTCCCTGATGCATAACCACAACTGGTCAAGTAACATACTCAACAATGGCATTCCTATGTAGGGAACTTACTACCACATTATCCCCCGATGAATATAATTTATTGGTCTAGAATCATACTTGAAAATGGCATCACAAGGGCCCAAATAAATCAATTTTTAGACATAAATGAACATTAGTACCACAGGTTGGTCATGTATACTCTCAACCCCATCTACCCACATAGTTTAGGTTGGAGAAACTATGTTGGAGCAGGTCCTTTTGAGTAAGTTTTGGGAGTCGCGCAGGGGTGGATCATGACACAAGTCGACAAAGGAACAACGTGTGCAGAAGACAATTAACACATTTTTAGGAGCCAACATGCAAAAGGTGGAAGTTAGTTAGAATTTTTGGAACATTTTTTCCCACATTGTAACATGAAAAGCCCCAATGTATATGTATAAATATGTATGGTATTTTGGGTAGAAGAAGAGTGAGTGAGTTTGTGAGTTGATCAGTAAGAGTTTTTGGAGGAGAATTCTGTGTGAGTTGAGTTGGTTGATGAGTATGAGATGAGTTGAATATCAATCGAGGGGTATGTGTGCACTATAATAGAGAACAACTTTGGAAGGTTTGAGTTTTAACTTAAAATTATTGTATGAGCACAGTGCGCACCTGTTGTAAGGATTTAACATGAATAATATAAGAAGGCAGTCATTGTGGGAATAGCCCAACTTGGGTTGATCCACTTTAAATCCTTATGTTTTGATGTCTATATGTTGTTACGATGCATTTTTGTTTCTCTCATGTTCACTACACACATATAATAGATGGTTAATGGTTAATATGAATATGTATTGGATAGTCCCGCACATATGTTGAATGGTTAAGTAGGATGATTATGTCATATGTTATGGTTTTGATATGGTTTTGTGCATAGAATATATGAATGCATGTTAAGTAAACTATAAGGATGAATTCCTAATATTCCCCCATGATTGTGGAAGCGTGGTTCCTGTAGTCCCCATAGGTACCTTGGGTGAGACTTCACCTACTTGCAGGTGATATCAAAAGGGCCAATATCTTGGACTTGTTGATGGATTAATGTTTAACCCTGGGTCTTCCCACTACGCGTCAACAAATGGTTATGTTTTCCGGACTGAGATCTACAAATGAGAGGGATGTGGAGGCCTACTAAGGAGGATATCGGAGAATGGTTGAATACTAAGGAGATCAAGTTTGTTGTAGATCAGAATAAGAATCCAAGGATCAATGCAGAGGAATGGTTACAAAGGCATGTGTTTACAAATTTACATGAAATTATTTTCACTGAGTTCCTGAATATTTTAGTAGAGTGGATTCGGATATTTGTTGAACATAGCGGAAGATATCGAACTATGGTTCCAAGGAACTAGACCCCTGAATTGATCTCATAGGTTGATGCAGTAAGCAATAAGACATCATGTGCAGTTGATTACTGGTTAGATATTTTGATGGGAGGTTAAGTTCTTGAATTTGCCATAGAGTGTACTCATTCGTTTAGTACTGCTAAGAGGAAATTTTTTAAAGGACCATACAGATGATACCTAAATTCACTATCTATGTGGATTACGATGGTTTTGTGTGAAAAAAGAGTTATGATCATGGAATTTGATTACTAAGCATCTTCGTGCACATAGGGGGAACTAGGGGATGACCAAGGAATGATCTGAGCATAGGGAGGGATGAAGAGAAGGAATGAGGAATGGATGGGCTGAGGATGTCGAGAGAAGAATAGTGTGTGACAAATGAAGAGATCATATTATTGCGTAGTGGTAAAAGATTTAGAACGAATAAGAAGAGGATTGTGGCTAAGAGAGAGGGACAACAAAATGGGATTGAGGATAGAGACGTTGGTGTAATACTCGAGATCAAAGGGAGTATGAACACAGAAGAAAATATCCATTGTCTCATCCAGTAGAAGAAGATCCCACTCATATCTGACTCTGCGTCGAACCCACGACCCATTGTGCATCGCCAAGAAATAAGGTAAGATCAGAAGTTTTGTCAATTGTAGTTAGTGGAGGAAGTAAAGATAGTAGTAGAACTAATCAAAGTAGTGGAAGTAGTACGTCGAGTCAAAATCAATCAGTGTTATCAGGACAGAATATCATGCAGAATACGATGGTAGGGGTAGATCACACCTTAAGGATGTCTCTCTTTCAAGGGGCCGGTTCAGAAGACCCAGAACAACATTTGTTCATTTGTGACACATTATGGACGTTAAAGAATATCCAAGACTATGATGTGAAGATTGTGTAGTTGGCAACGACCTTCATGGATCGCACATTATTATGGTATATGAAATATGATAATTCTACATCTGTAGGTCATACTAAAACATTGGCACATGTAAGACAACCCTTGTTGAAATAATTCCATAAGACTAAGTCTCAGTCACATTGCATTACAAAGTTCAAGGAGATCAAACATATAATAAATGAATCAGTGTGAGACTACGATCAAAGGTTCAAGATAATAAAGGATCAAGTAACATTTTAGATTCTAGATGAACAACATAGGGAGTGGTTTAATGCATGATTGTTGCCATATATTTGTTTTCTTTTGACGCAACAAAAGATTGCATTGCAGTTAGAATCTCTCGAAATTGTTATGAAATTGAAAGTGTCCCTTGTAGGAGAAAATAATGCAGGGATGTCTCAAGTTCAGTCACAAATGAATTCACTAACTATTTAGTTATAGGAAATTGCGGAAGGAAAAGAAAAGCATGAGGGAGTCTGGTGTATCACATGTAGAACATAAGGTCATCATAAGGATCAATGTCCATCTTTTTAGCAGTATTTGAATATGGGAGCTCCGAATCCATTAGGGTTATGGTGCAAGATTGATAAAATGGCGGGTCACCATCCTCATAATTGTCCATTGATGCAGAAGTATCAGAATATTGCGAGAAATCTATTTTGTAACTTTTGCAAGTCTTTCAGACATGAAGAGAAGGATTGTCACTTATTTGAATTGATGAGACAACGCACTGCAAATGCATATAGAGTACAAGGAGAAGAATCAAAAGGAGGATATTTGTTGTATAATACTTTATTGGAAGTAGGCTGAATCATAAAGAAAGGTTATTTTGGGAAGAAAGGCATGCAAGATGAAAGCGACAACTGGAAGGAGAAGCAAGATGCACACATGCATGGAAGACCTAACGACACTAGGGTTAGGGTTTTTGTAATACATTGTAATGGTTGATAATTCAGTAACATGTATATAAATAGATACCTAGGAGGTCTAGGAAAAAGGGGGTTGTTGGTTAGAGTTGAGGAGAGAGAGAAATTAGGGATTGTTACCCGTGTGAGTAGGAGTAACTAGTTGGTAATACCATTGTAATAAACTTCAATGTTGTAAGTTGTTGAGTTGTAGAGGGTCAGAAGGGTAAATATTGAGGGTTAGGTCATAGCATGAGGAGCCTGGTGTGATCTAGTCTGCCTCATAATAGATCTCGACCTGACTGAGAACGATTTGTAAAGTGCACAGTGCTATAGTTTTGGAACTACCATAATAAAAGAGCTAGAGAGACAAATATTTGTGGGCGTAGCCCGGGGGGGTGAACTACGGTAAAACCTGTGTTATGTGATTGAATGTTTGTCCCTCTTTTATTCTCTATGAGTAAATGTTAGAATGATGTATGAATGAATCAATGTATCTAGCTACATTACATGCATGAATGAGAATGATAGTATATTTTTTTAATATTTAGATAGGATTCATAGTGCACAACTCACAGATCCCCATTCAGTTCTAGACTGCAAGAACTTGAGTATTTCAGTCACCCATTAAGACTATCTCGGGTTAGACTGTAGAATGCACTTTGTGCGGTGCACTGCCTTCTGGTTTACCAGGAGGGTCAATAGTTTTAGAGGCTTTGTTGGATCCCCAATAGACTTGAACCTGGGCCAATCATGTTAAAGGTATAAATCAGATAAGAAACCAACAAATGGTTCTATTTCTGGTTGGAACAACATAGGATTGAGTGGATGAGATCTGTTAAAAGAGTGTAAGATTTGCGGGAGGCATGTCAAAAGAATATCAAATCAAATGACAAGAGGGTGAGAGAGTGCACTGCTAGAAGGGGATGTTGAGACCGTGGAATCCCACAAAAGCAAAGATCGAAAGCTAGATGAAAAAAAAGGAGCTAGAGTTTGCGCAGAAAGATAAAAAAAACCCTAGAGTAACACCACACAAATATCTTGAGAAGTATGTGTTTACTGATCTACATGAAGTATTTTTCTGTGATTTCCCACACTTATTGCAGGAGTAGATATTGAGTTTGAAAGAAAACCACGCAAAAAATTGGATCCGACAGTTAGAGTGGAGCTTAGTCCAGATCACGCAGTTATAGCAGGTGAATATCAATTCACCCATACAATAGATTTTTGGCTCGACAGTATTGTAGCAGGCTTTATAACAGAATTTGCAGTAGATACCACGAAGTCGTACAACGTAGCAAAGAAAGAGTTTCTACGAAGGCCTCGATGAAGGTATATTAGATCGTTGTATACTTCTATTAAGATATTTCTCTATAACAAAGGTGTAATGACAATGGATTCAAACAACTAAACTTCCCTGTGTGCATGGGGGAAGTGAGGAAACACTGACAGAAAGAGAAGAAATGGAAGGATAAGTGGATAAAGGAAAGACAGAGGAAGCCTTAGACCCAATCATGCTGGACGAAGACCAGATCAAGCGGATCATGGAAACATCTGGAAAGACGCGCAATGGAGTACCCTACCAATACAAAGTGAACACCAAGAAGAGAGTTGTATCCACGAGAGAAGGCTTGGCAAGTGATGGAGACGAGGTAGAGGATATTTGAGCTATGGAGTAGATTGAGGAAATCCTACATGCAACATTTGAGAGGAGGACGAGAGGTCCAAGAGCGGGAAGAGAAAGAAACAATCCTATCCATATTAATGTCAGTGTGGAACCCATAAAACCATGTGTGACTAACACACCAAAAATAACGACACCATTTAGAAAACCAAATTTCGGGAGAAGGAAGACAATAGGAAGTACATCTAAACAAGGAACAACAACTGGGGAAACCATTTCAGGAAGCATTAGTCAAGTATATACACCGCGAGGAGGTAGTATTTCAACATTCAGGATGGCAGGACATGATCCAACCAACAGGTTACTAGAATTCAAAGGAGAAGCATCAGAGGACCCGAAGAAGAACCTATTTATCTGTGAAAATATATGGGAAGAAAAAAAAATCACAAATGAAGAAACTAAACTTGCACAACTAGCAATCACACTAAGGGATCATGCACTGGGTTGGTATATGAGTTTAGCCACAAATCATCCACCAGGGACAACCAGAACGATTGCAGATATCAATAATTTACTGATAAATGAATTTTAGAAGCCAATTTTAGAAGACCAATACATGAATGTGATGACAAAAATCTGATAGAAACCAGGAGAATCCATATGGGAGATTGACTAGAGATTCAAGCGACTGAAGGAAAGTTGAAATAACTCATGACATATATGAAACATAGGCACCTGTTAGTCAATTCATTGTTACCACACTTAAAATATCCACTGTGACAACAGAAGTTTCAGACATAGGATGAAGCTTTGTAGGCATCCCTGCAACTAGAAGAAAACCAATATCAGAAGAAAAATCCATCCATCGAAAAGATGAAGGAGGATCTGAAGAACTTAAAGTTCCATCTAAACCAGAAAAAAAGTAAGGACAAATGAGAAGTCGTTTGGTTTACCACATACAGGACATAATGAAATCATAAGAATGAATGTCCAACATTCGCACAATACATGGTAGAAGGGATGCCCAATCCATTACCAACAGGAGGACTATGGTGCAAAATATGTAAGAAACATGGCCACAATCCATATCACTGCCCAATGATGCAGAAGTACCAGACAGTCCCAAATAGTTCACATTGAAACTTTTGCAAGTCAGTAGACCACGATGACAAAGAATGTAGAACCATGGAGTTGATGAGAGAGAGGACATCAGATGCATATAGGGTGCATGCAGAAATGATGACTGGGAAAGCCACACCTCAGTTTAACTAGGTACCAGCCCCATACAACACTGCACAACAACAGTATAATACTGTGCAACAACCATATACAACACATCCACAGTACAACACAACGCAACCCCACTACAATATCGTGTAGTATAACCAGGTGCCTCGGTATAATGCACCGCGAGGGGATCGAGCTGGCTATAGAGGTAGAGGATGAGAAAGAGGAGGCTTTGGAAGAGGTAGAGGACCAATGGTATGTCACAACTGTCAACAAACATGAAATTATGGAAGAGAATGTCCACTTCAACCAGTGACTTGTATCTATTGTCATGCATCGGATCATGACACAAAAGAATGTACTACATTTTTAGGGAAGATCCAGGAAAAGAGGAATCAGAACAATCAAAATGTTCAATGGATTTTAGGAGAATCAAGGGATGAAGAAAGAAACATCAACATAGTTACATGCGGAGGAGCTAAAATAAGAAATGACGTAGGCCAACAAGAACTAGTACAACACCAATGGGTGTTATAACCCTAAATTGCACCACACATGCTTACCTGGCATCAGGCCAACTCATGTCCCTTCTTTTCCAAAACTTTGTTGAACAACTCTTTGAAAATCCTCTTGTGTCAAGGTCCACGCGCCCTAACCCATTACTGCACATGTGTACACGCTGGCTAACTCACAACAGCCTGCATGTACCTAACAAAGCACGAAAAAAGGAAAGTTGCCGATGGAACAAAAAGATATGGGTCAGTTAACTGAAACTCCCGGCCATGCATGGCCGAGGGTTCATCCAAAACCCTAGCTCCTTCTAGCCTATAAAAGAAGGGGTAGGGGTACCATTTGGAGGAGGAAAAAAATATAGAAAAGAAACTCTGGCCATTTACGTAATCCATTGTCCCAACCCTTTAGCCTTTCCTCATGCCAAAGGAGATTTAACGAAAAGTAGTTGAAGGACATAAGAAGAGGAGCCTAGGACCAGGTTCAAGGAGTGGTGGTCGGTCTCAGCTTTTGTAAGTTGATTCACTTTCAGTAATAAAAAGAATTCTTTTCATGTCCCAATGGATGAACTGTCTATGATTTGATTAATTTATGATTGATTTCTAACCCTTGAGTATAGAAGTAGCATGCATGCATAGTTGTTGTTTTTCTTGAGTGCAGGTCATCTGTGGAAGGAGCAGTGCAAGCAAGTAATCAAAGCGCAACGGAGGATCTACATCGAATGTCAATGATAAGGTAGGTGGTCCTTTTCCATACATTTACTAAGAAAAAATGATTTAAATCTTGGGTTGTAGGTAAAAAAGTAGTTCCTATTCTGTCAAAATCTGCATGCAAGTCTGACCCTAGTTTGCTAGTTCGTAGGGTGTTTTTCCCAATAATAGAATTGGCGACCGTACTGGGGAGAATACTCTTTAGGGTTCCTGGATTTATTTAAGTTTTTGGGTAGTTTAAAGATTAGGTTTTCTGTTTTTCTTTGTCTGTCTTTTTCTGTAAGGTTTGAGCTAGCAGGGAGTCTGGTTTTCCATACCAGCTTTCCCTGACTTTTGCTTGACTGTATTTTTTGGGGCACACAGAGGTACATGTGGCCTGCAGAAGGCCTGCATGCATGTACCTGTTCCATATCCTCTAACAGCCCGCATGTGAAAGCTAGTTGTAGAGATAAGAATAGCGTGTAGGAGTTCAGAGAATATTAGAGGCAATCCTCCTCTTCCCTGCCAGAATTACACATTCTCAGGGGGTTTTCTAGAATCCTGTCTGAGTCTTGCTGGTTCACAGTCCTATCTCAGATTGCATTTTTTCGCCTTATTATTCCTTGCATTATTTGTCTTTTCTGTTAGAAAGAGCATCCAAGCCTTCAAGGGACCCTGGTTATCAGTACCAGAGGCCTCTTCCTAGTCTGGACTGCCTGTTTTCATATTTTCCCTTAGAATTTAGATATACACACGGCCTGTACAAGGTCAGCCCGCATGTACACACTTTCTATCTCTGTTCAGCATGCGTTTGCACACGTGTTGTTTTAGTGACAGTCGCGTGCTTGTGCAGTCTACTTTTTGTTTAGGGTGGGGTAGTCATCCCCTCCTTTGATAAGAAGTATTCCTGTTAGGTGTTTGAGTCTAGGTTTGAATAGTCAGTAGGTTAGGTCATATTACCCTTAGCCTGCTTTTTCTCAGTTAATAGTTGACAGAAAAATATAAAAATAAAATAAAATTGTTTTATGGTTTTTAGACAAGCATGAGAGTCTTTGTCTTTTTATTGCCATTGTATGATTCTTTACTCTGATTCTTTGTGATCTGCGCTTTAAGCTAGAATTTGTTTTTCTTGGTTTTTTGCTTGTCGATATTTTCCCTTTTTTGCTTTACTAGCACTTAAATAAATAAAAAATCTCTTTTCATTGTCTTCTTTGGTTGAAGAGTGTGTTTCTGCATCATTAGATAGGGAAAAGTCTTTTGTTTAATAATTTTTTTGCATTTCACTTAGATCATAAGTATCTCGTAGTCGAGCGAAATTCGTTTGATTTTGCTGTATGAAATCTTAGAAAAAAAAAATCTTTCTTTGCGAAAAGTTGTTGAAATTTTGCATTTAGTAAACGTTTTTTGTTTCCAGCTTTTTCATTCATTTTTTCTTTTGTCTTTACACATCATCAGTTTCCCCCTCATACCCCTTGACGTAAGACAAATCCATAAAAGAAACGCTAATCTTAAAATCTACTAGACTTTTATGTTTGTAGTGTTCACAAACTAGTTCAGGACTAGGGCCTTGAATTAGGTTGGAGAGGAAACTCTTCAAGTCTATTCAAAACCAAACATTAGAGTCAGAGATAGGGAGTGTCTAAGTCCAGTTTCGTGGAATTTATCTGAGACCCCCCTCTAACATAGGGGATAAACACGAGGTCACGTGCAGAAAGGTAGCGGAGATAACCCCTCCAAAGCCGGACCAATCGTAGTGGAGAACACATATAGAGGATTTGTTTTGGGATTCCGTCATTTGCATTTTCCATGGGGCTTCGTGGGTCTTGAATCCGTTTGAGGTCCTCAGTTGTCTTTTAGACCATTTTCTCTCGATACCCTTGACAAGTTTCGGGCTTGATACCCTGCTCATTGTGGTCTACCCGACTTTCGACTGTACCTACCTGGTGACTGTTCGCGTGCTGGCAACCTAGTTGCCAATCTTTTTAGGGACATACACGGGTGATTGCGGGGGTATACCACTGTACCTAGGACAGAGATCAGGCCACACTTTTCAAAGTATACCCGGAGGGTGTTTCCGTATTCGAGTTGCACTTGAACCGGTAAGTTGCTCTAGTGTTGGTTGTTGTAACTATTCTTCAAAATAGTTTAGTGATTGCTTGTCTTATCTCTTAGGGGATTCTTTTTAGTGTGTGTTACTTTTGAACGTTTAGAATACCTTAGCGTGTCTTGGATCTTCTCACACAGTGGAGGATCCCGAGCTCCGCCGGTCACGAAGGCTTCTTGGCCTGCCACCGGTTACACTGGAGCCACCCCCGCCACCATTAAGGCGGAAGCTAGACCAACAAGGGTCTTTTGAAGAAATCGGGTTACAAACCTTTGTGACCGAACAACTCCTGGAGGAATCAGCTACCGCTCTTGGCTCGGTTGAAACCCCAAACATTGATATCTTAGCACCGTTTATTGTACCAATCCAATTTCATGAACGCCAGACAATGCCTTACACAACAATGGAAACAAATGTTGTTACTCCTGGGAATTCATCAATTCCCATCATAGTTGCCACCACAGGAGAGTCATCTCCTAACCTACCATCGTCGGTTCGAGCCACCATGGTCTCAGCCACAACTACGTCACACAGTGGACTGAACCCGTCTATGGCGGCGGCCACAACCCCCTTCACACCTAGTGCGACATGCCCTTCGTTTTCATACGGTATGCCTAGTTCGGAAACAAGTCCTGTACTAACCTACTCCACTTTACAGACATTGGTTCTGGGGGCAGGGAGCTCTAGCGCTCCTCTGCAAGGTCACCTTGGGGGCACTCCTATCCCTTTTAACTCTTTTCCTTACGTAGGAGGTCATATCCCTCCTTCGTCCCCTTCGCTTGGTGGTCCGCATCAGCAGTCTGCTGGGCAGCCTACACACACTAGTTTATTTGGAGCAGGGAGTCAGGGACCCCCTTCTCACAGTATGCTGGTAGGTTCAACACCGTTTTCCTGTAATGAAATGTTTGGTAGCAAAAATTTCTCATCATCCGCTTTCCCGTCTGGGGGAAACCCCATTTTTGGACAATCTACTCCTGCATAGGGTACTATTCCTGCGTAGGGGGAACACATAGCGGGACCTTGGAATTCAAGACAAGGATCCGTTCCCTCCTCCGAAATGTCGTTCTGGGGTAATTCTTTCAACATTCAATGGAACCCTCGATAGACTACTATGCCTCTCCCCGCAGGACCAACATGGGGTAATCCTTCCCAAAGTCCTCCGAATACAATGCATGCCCAACACTCTATGTATTTTATGGGAAATCAGTCGATGATGTCTCCACAGATGAAAAATACTTACGCTAGTCAGGGCCATGGTTTTTACCAGAATTCAGGCCAACAGCCAAACTTTTCTTGGCAACCTGGTGCCAGTCAAACTCCAGGACCCTTTTTCCCAGGTTATCAGCAACAACCCAAACTACCATTCCTGGTGACGTTACACTTGCAAGATTTGACAAGGTTGTTAAATGATCCTATTTTTCATGATCCACGTTGGCCTCCTATGCCGACGAAGTTGCCTTCGGACATTCCAAAGTTTGAGGCCAAGTCTAATGAAGATCCGGGTGATCATGTGACTACCTTTCATCTTTGGTGCTCATCTAACTCATTGAAAGATGACTCCGTATAGTTGTGATTGTTTCAACGCACTCTTATTGGGAGTGAAGAAAAATGGTACATCGAGATCGATCGCTCAAGATACTCTTCTTTTCGTGAACTGGCGATGGCCTTCCTTAACCATTTTCAGTTACCTGTGAGATACGACGCTGGCACAGAGCTACTCACCAATTTCGAACAGAAAACAATAGACCATATCTTTGATCATATCCAAGAGTGGAGACGCCGAAAGAGTTTAATCAAAGTACCAGTCCCACCAACATTCTTGCTTGAGTGGTTCCTTAAGTCTTTGGTCCCCCAGTTATCCAAAGACATCGTGACATCCAGATTTTTATCCAAGGAATATGCCATCACGAGGGCTCAACAGTTTGAGCTCATCTATTCTCAGTCTAGTTTATTATACACCATCTTGCTAGATGCTCCACGTTCGATACTGGATAAAACTAGACAGAGAGTTGGACCACATGCCGATGGTATTTTTGGTTCAACACAAACCAAGCCCATTGAGCAATTGACAAAACAGTTGCAACAATTATCTATACAACACATAGCAGCCAGTCAAACTACTACTTTGGCTTCTCTTCCTACCCAAACGTCAGAAGTACACACCGTGCAGTCGACTAACCCAAAGGCCACCCAGCAGCCTGAAGGGAAGAAAAAACAACGAAAGAAGGGTAAGGGGGATAAAAAACCCACTGATAATGCTGGCAGGAACAACACAGAAAAATGAAAGGCGAGGTATCCATGCAACTTTTGCGCCGAAGACCACCCTACCCATCTTTGTCCTCGACTTGCAGAGGCCCAAAATTTTGTCACGCAACAACAACAAGCAGTGTTGACTAATCCCTTTCAACATGGGTAAAATATAACTCAAGCCTCTACAAGCATAGAAGGGGGTAGCCAAGAAACCTTCCCTCCTCCAAACAATCCCTTATCCACGAACATATATATGGTTAGGGATGATTCTTTCATAACGACTAGAGCGCACAACTATAGTAAACCAAGCACCTCTGAGAAGGGTAAAGATGCTGATCTCCCATCTCTTCCTCTACAAATTGAGAAGACGTTGGGAGAAACAATAACACACATTCCAAAGGGTGCATTTAAAAAAGCTTCTCACAACCCAAACGTAAGGGCCGCCCATAATTACTCTGTGGTGGAAGATTTATCACAAACCCCTTATGCGATGTCTGCTTTGGAGGTCCTCCAAAGCTTCCCTGCTCAAATGAAAGCCTTGTTAACCACTTTGGGCTCTACTGAGACATGTAATCCAGGCACCATCATGTTAGATACAACTGACTTAAAACCTTGTCTGCCTTACCATGCAACGTTTCAGATAGTAGTGGTTCATCCCATGAAAACTTTTAGATAGAATATCTTCCGCACGGCGGTCGACGGGGGTGCCTCGACATGCGTTATGTCATTATCATGCTGGAAGGCCATTGGCCAACCTGCTTTGTCTCCATCACCTACTCTCCTCATTTATTTCGACGGTCGTTCTTTCCGACCACATGGCATCGTTCCTTCTTTCCCTGTGCAGTTAGGAGGGAAAACCGTGTGTCGAAGTAGAGGTAGTCGATGCTCCCCTCGACTATAACCTCTTGTTAGGATGGAGTTGGACTTATGCTATGCAATCTGTGATTGCTACAGTTTTTCGAGTCCTTTGTTTCCACATGAGGGTTGGATAGTGACCATTGATCAACTGTCTTTCTCCATACCTGACCCAGTGTTGGGGGAATCCATGGTCCCGATGATTTATAATCCTCAACCAGGTGTCATTAACGTAGGAGTTGGTTTGTTCCCATCCTTGATGGGTACCTTCGATTACCCACCTCCTCACACCGATATCAAATTTATATCTAATCACCATAAGGTTGAGATTTTTCAAGTTTTGTCATTCTGCAAGACCTACTTTGAGGATCCTTGGATTCTTCCTTCTCCATCATCCATGATGGATGAGACAGGGCACTCAGGCATGTCCATGCCCTTTTCTTCCACTGAGGTAGTCTACTCTTTAGTCGAACAAACTTCAGCTAACCCTGATCTGACTCTTGCACAAGAGTTAGATCCACTTCTAGAGCCTATTTAGGCTCAGGTTCACTAATGTCGATTCGTTAGACTTAGTATTGCCTTCTGACGAAGTAGTTATCGAAGCAATGACTATTCCGGACAAACCTTGGGAAGATATTCATCACAGATCATATTTTCTCCCAGATTTAAGCCGAATCGAAGCAGGAGAATTCACCGTTACCATGATGGGAGATCAGCCACATCCTATTAATCTCTTAGCTATGCAAGAAATTTATGCTAAGGACAATATGGTGACTATCACTGAAAATATACCCATCAACATCTCCCAAAACCCTGGCGTCGTGGAGAATGTCTTTGTTGGAGCGGATTGCTTCCCTGAAGAACTTCAAATTTACATGGATCTTTTCAAAGAATTCTGCGACCTTTTTGCCTGGTCTTATGAGGAAATGCCAGGTATCAATATGAAAATAGTTGAACATGAAATCACAACGTATCCTGATGCCAAGCCTGTTCGACAAAAAATTCGTCCAGTCAATCCCAAGAAAGCAGCAGCCATCAAGATTGAGGTTGAGAAATTGTTGAAGGCAAGTTTTATTTATCCTATCTGTTTGACTCAATGGGTGTCAAACCCTATGCCGATCAATAAAAAACAAGGCACGATTCGTGTATGTACCGATTTCCATGATTTGAACAAGGCTTGTCCCAAAGATAATTTTCCAACACCATTCATTGACCAGATCATTGATGAATGTGCAGGTTGTGAAGCCTTTTTTTTCATGGATGGTTTTTTGGCATATAATCAAATCCAAATCAAACCTGAGGACCAACACAAAACGACATTCATTTGTCTGTGGGGTACATTCGCATATTGTAAGATGCCTTTTGGCCTTAAGAATGCTGGAGCCACTTTCCAGCGGGCCATGTCTTTTGCGTTTCATGACCTCAAGCATATATTCAAGGTCTATCTAGATGATTTAGCATCACGCTCTCACAAGCGAATGGATCATCTCACACACATTCAACTAATCTTCAAATGTTGTCGCTACTTTAGGATTCGCTTGAATCCAAACAAGTTCAGCTTCTGCGTAATGTTAGGACGTTTGTTAGGTTTCATCGTATCAACAACAAGGATCATGGTCGATCCTCTTAAGGTGGAGGCAATAATCCATTTCCCCCCTCCACGCACAATCCTACAACTTCAAAGTCTACAAGGCAAGGCGAACTTCTTACGATGCTTCATTGCCAACTATGCCGAAATCACCAAGGGATTTATGCATTTACTAAAGAAAGTCGTTCCTTTTTTCTGGGATGAAGCCACTCAATGCTCTTTTGACGCATTAAAACACGCCCTCACAACCGCACCTCTGCTATGACCACCTAACTATAACAAATATTTCTTATTATATCTGGCTGCCGCAAAGTTAACCATTGGCATGGTTTTAGTTCAAGAAGACGATTTGCTCTCAGAATACATGATCTATTACTTGAGCCAAGGCCTCGTAGGACCGGAACTCAAATATTCTCATGTTGAAAAACATGCGTTGGTAGCAATTCATGTTGTTCAACAATTCCGTCACTATGTTCTGTTTCGCAAGACCAGCTTCATTGTTGTCGTGAATCCATTCTAGTACATGTTGACATGACAAGTTATAGGCAGAAAAATCAGTAGATGGATAGTCATCCTCCAAGAATTTGACATAGACTTCGTTTCGGCAAAGTCCAAGAAGTCATTGGTCTTTGCAGAGCTTATTTCGGAACTTCCAGTTGAGGTAGGTGACGTTGTGCCTGAGGAATCGCCTATCCAGGGGGATATGTTTTTGATTGCATCTTCAGACCCCTGGTACGGAGATATACTTATCTATCTCCAGAATTTGAAATGCCCCACCTCTGCTTCTCATGACGAGCGTCGGCGAATACGCCATCAGGCTAAGAATTATCTCATACTCGATGATACATTGTATCGAAGAGGTGTAGACTGCATCTTGCGTCGATGTCTCACTCATGAGGAGGCCATCATAGTGATCAACGATTTCCATACTGGAGCTTGTGGCGGTCATTTATCTGGGTTGGAAACATCCCAAAAGAGTCTATGAGCAGGTTACTTCTGGCCGACAGTTATCAAAGATTGTATCGAATTGGTCAAGAAGTGCTATCCGTGCCAAATCTTCTCCTTGAAGATGAGGGCACATCCCGCTCCTATGTTTCCTGTCATCACAGTTGGTCCCTTCACTAAATGGGGGATTGATTACACTACATGCAACCCCCCGTCAGCAAGGGGGCACCGCTATATCATCGTAGCTGTCGACTACTTCACTAAGTGGGTCGAAGCTATGTCAACGTTTAAGGATGATGGAGAGACTGGAGCTCTCTTCTTATTCAACCATATCATAGCAAGGTTCGGCATCCCGAGAGAGATTGTCACTGACAATGGCAGTCACTTTCAGAACCAAATGATGACCAAATTAACATCAAATCTTGGGTTACGGCAGGAACATTCATCACCTTACTACCCCCAAGCCAATGGGCAGGTGGAAGCCGTAGACAAAACTCTTAAGACTATTCTATAGCGAACTATCAAATCAACCAAGCCAAATTGGCATTTGATGTTATACTCGACATTATGGGCTTACCGAACATCTGTTAAGACTGCAACCAGTTTCTCACCTTTTCAACTCGTTTACGGGGTGGAGGCAGTCTTGCCCATCGAATGTCAAATCCCATCTCTAAAATTGGCAGTATAGTTATTGCCAGACACTTCCCCACTTGAAGAATGGTTAGTATACCTTGAGCAGCTAGATGAACAACATCGCGATGCATCCCTAGCCAATGAGGCTCACAAACATAAGGTCAAGTGTCAATATGATAGGTCCGTTCATCCTCATATTTTCTCTGAAGGCAACCTTGTCCTGGTCTATGACCAAGACAAGGACCCCCTGGGGGAAGGAAAGTTTAAACCCATGTGGTTCGGACCCTTCATCATAAAAGAGGTATTAAAAAAGGGCGCTTATCGTTTGGTTGATTTTGAAGGGAATGCTTTGGCGGAGCCTAGAAATGGGCTCTACCTCAAGAAGTATTACTCATAGACAGGTCATTGTGGGTAACTTTTGTAACATATGTATAGTCTTTATACTATTACTTTTTAAGTTTCTTTTAAAGTGTTATGGACATGTCATTGATGTTATCTTTCGTCAAGATGGTAGATGTCAAGTGATTCCGAGGTGTTCATTGGGTATGCAGACGGTGCTAGTCAACACATGCGGAGGTTTGCCTCCACAGCTTGGGTAATATTTACACCTCAGGGCTAGTTTTTATCTTCTGAAGGTATATGCTTAGGTGACACCAAAAATAATGTTGCTAAGTATAGTGCAGTTATTGAGTTGCTTTGTGACGTCTTGTCATTGGGTATCTCTCATCTTTGGGTCTATATCGACGCTCAACTGGTTGTGTCGTAGCTAAACATAGTATATCGGGTTCATGATCCAAATTTACATTGATGATTCCTTAGGGTACATCTCTTAGAATGAAACTTTGATTATATTACATATTTTCATGTTCCTAGGAGATTAAACCAAATTAGAGATACTCTAGCTAATCAAATTTTAGATTGGCATCTTGCACACATATGAAAGAACATTGACATAAACATGTAAATACATTTTTGCACACAGAATCCATAAGACACAAAAAGATGAAAACCATATATAAACATCATAAAATAACCAGAGTACATAGATGGACGCAAGTGCCTAAAAAATGGGAATAATAACAAGTCACCGGGCTTATGCCCTCAAAAAATATATACAAGTAGATGCTCGTGGCACATAAAAAGTATAAGTAGGTTCAGGGCCTATGGGCCCTGTTATAATCATCCACAGCATGGGCTAAATGCCTAAACAATCGGACCCATGTCCGAGGTTCCCCCACTACATGAGGTTGCATGGATGGTGGCAGGTCCTCTATCTCTGCCATCGGGATTGTGCGAGTGAGCACAATGAAGTTCCGCTCAACTCATCTAAGGACCCTCTCCGCCTCTCCGGCTGGGAGGTTCCCTGCTACTGCTGCTCCCCCAGCGGCGACAGTCACGAATTTTGGCCATGGACGACGCCTGTTCTGTGCATAATCGGCAGGTCACACGGGTCCCACATCTGCATGAAACAAACGTTTATCCATCAAATACTTTGGAATACAAAAAAAAATGATATATATAACAAAAATGAAAAAAAATTTACATATGGAAACAAAAAAACTACAAAGGTGGAGACTTACCCATCTCCCCTCGCTCCTCACCAGGAGGCACGAGTATCTCATGATCTCTAGAAAATTCTATCCCTGCATATGGGTAGTCCTCAATCACAGGGATCTGTCATGACAGCCACACAAAGAAATCATCATCGAAGGACTCAATGGTCCATCATCCACCCTGTCGCGGAAGTAATACTACCCATCTACACACTGCAGGGAATGAGGCCTGATGTCCTCGCACTATAACCCGAGGACTAATACTCAAAACTCTCTCAAAAGAAAATGAACACAAGATGGTCCTGAACCCAAATTTTGTTGGAAATATGGCTACAGCAGAGATGATGCAGATGATCAAGGTTGTCATTGATGGCAATCGATTGTTTATGGAGAACAGAGGCAGGAACATAGAAGATGAAACACAGACGCTGCAACACAAATGCGAACTGCTGAAACACAAATGCTGAAACAAAGATGCTGAAACGTAGATGATGAAACACAAATGCTGAATCACAGATGCTGAAACGTAGATGCTGAAACACAAATGCTGAATCACAGATGCTGAAACATAGATGCTGAAACACAAATGATGAATCACAGATGCTGAAACGTAGATGCTGGAACACGACTGCTGGAACACGAATGCTGGAACACGACTGCTGGAACATGACTGCTGGAACACGACTGCTGGAACACGAATGCTGGA
>JZKD02S2233884.1:2023190-2036618 GCA_000966675.3 Picea glauca
AGACTCACTGCCACTAAGACTCATGACTCAAAATTAAAAATGAGAGTAAATTGTTAATAATCTACACTAACTGATTCACCCCCCCCCTCTCAGTTAGCTCATACCTGTAACAAATTTCCTCTATGTCTACTGTCGACAATCTGTCAATTTCCTCTTCATGCACTCGAGCAATGTGGTACTCCAATAAATTTGTGCATTCATGCATTGGATGGCACAGTTCATCTGTGCATGAGACGCCTGATGCAAGGCTGCTGAGCCGGTAATCCACCCAATCAATAACAATATAGTCTACAACACTAAGTTAGTAATCTTGCTAATGGGTACCTGGGAGCCCACACGGTTAGTCCCAACCTCACAATGCTCAGCTATCAGTTCCAAGATCTTGCTCATCCCCGTAGGAAAAGTCTGGAAGTTGACTGGTTCCCCTCTCCTTGAGAGGCCAGTCAGAAAGTAGATATCCTCGGTGGTGGGCACCAATGATTTCCCCTCTAGCATAAATGCATCTGCATCAGGGTGCCAGTAGTCAATCAAGGCATTCAGTAGCCTTGGTTGTGCGTGCATAAATGGACATAGAAAGAATTTGAGTAAACCGCATTGCATTAACACGGCCACGACATTCGGATCTGCTGCAACCAACTCACTGATTGCCTCATGCTCCCTTTCCCTCCACTGGACATACATCCTACCAACACAACAAGGTGAAGGAGGGTCAGTACTTTCTTTTGCTTTGCTTTTCACTACAAAAGGGGGGTACACACGGGCTGTAGAGGTGACAGTCGTGTGTACACGCGGGCAGACTTTACTCTGCCCGAATGTACACGCGGCCTGTTAAGAGACAACCTGAGTGTACCTAGGGCCAACCTTTTTAAGGTCGAAACCCACCCAAAAAACAAACTAACAAGAAAAATTGAAGTATTGAATAGCTAGATAAAGGATTTTGTACTTACTTAGTCCAAGAAGAAGTTCGTTTCATCCACTATAGCTCCCGGAATCATTGTTTTTGGAAAAGGGGGTCTTTTGACTCCAGAGTCAATTTCCAAATCAACAATGGTGATAATGAGCTGCCAGCTTCTATTTATAGACTTTTTGGCCTCCTTTTGTCACTTTTTTGGCCTCCCTTATCAGTTTCTTATACCAAAAACTATTTAGAGTGATTCAGGAGTTATATGGGAGGTATTTGATCGGGTATTGGGACATTTTTTTTGATTTTTGAGAAAATATTGATAGTCCATAAAAAAAAAAAAAAAAAAAATCAACTTGAGCATATAGGTTAGGTTACCACCCCAACTTTTGCATCTCGTTGTCTTTTTCTTCTACTATAGGATCGATCCCATCAGGTTGTAACACAGAACTGTCATATCTACTTTAGAGGTGTCACAACTTGGTGGTAGAGATTACTAGAACATGGATGCCCTAGGTAGGTCCTGGTTGCATTATGGTGTCCATGCTATTTCTAAAAACACTATAGGCTCAGGAGTCCATATAGTCTTTCTTGAATATGAGTTTGAGCCTCATTTGCATGATTCTTTTTCGCTCTTTGTTTCACCCTCAGGACTCCTTGTCTCTCCTTTTAAGCCCTTTTTAGACCCTCTAAAATGAAAAGATTGTCGAGCGATCTAGTGGCCTTTCAAACTCGTTAAACTGAAATTTGAAGTTACGGCTGTCCGGCGGTAGTTTACCCCTTTTTCAGTTCGGACAGTCAACTGTACGAACAAAGGTATACTCTATCGAATTTCCATTCTTTAGAAGAGTACTCTCAAGCATAATTTTATTCCTTTTTCGGGCCCGAGGGACTAAATTTATGAAAAATAAACCCCCACGGAGTCCATAGTTAAGCTCTTTTCAGACTCCCTAAAATTGAATAGATTTCCAAGTGACCTTATTCTTTCACACTCGTTAAATTGGTCCAAAAGAATATTCTTGATGGAGTCCATAGTTAATCTTTTTTCAGACTCCTTAAAAGTGAAAAAATGGCCAAGTGATCTTGTCCTTGTCACACTCATTAAAATGGTTTTGAATCGACGTCTAATCGGTGCTAGTTTATCCCTTTTTTGAACTAACTAGACTATTTTCGAAAAAGGTACCCCAATGGAGTCTCCTTTTATGCTTTTTCAGACTCTCTAAATATGAAAAACCACCGAGATTACCTTCTCTGGGCTCGTTAAACTTACATCGAAGGACATTACCATTGTGTGTTCTATCAACCGCATTTGCATACCTTATCCACCGGCCTTGTGACAATTTGTTTCTACGTCTTAACACCTTTGGCCGCCGGAGGATTTTCCCCGAGTATCATTTTACCAGAACATCAGTCTCGTCCTTGTACCTTGAGCTTGTATGTTTGCAGTACTCATTCCTCCATTGTAACGTAATACTCCTTTATTCTTTTTCCAAAATTATCGAAAAGAACAAAAAAAATCAAATATACCCCCAAAAGAGGATGGGAAATGTATTTTATTTATTGGCAGCATAATGAGTCGCCCTTGGATAAAGCACATATGTATGTTTGATCATTAGACTATGGGATGTAGTACAACCTTAGGAATATTTTCTCGCTATATAGAGTTGTGTCCTCCATTGTTTGGTTATTCTTCCAAACATATGGAGAGTTTGCATTGCCTCTTACTTCATAGACTTATGATTAACATATATGTTGTCTGAGTCTTATCACTTGTCGTGCTATTGTCCAAGGGAAGTTTGTCACTAAGCCTGAGTCGACCCTTCTACAATAAGTCTCTTGTCCACATACTCAGCCATCGTGAATGTCCAATCAAGTCCTTGCTCGAAATCACTAAAGCCTTCAGTCCGATCATCAAGATTATCAATTCCATGACCGACGAGCCATCGAAGACCTCTGGGTAGTGCAGTCGTACACTCATATTACACTCCTACCCAAGTTTTGGAAGATTTTGAAGTTGTTTCTCGAGCTCTAAAGTCTAGCCATCAAGCCGAATCAGCTTCTGGAATATGAATACTCTATATGTATATCTTTCTAATTTCGAGATGTAGCTCCATTGTGTATTATTTGCGGCTACTCTTTATATTTATTTGACATGGATCTACAGTGTATTTGATTGGTATCCATGGTTCTATTTTATCTTGAGCATGGGTATGCCCGCCTCAGTGAGACATCTTTTATTTTGCAGACGACACCTCCTGGTTCCTGATCCTTGGGCTCCATCATTCAGCACATTAGTAAAGATTGGTAATGTATTTTGGCCATTAGATGCTCTTCTGACCTCATGCATTAGGGGGCATCTGTTATAACCCTAAATTGTACCACACATGCTTACCTGGCATCAGGCCAACTCATAACCGTTCTTTGCCAAAACTCTGCTGAACAACTCTTTGAAAATCCTCTTGTGTCAAGGCCCACACGCCCTAACCCATTACTGCACGCGTGTACACACTAGCTGACTCACAACAACCTGCATGTAGCTAACAAAGCACAGAAAAAGGAAAGTTTTCGACGAAACAAAAATCTATGGGTCAGTTAGCTGAAACTCCTAGCCATGCATGGCCGAGGGTTCATCCAAAACCCTAGCTCCTTCTAGCCTATAAAAGAAGGGGTAGGGGTACCATTTAGAGGAGGAAAAAATATAATGAAGAAACTCTGCCCATTTACATAATCCATTGTCCCAACCCTTTAGCCTTTCCTCATGCCAAAGGAGATTTAATGCAAAGTAGTTGAAGGACAGAAGAAGAGGAGCCCAGGATCAGGTTCAAGGAGCGGTGGCGGGTCTCATCTTTTGTAAGTTGATTCACTTTCAGTAATAAAAAGAATGCTTTTCCCATCCCAATGCATGAATTGTCTATGACTTGATTAATTTATTCTTGATTTCTAACCCTTTAGTATAGAAGTAGCATGGATGCATAGTTGTTGTTTGTCTTGAGTGCAGGTCATCTGTGGATGGAGCAGCGCATGCAAGTAATCAAACTGCAACCGAGGATCTACATCGAATGTCGATAAATAAGGTAGGTGGTATTTTTCCATGTATTTAGTGAGAAAAAGGGATTTAAATCTTGGGTTGTAGGTAAAAAAGTAGTTCCTATTCGATCAAAATCTGCATGCAAGTCTGACCCTAGTTTGCTAGTCCATAGGGTGTTTTTCCAAACAACAATGGGTAAAGAATAATGTCGAACCAAGGAAGTCATTCGATGCATAGAACGAGAAGGAAACATTTAAGAAATACAAACAATAATTTCTTAAGCCTGACATTGCGTTGACCTCAACCGTGCAACATACTAAGGAAGTACCAGAGTACAAGATGCCTCCATCGTTGGATCATACCAAAGAAATGAAGCCCTTAGGAAAAGTAAGTACAATCAAAGGATTTATAAAATCACGTGTAAAATTACTAAATGATCCATCCTTTGTCAAAATATTAAAAATTATATTAGAAATATGTAGCATATATATAGAAGGAAAGATAGAAAAAAAAAACAATCAATCACCTACATACAAGGAGAAGAAAAAGTAGGGAGTTCACGTTGAACGCCAACATTGGATATTTCAACATGGGAGATATCATACTGGATCTAGGATATGAATTCAATGTACTACCCAAGAAGGCATGGAAATGTATGGGAGAGCCCACATTAGGATATTCACCTGTTCATCTGAAACTGGAAAATCAACAGACGGTTCTTCCAATAGGGAGGATGAAAGGAGTAACAATAGATCTGAATGGAGTGCGCACTAAAGTTGACTTCAAATTAATAGTGATAGTGGATGACACAACACCTTACCCAACATTAATCGGTTTATATTGGGCGTTTGATAACCAGGCCATAATCAACTTAAAGACATGAAAAATTACCTTCGAGTTAGGAGAATACAGGGTCATTGTGCCATTAGACCCATCCGAAGGGGAAAGGTTCGTAGAGCCCACTTGCTTGGACTTGGAGGAAATTACTTAGTAGTAAAAAACAACTACGTGAGATGAGGATTACATAAACCCAACTGTAGATGGGATACTCAGTTGGCAGAGTATTAATTCATGTCCGTCAGACTCAGATACAGGTTTAGAGAACTGGCAACGAAGGCTACATGAAGTTTCCACAAGAAGATGCGCAAGAATAGACCACGCAGTAAGATGGGTAGGTACGAATATAAGGGAACCACCAAGTTTCCATGGGGTAAATGATCTAGAAACATTCTTGACACGTTACGAGGATGAAGTGTTAGAAAATCAGAGACTCTTATCACTAGATATAGCACTCAAGGCCACACCTACAAGATGGCGGGGCACACACAAGGAAACAATCAAGGACTAGTACCAATGTAAGAAGTTACTGTGCATAAGGTTTGGCACATAACAAAGAAGAAAATAGCAATAGAAGTATGATGGATAGGGGGCACCAATGAAACACTTGGAGAAGTGCAGAGTGATGTGGAAAATGAAACCCCGAGAGGAATGGCTTCATCATTTTGTACACACCTTAGAGGGCATCCCAACAAACTCGTATATAGACCAGGAACTGCGCAAGGAACTACAAGCTAGATAGTACTACAACAAAACTTTACAGTCACTTTCGCATTTGAACATGAGAACCCCAACATAGATACAAAACTTAAAAAAATAAGAGGGGTGATATTCATTAAGGAACCAGAATTCAAACTTATAACAGGGGAACAATAGCGGAACAGACAAACAATGAAAGAAATGTTGTCATGCAACCATGTGTAGGAAGAAGCACCAGATGAAGATGATATGCACAATATTCAGATTGAGGAAGCTAAAGGAAAAAGAGAAGTGGAGGGCCCACCTCTAGATTAAGAAGTAATTGCTATGCCAATCAAGGTGAATAAAGTCAACATTGGGACAGTTGAGAATGCCAAAATGGAAAGCATTAGAGACTACTGGGAGGAGAAAACAATAGAAAGAAAGGAAATAATAGGAGAGTTAGGTGAAATGTAGATACCACTCAGACCTGAGACAAGACCGATCAGAAAGCGGCCATACAGACTAAATACGATATACAAGAAAAAAGTCAAATTTGATATTGATAGGATGCTCGAAGCTGGAATCATAGAACCTGTGGAAGAATCCAAATGGATGAGCCCGATGGTAGTTCAGGAGAAAAACAAGGAGGGATAAGGATATGCTTCGACTTGAGGAAGTTGAATGATGTGTGCCTACATGACACATTCCCTACACCCTTCACGAATGAGGTATTGGAGAACGTAGGAGGGCAGGAAGTCTATTCATTCACCAACGGATTTTTAGGGTACCATCAGATTAAGATAGCACCCAAAGATAGATACAAAACCATTTTTTCTACAGAATGGGGATCCTACCAGTACACAGTCATGCCGTTTGGACTAAAAAATGCACCAACAATATTTTCCATAGTAGTCATAGTTGCATTTAAAGAATGTATTCACCAATTTCTAGAGGTATACTTAGACAACTGGACAGTCTATAGTCTGTTGAAATACCACGTAGAGGTCTTTCAGCTGATGTTAGAAAGATGTAGGCAGTGCCATATTTCGTTAAACATCAAAAAGTTCATCTTCGAAACACCGTTTGGGATACTATTGGGCCATATAGTATGCAAGCAATGTTTACTATTAGATTTGGCCAAAATTGCAGTAATCGTTAACTTGCCGCCACAAAAAACAATCTTTCAACCTAGAGTGACATTGGGACACATAGGATACTACGGAAAATTTATAAAAGGGTACGCGCAGATCACCGCGCCAATGGAGAAACTGCTAAGGAAAGATACAATTTTCCAATGGAATGAGGATTGTCAACACAGTCTGGATACATTGAAACAAAATATGGTAACAACACCAATACTAGTATTCCCAAATTGGGAGAAGACATTCCACGTACATGTATATGCATTGGGCATAACACTTGGAGCTATTCTGGCGCAACCAGTAACAGGAGAATTGGATCATCATATAGTATTTGCTAGAAGAAAAATGTGAGAATCAGAGCAGAACTACAACACTACTGAGAGGGAAGACCTAATTATGGTCTATGTGCTTCAGAAGTTCATACATTACTTATTGGGGAAACATTTCAAGATGTTCATAGACCATTCAATGCTCAAATATCTAATCAACAAGCTAGTGTTGGGGGGGAGAATTTTCATATGGCTACTGTTGTTTCAAGGATTTGATTTTGAAGTAATAGTCAAGCCAGGGAAGCTGAATGCAGGACCTAATCACCTGTCAAGGGTCACGAACGGGGAGGAACCTACAAATTTAGAGAACAATGTTCTAGATGCACAGTTATTTTTAGTCAAGATCGTCGATGAATACTTCATAGACATCATCCGGTACTTGAGTACAGGGACTGCGCCACAGGAATATAACACCATGCAGAAGAAAAAACCAATAGTTCGGGCTACAAACTATCAGTTGATTGCAGGACACTTATACAAAATGGGCACAGATAGCATCTTGAGAAGATGTGTGCTAGAACATGAAAGACCAAGGATTTTAGGAAAATCCCATGATGGAATGGAGGGAGGACATTATGCAGGAAAGACACCACATAGAAGGTATTTCGTGCAATACTATGGTGGCCAACCATTCACAGAGAGTCAAAAGAATACTCCCAGAGATGCAATGTATGTTAGAGGGTTGGTAAACCAAATAGAAGGGGCGAGATTCCCCTACAACCACATGTAACTTTGTAGGTATTCGATAAATGGACAATAGATTTTTTGGGACCAATTAACTCACCAACAAAGAGGATAGGAGAAAGGTACATCATCACCATGAAAAAATACCTGACAATATGGACGAAAGTAGCACCAATCAAAGATTGCAGTGCAAAGACAACAACAAACTTTCTGTTCGAGCAAGTGATCACTAGATTTGGTTTCCCAAGGATTTTTATGAGTGACCAAGAAGCTCACTTCATTAATAGTACTATTAAGGCTATGAACAAGGAATTTGAAGTCCATCATACAAGGAGTACACCATATCATCCACAAGCAAATGGAACAATAGAAGCCTTTAACAAGATTCTTGAGAATGCACTGACGAAGATCTGTAATGTCAATAGGGATGATTGGGACCTAAAGATACCAGTAGTATTGTGGGCATACAGGACCACATGAAAGAAGTTGATAGGAAAAAAACCATTCATATTTTTATATGGATAAGAAGCAGTGGTTCCACTATTATTTTTGGTACCTAGTCTGCGCGTAGCAACAATTACGAACATGACAGAACAATGTGAAGTATAGGATAGGTTGAATCAATGGATGATCATGGAGGAAGATAGGATCCTATAAGGGTTCCACCAAGAAGTTCATAAAGTAAGGGACAAATCTTGGCATGAGAAACATAACAAGAGTAAAATTTTTAAGGAGGGAGACTTGACAGTGCATTCAAAAACAAGGGGTGATCATACCCATCATTTGAGAAACGTTTTTGAAAGATGTAGATTATATGGTGTCTCTCTAAATCCAAAGAAATTCTTGTTCGTTGTAACTCAAGGAAAACTGTTGGGCCACGTTATGTGTAAGGAAGGGATTTATATAGATACAGAAGTAGTTAAATCAATAAACGATCTCAACCCCCGACATCCAAGAAGGGAGTCCAATCATTTTTCGGCAAGATTAATTTTGTGTGAAGGTTTGTTCCTGACTATGAAAGTATCATAAACTCAATCAAATTGTTATTGAAAAAGGAGCAGAGGTTCGAATGGACAACCAATACTCAAGAGGATTTCAATAATATCAAAGGAGCAATCACCATAGCTCTAGTATTCATTAATCCAGATTTTCAAAGGGATTTAATCGTCTATTCATTTGCTACTGAGACAGTTGTTTCATCTCTTCTTACTCAGAAGAATACCAAAGGTGAAGAACTCCCAATAAGTTTCATGAGAAAAACCCTACATGACTATGAATTGAGGTATTCATAATTGGAAAATAAATCCTTTGCTCTTGTAAAAGTGGTAGCGCACTTTCAAACATACATATTGAACTCCCATGTTATTGCCTATTTTCCCTCATCGCCAATGAATATGCTTCTGAATAAACAATTGAGAGAAAGAAAATGGGCTAACTGGATGGAAAAGATACAATAATATGAAATTGAGATTAAACCTTTAAAGGCTATCAAAGGACAAGGTTTATGAAAGCTCATCATGGATGGTGATTCTGTCGATGGAATGATTTCAATTTCAATAGGAGAACTACTAGCTAATTTAGAATGGTACAGAGATATTATATTCTACTTGAGGTTGGGGAAATATCCTGTCACAATGAACCCCAAGGAGCGAATAAAATTGAAGATGAAGGAAAATCAATATGTGTTGATAGATTGTGTAGGAGACATTACGATGGTATACTAATGAGATGCATTGATGAAAACCGAGCCCAAGAAATAATGAGATAATTCCATGAAGGAATATGTTATGGACACTTCACACCTACCACCACTGCCCACAAGATAATAAGGTCTGGATTCTATTGGGCATCAATTTTCATATACTTGTATGCATAATAAGGAAGTGTGTATCATGCCAACAGTTTTAAGGAAAAATGAAGATATTCATGATGCCTTTACAACCCATAATTGTAGAACAACCATTCTCCCAATGGGGACTTGATGTTGTCGGTCCAATTAATCCAAATTCTAGAAAGGGACATATGTACATTCTAACGGCTACAGATTATTTCACGAAATGGCCAGAAGCAGTGTCATTAAAGAAAGTTGATTCTAAAGAGCTAATTAAGTTCCTCAAAGATAATTTTCTATCGGTATTTGGTGTCTGAGATAAATTTATCACAGATAATGGTTCGATTTTCATTGGGATGAATTTTAGAGAGTTTTGTGGAGAATATGGAGTTATCATGGGTCAATCGTCGAATTATTAATGGCCTTGTTCAAATATTGAATAAAAACATTGACAAGAACCAAAGGAATTGGAATTTGAGGTTGATTGATGCATTGTGGGAAAGCAGAACGACTCCAAAGGACATCACTGGGATGTTCCCCTATACCTTAGTTTATGGGAAAGAAGTAAAAATTACGATTATCCTCCAACTCAATGCATTGATCTTTGTGGTTAATACCGAAGATATAGAAGAGGCTTCACCAATACAAAGGAGGATCAAGCAGTTGTTAAAATTGGAAGAAGATCAAAGCAAAGCCATGAATTGAACTTCTCAAAGGCAACAGAGTGTCAAAATATATTTTATCAGAGCACAACTATAAATAAATTCTAGAAAGGAGAGTTGGTGTTAATGTTGGATTACTGAGAGGGGGGGTGAATCAGTAATAGAGAAATTTAATCATTTTTAACCATATAATCCAAGTGTTATATCAATGAATCATTATCATCCAATAACTGTAGAGTAAATAAGCAATGAACAAATGAGAAAACATACACATACATAGTACACCAGTGTTTTATGTGGAAACCCAAATCAGGAGAAAACCACAGAATGCTTTTTCGTATATGTCTTGAAGAATTACATTCATTGGAAGCACCGACTTCCTTTGTTTTCCAACTACAAATGGAAGGACGCTCCAACCCCCTAGTTTCTCAAGCTACAACCTGAGGGAAGCTCCAACTCCCCAATTATCTGGCTACAACCAGAAGGAGGCTACAACCCCCTATGTTCTCCGGCTACAATCGAAAGGTGGCTACAACCACCTGTCCTTGCCCCGTACTTCCACCCTGAAGTAGAAGTAGAATGATGGAACCACTATCGACCTATCACTATGAGATATACCACTATAAACCTGTACCAATAAATCTGAACCATGCATCAACCATGCATCAACCATGCATCAACTTGTACCTCAACCTGTAATCAACCTGTACCATAAACAAGTGCATCAACCATGCACCAACCTATACCAAATAACCTGTAATTAGCTTGTACCATAAAAGAGTGCACCCAACCATGTACCAAGTATGTACCAATCATGTGTCAACTACTCATCAATATGTACCAACATCATCAACTATACACGTCATGTATATGCCAACTCATCAACTACTTGTCTCAACCATGTACTCAACATGTACCTCAACCAAAATCCCTCATCCATTTCATCATCAAAATATGATTTGTAGCTCTGTAATAGACCCAGTGTATATGATCACATTCCTACAAACCTTCCTTAACTTCAACAACAAGAGACTAGCATTTCATCAAACTTTTCTTTAGTCTCACATGCCTAGTTTTGGATTAGTCAACAACCCTAACTTGAAGTAATCATAACTTTATAAAACTGATACACAATGTTCTTTAGTGTGTTTTATGAAATTCCTCTAAGTGTCACTACTTAGAGCCTCTCATAAAAGGAGTTATAGCAAAAATGGCATAGCTTGTTGAATTCTGGCTTATTCTAGAGAGCGACCTTATAGAGCATGCCCAGCACGGAATATTTGTTGAATTGATATGAAACTATTAAAAAGAATACTAAATATGGTACCCTAACCAACACATTTTGTTTCACTAAATTTGGATCTGTTATGAATAAGTTATGACGTTTTTACCTGAAACACATGTTTTTGACTAGTTTCAAGACTAGCCACAAATCATATTTTCCACAGAGTGTAACTTCAAAAATAAAATGACCCACAAGTTGAATTTTTTACCATAGATACTTGGATATGGTTTGTCAATAGAATAGAAATTTCATGGACTAAATCATTATAGAAAAAAAGTTATAGGGAAATGGTGAGATGACCTATAAATAACATACCTTAGAAAGCACCATCAAAAGAATTTATCCTTCCTTGCATTTCAGCCTTATTTTATTCACCTTCCCTCAGATCTTTGTCTTAGATGTCCTCGGTTACCTCAGACACCTATATGTATTCAATATGCTCAAGTGTTATTAAAATTAGAGATCCTTGTCTCTTATTTATACTCTCCAAGTAGCTTCCTTAAAAACATCTTGTAGGTCACTTGGCCCCACTTTCCTTATTTTAGGGTTAACCCACTTCTAATTTCTCCATTAAATTTATTATTGAAATAATTTATTTTTTATTCACTTTGGATTATAATACACTCATTACTTCACTTTATTGTTTACCTTTTAAAATCTCTTAAACCACTTTGACTACTTTGACCTTTTGGGGCTTCTAGATGACATGTGAGGGTCCTCCAACTTCGTAAGGCCGTAACTCTTAAACCTTGAGGAGTTATGTGATGTTCCACATACCACCAGAAATGGAATGACATGTAATATCCACATAAAATAGTATTATCTGAAAATATATAATAACTCATATTGTTATCCATCAAACAAACTTGGGTCCATTACCCATACTTGGGGTCTCCAACTGCTCATGGCCATAACTCTCTAACTCTGAGGAGTTATGCGACATTCCACATACCACCGTAAATGGAATGAAAAGAAATATCCATCTAGGATAGTTTACCTAAAAAATTCATTGTCCTTCATATCATTATACCACAATTAAGCATGGGTTCTCTTACTCCACAAAGTGTCTTCCTGTGAGGGCTTTCACCATAAGGGGACCACTTTGGATTTCATCCATATTTACTTCTTATCAACCATGACAAGACAATAATGAGTCATCTTTACATAAAAAAATATTGGTTCCATTACCCAAACCTTTGTTTTGCGGGGCTTTCTTCAAGGGTTGACATCAATGACAACCAACCTTAATTAACAATCTCCCCCTTTGGCATTGATGGAAACAATCTGATAAAATACTGAAATCATATCACTCATGCTCCCCCTGGAACCATGCCTCTATCCTCTGTATCTGATAAATTTTCCTTTGTCCTCTCCATCTGATAAATCTGCTCCCCTTGGAGCCATGCCTCTGTCCTCTGCATCTGATAAATATCTCCCCCTTTGTCATCAATGGAAAAGGTATCTTTCCATCTGGGTCTGCTCCCCCTGACTGAAATGTCCTCTTATGGTGCTTCCTCATTTACATCTAAGACATATAAGATAAGCATTCAAAAATAATTCATTTTGGAGTAGAAATAACTCCAATTCTTTGGCAAAGATATTCAAAGGTTTCCCATGGAAGTGGTTTTGTAAAGATGTCTGCCACTTGTTCTTTTGTGCCCACATACTCAACTCTGTTGTTCTTTTCTGCAACCTGTTCCAGTAGAAAGTGATACTTGATTGGAATGTGCTTCATCTTGGAGTGCATCACTGGGTTTTTTTAGATACTGATGGCACTTGTATTATAACAATATATTGGAATGGGCTCATCATACTCAACCTGTATATCTGAAAAAGTTTGTTTCATCCAAAGTGTTAACTACCAAAAACGCACCAGCATTTTGAAAGAAATATGCCTAATATTGTGGGGAAATTTTGACTAGCTTCCCTAATGCCAAGTCCAAATCTGATTGCACAGTTGGAAAGCTTATGATCTGTAGATGAAAATCGACTATTTGAACGTGCAAAACGGACATTCCACGGCTGAGAAAATGGATTTTTACCAAAGG
>JZKD02S2233884.1:2049874-2081413 GCA_000966675.3 Picea glauca
CACATACCACCAGAAATGGAATGAAATGTACTATCCATATAGAATAGTATTATCTGAAAATATATCATAACTCATACCGTTATCCATCAAACAAACTTGGGTCCATTACCCAAACTTGGGCTCTCCAACTTCTCATGGCCATAACTCTCTAACTGTGAGGAGTTATGTGACGTTCCACATACCACTAGAAATGGAATGACAAGAACTATCCATATATGATAGTTTACCTGGAAAATTCATTGTCCTTCATATCATTATTCCACAATTAAGCATGGGTTCTCTTACTCCATAAAGCGTCTTCCCGTGAGGGATTTCACCATAAGGGGACCACTTTGGAGTTCATCCATCTTTACTTATTATCAACCATGACAAGACAATGATGAGTCATCTTTACATAAAACAATATTGGGTCCATTACCCAAACCTTTGTGCTGAGGGGATTTCTTCAAGGGTTGACATCAATGACAACCAACCTTAATCAACAGTTACTTTGGAACAAGGCTAAGGAAAAATCGTCGATGCATACAAAGTTCGAAGCACTCTAGATTGAACCATATATGGTTGAAAATATATTGGGTTTTAACTCCTGTATTCTTCAATACATGAAGGTTAAAATACTAATTTTTCCTATCGACGAAAAACATTTGAAAGGTTTTTTTACCTAAGATTTTCTCATTCTCATTTTACATAATTTTATTTTTCATTTTGTATATTCTTACTTTGAGTCCATAGCCTAATGGACAGAATCACCTAGTCATAAAGATTCTTGATTATTGTCAACCCATAAGGGGTTATCATCCCACAGTTGGAGCCAGTTGTTGAGATAAATTATCTCTTCCAAAATTTTAGTCCCCTTTTATATTTTCCAAATTTCTTTTGTCCATTTCTTTTCTCTCTTCTGTACTTACCCGAATTCCCATTTTATTTTATCCCTTCTATTCTCCCTTTCTAGTTACTATACTTAGTCTTTTTTTTTAAATGGAGGGTTCGTGGGTTGGCGGAATCTCATATCCTCATCTCCATACATGCTCCCATATCTTGAGTCTGATCAACTGCCACATTATCCTATACTTAGTCATTTCTACAGTCATGGGTTCGCGGGTTCAAGATTTCATATCCCATGTTCCGCGATATACATTTCGCACCCAATAGATGCACAATCTACATTTTGACCATCGGACTCCCTGTTCTCCTAATTTTATCATCTCTCCTATATTGAGACCAACCGACCACATTAAAACACTTAGCCAATTTTCAACCTTTCACAACCGTAGGTTGGCGGGTTCACAAAATTCCCAAATCCTAATTGCTCTCGTTCATCCCCGCCACCATCGTGATTTTCCCAATATGCATTTAGTATGGTTTAATTATAATAAATCATCATGCAGGCTATGTAAATATCCTCATTAATAAGTGAAGGGATCAAGTATATTTCTCATTAAACCACATTAAAACACGATTTACAGAAGATTATATTATATCTTTCAAGTGCTCATTTCCAAGATTATCTAGATTAAAAGAACACTCTCATCAACTTATGGAAGAAAAAACTCGACAAAAATTCTATGAAGATACTTTGAAATTTTTTGGACGTGAGGACCAAAAATTTCAATGGTCTCGAGCGTACTCTTACTATTCATCCTCATCTACTCAAAAGGAAGTGATCTGGACATCCAGAATTTCTCGTGAAGGCTATGTTCTTGAGGTTTTATACTACAAGGAACTAGGTTCCTAGTGTGCTGAGAAATATATACCAATTCAATGGATTATTCATATTCAATACCATTCTCCTGTCTTTCTGTCACCTCAAGTGTTCCATAAAATGTTGAAGCTCCCTGAGCCGAAACTTACTTTCAAAGGGGAGGATTGCAAGGATTTTCTGAAAAAGAACGACAATGGCATGGACCTCTTTCCTAACTTCTTGGAGAATCCCATAACCATCCCTGAATATATTACCAGGTTGTAGGTCAACTCGTTCAAAAACCCCTTTTGGGAAATTTCCTGGTTATTCACTAGAGTGAGAGGCCAAGAAAATATCGCCAACATTTCCCATATGATTCTTTATATCTTATATTTTATTGTCAAGGAGAAGGCCATTTTCTATTAGGGAAAGATGATTTCCATTGAAACCTCTTCCCAATTGTCAGAATATAAAAAAGATAAGAAATTCTTTGTGGCTTCTTATTTGTTTTTTGCGATAGCATATTGTTGTCAATTTCCTAAATTGTCTATCTGTAAGAAGGTGAATTGTGAATTTGACCCAGTGACATTTTGGTACCAAGTGTTGTGGAGACATAAAGCTTCTTTTCACTTTTATGAAGTTTTCAATGATTTTGCCTCAGTTTTGAAGGGATTGTTGTTTGGAAAAGATAACCCTAGAATATCCACCAAGGAAAGTAAATTCCTGGATAAAAAAGGGGACGTTTGAGCAAATGGAAAACTACAATGTTATTAGGATTTTTAGTTTTAAGGAAAATCCCTCCTTTCTTCCATTGCATATATCCAACAGAATGTTTATTACAAAAGTTGCAAGGAAATATAATTTATGGATTCACTTTTTTCATGAGAAATGAAAAAATAAATTCATACCCTTGCCTTGGAAAATTGGGGACTTCGTATTAAAAAATATGAATAAAATCGATGAATTTGCAAACCACTTCCACAATAAAAATCTCAAGTATGCTAAAAGGATAAAAGGGTTTGAACCTAACAAAAATTTTGTGTAACATATGCTAGCGGTGGGATTCAACAATTCATTTACCCATACTATTCTAGGAGAAGAAGAAGATATTAAATTGGGCGCTCCTACTAAAAATCTTGGTGACACGGAGACGATACTCATTACCAATGAATTTTACAAACATAAAGGAAAGGGTCCCAGCAAGAAGATTTCATAGTCCATGAATGTTACTCCTAATACTACAACATCTCAGAGTTGTGCTCCAACAACCCACCCATCTAAAAAAGTGATCAACAGTGGTTCAGGTGGAGGAGGAGAAAATAATCCCCCTCCTGGAAAAATTGAAAGCTCGCACAAACTTACACTGAGGAAAAAGAGGAAAAATGTAGTGCAAGAGGAAGAAGACCAACGCATAGAGAGTGATATCAATAGATTCTCCCTTGAATATATGGAACTCAAAGAAGACATAGAGAAAATGTTTCCCAACGTTAATCAATCGGAAATCATGTCCCACCATAATCCATCTTTGGAAATCATTTAGAAAGAGATCTTCGACCAAGAAGACTCATTTGTTTTGCAGAGCGTTGTTTTCAACAAGGAATCCAAAAAATTGATTATTGAGAAAAGTGAAGTAAAGAATGAAAAAGGAAAATCTCATTCAAAGGTTGACCTAAGAGATATGCGACCTTCGTAGATTTCTATAATTCATATAGCAACCGTGTAATATTCGAGATATAAAAAGTATGCAAAACATAAATGAAATGCTAGAAATGGAAGATAAACAACAATATAACCATAACAACACCACAATAATACAGAAAATATATCAGAATAACACTAGAATGAACACTTTGATTCTGAGAGAAATGTTCACTTGCCTCTTCGAGGGGGAAAACTCTAGTTGAGCATAAATCTATTGCAATAATATCCAAGACAACAGTTCTCATACCCTTGACTCCTATTTATACTAAATATGTCTATCAAGAGAATCATCTAGAGGAATATCCTTATAGAAGTGGAAGCTTTTATTAGGCCTTCTTACATTGGACTTATTCTTCCTTATTTCTAGGCCTTATTAATATTGGCCTTTATTACATCGGAATATACTAGTCTACCTACATGAGGGGTTGGGTCCCTAACATGTCCTCCCCCTTAAAAAAAACCTTTTCCTCAAGGCTTGAGATGTGGAAATTGTTGCAAAATGGTAGCTGGTTCCCAAGTGGCATTTGTTGGGGTTGTATCTTTCCACTGGACTAACACTTCCTTGATGGTTCGTTGATGAAAGAAATGCTCACGCTGGTCCAAAACTTCTTCTGGTTGTAGCCAAATGGATCCTTCTTTGTCCAACTTGGGAAGGTTGGTTTGCGTTTGGCACTTAGTTCCAATGACCTTCTTTAAGATGGAAACATGAAAAATAGGATGTAGCTTAGAATGACTGGGCAAAGCTAACTGATAGGCCACTTGTCCCACACACTTGATAATGGTATAAGGAACATAAAATTTGGGTGCCAGTTTTTGAAAATGGTCAGCCTTGAAAGAATTTTGCTTGTAAGGTTGCTGTTAAAGAAACACATGATCCCCCTCTGCAAATTGACGTTCATAGAAACCCTGATATGCTTGTTGCTTCATGCAATTCTAGGCCATGAACAAATTCTCTTTCAGGGTATGAAGAATAGCCTCTTGAACTCTACATGTTTGATCCACTGCCTGGACCTTCGAGACACCTGGTAAATATGAGAGAACTGAAGGTGGATTTTGTCCATATATTTCTTCAAAAGGATTTAGGCGGGTAGCTATATGGTATGAAGTGTTGTACCACCATTCAACTAGTGGAAACCATTGAGCCCACTAATTTTTTATTTTTCAATGCAAAACACCTCAAATATGTTTCCAAAAATTATGTTGACAACTTCAGTCTGACCATCAGTCTGGGGATGATAAGCTGTGTTGAGATGCAATTGGGTGCCTTGTAGCTTGAAAAGTTCTTGCCAAAAATTGTTGTTGAAAGTTGGGTCGCGATAAAAAACAATAGAATGCAACATGCCATGAAGTGTGAAGACCTGATCCATGCAACGTTGAGCCACAATGGATGTTCTAAATGGGTGTTGAAGAGCACATAAATGAGAATACTTGGAAAGGCGATCAATGACCACCATGATGATTGATTTATTTCCCTATTTATGTAATCCTACAATAAAATACATAGAGATATCCCTCCAAATAGTAGGTAGAATCAAGAGCGGTTGTAGTGTGCCATGATATTTGACTTTTTCTCCCTTGTTGCATTGACACACATCACATTCAGCCACAAAAATATGAACATCCTGTTTCATACCCTCCCAGAAAAAAGAACGTTTCACCCTGTGATAGGTTTTGGTAAACCCTTAGTGCCCAATTGTGGGTGTAGCATGAAGCTCAGAAAGTACAGTGGATTTAAGTTTTGATTGTTTACTTAAATAAAAATGGCCTTTGTATCAAATCTCATCATGGAGCCAAGAGTACCCTGGGGAAGCTGGAGAATTGGAATGCAATTGTTGTATCAAATGCGAAATTTTGGTATCGTGTAGCCATTATTGGCGAACAACGTGGAGCCAATTTAGTACAATGAAGGAGAGAGAAAAAAGGGACCCTTCATCTTCATATTTTCGGGAAAGTGAATTTGCAACCACATTGTCTTTGGATTTATTGTAAATGATCTCATAATCATATCCAAAGAGCTTAATCACCCATTTTTGTTGCTCTGGTGAGGAAATGTGTTGTTCCAGAAAATACTTGAGGCTTTGATGATCTATATTAATTTGGAAGCATTGCCCCAATAGATAAGGGAACCAAAGATCAACGACATGCAAAATAGCCAACATTTACTTTTCATAGATTGATTTTCCCAAATTTCGTTCAGACAGTTGTTTGTTGGTAAAGGCCAAAGGCCGACCCTCTTGCATAAGGACAACGCCAATTCCTTTTCCTGAAGCATCACATGCCATACCAAATGTCTTTGTGAAATCAGGAAGTGTCAGGACTAGAGTGTTACACATGGCCATATTCAAGGTTTGAAAATCCTGAGAAGCTGTTGGAGTCCATGTGAAAGAATTATTTTTAAGGAGTGTAGTGAGAGGGGCCGCAATCTTTCCATAGTTCTTAAAAAACTTGCAATAATAACCTGTTAAGCCCAAAAATCCACGCAATATTTTGAGATTCTTTGGGTGAGGCTAGTCTTGCATAGATTCAATCTCTTTAGGATCCACCCTGATGTTGTGCTTTCCAACAACATGACCCAAGTATTCGACTTCTGAGGTGCCAAAAGAACATTTAGATTCTTTCAGGAAAATTTGGTGCTGAGAGAGTAGATGGAGAACTCGATCCACATAAGAAAACTAATTGTCCAGGTTTTGCTATAGATGAGGATATCATCAAAGAAAAATAAGACAAAATGATGGAGAAAAGGACATAAGACATGATTCACGAATATTTGGAAAGTGGAGGGAGCATTACACAAACCAAAGGGCATGAAAAAAAATTCATAGTGGCCCTCATGAGTTCTAAAGGAAGTATTAGGAATGTCTACCTCTTTCATATGGATTTGGTGATATCCAGAATGAAGATCAAGTTTAGTAAAGCACTAGGCACTGCTCAATTCATCCAAGAGGTCATCAATGACAGGAATGGGAATTTTTTCTTTAATGGTGAGTTTGTTGAGAGCGCAAAAATCAGAACATGTGCTCCAAGAAACTTATTTCTTCATGGCCATGACCATAAGAGAAGAGTAGGGTCTTATACTAGGGCAGATAACACATGCATTAAGCAGTTCTTGAACCATTTTCTCAATTTCATTTTTTGGGGAAACGGGGTGACGATAGGGACTGATATTGGGAGAAAGGATTCCTGGGACAAGGGGAATGGAATGATCATGAACACCATGGGAAGGAGGGATTACTTGGGGACTGGAAAAAACCAATTGATGTTTAGAGTGGATGGATTGGAGGTCTTGCAGCAAAGAGGGTGTCTTAGTTTCTTGTATGGCATGGATTCGGGCAATAACGTGCGAATGATATTTTTTGAGCATCCTTTCCATCCGACGGGAACTAACGATCCCAGGGGAACTAGAGATGATTCCTTGGAACTTATATCGTTGGCCCTCCTGGTCGAATCGCATGGTTAATTTCTTAAAATCCATGAGAATGGGACCCAAAGAACTTAGTTAGTTTGCACCCAACACAATGTCACAACCACCCATGTCGACAACAAACATATGATATTTCAGGTGGTAGTCACTAATTTGGAGATTCACATTTTCACAACGCCCTCCACATTTCATGGACCCACCATTGGCCATCATGATTTCGAAATTATTAATTGCACGAATATAGAAATTAGTTTCTTGGGCAATGCAACGATGAATAAAATTATGGGTGCTTCCACTATCAACAAGAATGATGACATTCCTATGCTTGATGTATCCAATTAGTTTTAGGGTTTGGGGAGAAGAGAAGCCAGTGAGAGCATTTAGGGAAATGACCAGTTCTACTTCAGGTGGGTCTAAGAGAGGGGAATTATCGGTGGGTTCAGATGACTCAGACACAAGGGGATCTTCAACATCCTATTCTGAAACATCCTCCGAGATGGTCATAAAAATATTTTGTTCCTTACACTTGTGTTGCAGAAAATATTTGTCATCACAATTATAACAAAGGCCTTTGAGTTGGCGTTCAACCATTTTGGCACTGGTAAATTTTTGGATCTTTAGTGGAGTAGAAGGAGGAGTGGGATTTACTAGTTTAGTGTGAGGAATAAAGGAGGGTTTCTGGTTTTTAGAGGAGACAAACTCTTGTGCTTCCTTATCTCATTTAATATCCTCCACCCAACTCTGAGGCCACTGATAAAACATTCTCGGAAAAAAGCATCAGACATGCCCTCTGTATGAAAAGACAATCACTCAAAAGAAGCTATAAAGTCTTCCACTGTGCCAGATTGTTTCAACTTTGTCAAACAACCTAAATGGTTGGTGTCAATGTCAAAGCGTTCATAAAGATCTGCCACAAAGTGTGTCAAAGAAACATATCCTTGACGAGCAGTTTTTCTCCATTGCCATGATTGCCAACGTTCTTGATCTATATGGAGAACACCATACCAGAGTTTGTCCAAGTCATCTGTAATGCTATACATAGAGAAATAATGTTCCATTTGAGTGAACCAACCATTTTGGTCACATCCACCCATGGAAGGCGTAGGTCACGGTAAAAGTTACGGGGTTGAAAATTAGGGGAATGAGAGGAAGTTTCATATTATGTATGCAAAGGTGGGTCAAATAAAGGGGGATCTACAGGGATATGAAGCTTGGTGCAGATCATCGAAGAGACATATTCAAGATGGGTAGTCATGTCTTGTTTGAGGTCTTCTTTGAGTTTCATGATTGAGGCAACGATGGAGGAATGGATGTTTTTATTGATGTTGGCAATATTGGCACTGAGTTGTCTCAGTTCTTGTTGGGTCTCTGTGAAATTGGATTGCAAGGTATTTAAGTGAGCTTCTAAGTCTTGGCTATAGGTTTGGGCCATGATGATGAGGGAACCGAAAAGGGGCGAGTGGGGTCAAAATGTTTGCAGAAAAATGATAGGTATGAATGTGATAAGGGAGAAGAGATAAATCCAATGGAATAAGTCTCAAATAATGGTGCAAAAATTTCCAGATTTTTTTTTACACCTGCAGAATTATACTCCGATATGAAGAATATTGTAGCGATGAAATGCCCAAATGATTAACCAGGAAGAAATGTGTAGTGATTTGGCAACTCGAGCATAGTTGTGTGGAAATAGATCTTGTATGTTTTATTTTTGGTTTCTGTCCCCAAGGGTTAGGTATTCAAGAATTCTACAGACAAGGGTTTTCTCTATGCTATATCTCTTTGATATACATGTGGGATGAATAGTACTCAGCCCAATATCTCAGGGCACCAACTAAGGAGGCTAGACCATTCCCTTATCCGTACTACCTGAATACCCAGGTACTAGAGAGTATCTTCCCAAGTGTTTTTCTAGGTGGCACTATAGCAGTTAGGCAGTTGATCGGTTTATCTAAAGAGGGATTCAGGAAATCTAGAACGATGCGTATATAGGTGATGTCTGATGCACTACCACTCGAAGGGGTACCAACAGGGGTTACAAGGGTGGCCAACATATGTGCTCTTAAGTACGACTTGTATTTCATGTGTGTATGAATCCCTCAACCGCGCATTTATGTGTGTAATGACAAATCTTTGTAGCTTAAAGATGTTGAAATATGTCTCTACCCTGAAAAACATTTAACCCACAATTTTCTACCGAGGAAAGTGCTCTGATACCACTTGTAATATTCCAGATATAAAAAGTATGCAGAACAAAAATGAAATGCTAGAAATGGCATATGAACAACAATATAACCAGAACAACACCACAATAATACATAAAATATATCATAATAACACCAGAAAGAGAACTTTGATTCTAAGAGCAATGTTCACTTGCCTTTTCGAGGGGGCAACCTCCAGTTGAGAAGATCTCTATTAAAATAATATCCAAGACAACAATTATCATACCCTCGACTCGTATTTATACTAAATATGTCTATCAAAAGAACCATCTAGAGGAAGATCCTTTTAGAAGCAGAGTCTTCTATTAGGTCTTCTTACATTCGACTTATTCTTCCTTACTGCTAGTCCTTATTAATATTGGACTTTATTACATCATAATAGATTATTATATCTACATGAGGGGTTAGGTCCCTAACAAACCGACGATGCATTGGACGACTCCATTGGTGGTCTCGAAGCATAAAATACAAAGTTAAAGGAAAGGATTAATTCCTCTTCCACTTCTTGCTAACCCTTTGGCAATTGTTGGACCCACCACACCTATTGTGAAATTAAAAGGATACACAATCTTACTTACATAATCCAGGAGCTATGTGGAGAATAATATGAAGAAAAGAATGGAACTGATAAAAAAATATTGGGAAATTTCAAAGAACATGATTTCTTTTGGTTTTAGGGCACATTCCGTCCATGAGTATTTGCAAGACGACCTAAAAAAAGAACAAGGTTTTTACCTTGATGTTGTGGTACCATTTAGTTTTAAATTTTCCATCATGAGAAAGCTAAGGAGAAGAGAGGAGGATCTTCCCTCTCCAAGTTGAATCAAACAGTTGAACATGTGTTAGAAAGAAAAGATAAAAAAACTTGAATAACATTTTTCAAGCATGCATCCAAGCCATATCAAGGAGGGAATAACTATTCAAAAAGCTCATAGAAGTGTACCTAGCCGGATGCACTAATGAAGTCCAAGATCCCAAATTGATCCTCAACTCGTTGTTCCTAACAAAAAAATAGTTTGATGAGAAAGTTGATATTTTTAAAGGATTTTCAATTGAAAAGTTCTATGGTATGCTTGAATATAATGAGGATGACATAGACAATTGGCTAGTAGACTACTCCATAAAAAATCATGATATTTAAGAAGAATTACATTGCATTTATCTTGATTTGAGAGACTTGGAGGGTGAGTTATTCAACATCAAAATCCAACATGAAATCAACATAGCACCAATGAAAAGTTATATTGATGAATGGTTTATGAAATCTATCGATAAGATAACCACCAAGGGGAAAGAAGTAGTCAAGACAATTCCTATAACCGTCAATGAAGACATTAAAAGGATACCATCAAGAAAGTGAAGGAAGGAGATACCATCATAGTAATTTTATGCTGATCACATCCTTCTTTTTCTTTACCAAGTCCTTCATCCAATTATTCCACCTCTTTCACTAGAAAGGTTTAATTGAAGACTGATAACTCCTCTTTTTTTCTTACCATGTCTTTCTTCTCTTCTATCGTGCACTGTTTTCCTTCTAAAATCCTTTTTCTTGTATTTATTTGATTTATGGTCCATGAGAGCCCTGATCTCAGTCTTTAAGACAAATTCATTTTTAAATTTCAAAGAATATGTAAGATACTATATATTTTCTAGAAATTTCAAGAGAGATACTTTGGGAACAATATTGATTGTGCTTTGTAACCCTATTTTCAGAATATAAATTATTTCAGGTTGATCTATCATTATCTTTATTTTAGTTTCCCATGTGTCCACTTTGTTAAAGTTCTCTTATGCATGCGGATCATCTTCTTTTTTATTTTATGTGATTAGAAATCATTATCTTAAACTATGATGGATGTGAGGAAATTTTGCATATTTTCTTTAAACATGTGAAGTGTGTGATTCCTAGTCCTTTCCGAGGAACATTTTTTTTAAAAGAAAACAAAAACATTTTCTTTTATTTACTTGCAATATTTATGTTTCTTTGAATTACCATGATAGAATTTTGTCAATTCCCACATTCTGAATATTTATAAATCCCAAGAAAACCAAAAATTAAAGAAGAGTACCACCTCTATAAAAACATGAGAGGATTTACATCCTCATGAGGTTGTCGTTTCGGTCCTGAAGGATTCAAGAGTCAACATGAGGTTTGTGGAGGAATTGGGAAAGAAGCAGGAGAATAGCAGGTTGTACTGTGATATCAAGGTTGCCATTCATATTGCAAAGAAAACAACATTCCATTCTAAGACTAATCATATACAACATAAAATACAAAATCTTGCAAACATGTTAACACAGGTAGTAACCTCGGAGAAACTGAGTTCCTAGTCAGTTTTAGTTGGAATTCATGAATGAAGGTGAAAATGAGAAATTTTCCAGGTCCAAGGTGGATCATAGTCCAATAGCTACATCAATAGTGGAGTTGTTGTGATTAGTCTCCAAGTGGAAGATTGTTGGTTGTGGAGCAAATTATCTTCTTGATTCATAGGTTTCTTTAAGTTGTTCTTGGATCCCATTTCCTGACGTGGGGGGTGTGGGGGGAAATGCCCCCCAACTATTTTCATTAGGGGGGTCTAGGGGGGTGACGATGAAAATTAATGGAGCCCCCCCATAGTGGGGGATTTGGGGGAAACTCTTCTCAAGTGAATTTTTGGAATAAATCGCCTTGCAAAATATTGTAAATTCATTGTCAATACAGACCGTTCTTTATAAGGTTGCATATGTGATGGTAGAATTTATGTTAGGGATTTTTTCCATAGAAGGAAACCCTCTTTTCATGAGGGAATTATATTGTGTCTAAGAATGTGTATGAATATTGTATTCTAAGAGAGGATAGTGTGAGAGAAAGAAGAGGAAGTTACAATGGGTGTGTTGTAGGTTGTATCCATTCATTTGTTGGATAATAATAAAGTAAGAACCTGGAAATTTCTGTGGTGGATGTAACCCACACTAGGTGAACCATGTATATATATGTCTTTATTGTATTATGTATCTTTTGTGTTTTATTTCTGCATTTGTTTTATTTTATTGCTCCATGATCCTATTTTTCTAACACGTATAGGACTGCAAGATAGAATTTGACATGACATACTCCATTTAGATTGACGTATGATCAAGAAGATTTGATGTCTATGAATTTTATTGTACTGATTTGGTGCATTGTTGTGCTGATAGAGCTTACATATTTTGGTGCAATGGATAAGAGACTATAAGAACTAGTATAACTCGAGGAACACTGATTTGTCGTAGGTTTCCATCAACAAGTGAAGAAAGCATGCGATAAATATTGGCATGATAGGAACATTAAAAAAAAAAGTTTCAGATAGGATACTTAGTGTTAATTTATGAAAATAAGTTTTTGCAGCACCCAGGTAAGTTCCATATGCATTGCTTAGGACCATATGTGATTCTGTTTATGACAGATGCAGGTTTTGTTCAGTTGGAGAAGTTGTGGAAGGATTTGTTAATGGTAGTTGGCTGAAATTGTATAGGGACATCAGGGATTTTTTGCACTAGTATCAGTGTGAAATATTTGTACCATAATACTTGTATCATAGTGTATTATAAAAATAAAAGGAAAAAGAAGAAAATAAATAAATGAGTTTGAAGGTTGGAAGAAAATGACACACATAAGAAAGAGGAAGGTGAACTGCGTTGAAAGGAAAAAGAGAGTATGAGGAAAGAAGACAAGGTTGGAGATCCACACAGATGATGGTTCAAGGCATTAAATATCAAACTTGATGGGAAAAGTATTTAAAAAAAACATGACGACGAATTAGTGGCGTCACATCATTATAAATGAAGAATGGAAAGAATATTTTGACAGGCTAGAAAATCTAATGCCTAATCTGTTGAGGATACAAAGATAATGAAAGGTTAAGGAAACCATTGGATACAAAGTTAAGTGGATTAGACAATAGGTTTAGGTGCGAAGAACATAAACAATGGCTCAATACTTTCAGCGAGGAGCCTGAAAGGACTGCAGCATTGGAGCTTGCAGAAGTGGAAGAAGAGGAAGAAGCAGATAGCATTAGTTTGGCTGATCTGTATGGACAAATTGAATCCCTGGAGAGAAGGGTGAAATTGCAGGGCATGCACATCCGACAGGTCAAGTTGGAAGAATATGAAGAAGGCATGGGAGATCACAGTGATCTACCCAATTGCAGAAAATTTTTGCAGCTAGAGAGACTGCATGAACAGGGCCAGCCACTAGAGCAGCTGGACGAAGTGATCAACGAGATAAGGGAGATGATGTTAGGGTCAACAGAAACTATCAACAAGGAGAATCTGAGCAGAAGGGAAGAAGTAGCAGCAATAACAGTGTAGAAGCAGCAGTAGCAGCAAAGACATGGAGCAGATGAATAGCTCCAGAAATTTGTTTGGGATCCAGGAGGATTTCCAAAAGCTGAGAGGGGAAGCTCATGAGTGGGAGCTCATGAATTTTGCAACTAAGGAGTATGATGCAGGAGCATCTCTCCACATCAGCCAACCAGCTAGCTAGCCACGTCAATGTGTGCATTCAAAGCTGAAGAGAGGCATAGCCCTCGTCTTCCATTTTGAATTTGAATGTAATTTAATGTTTAGTCTGTTGATCCATGAGGTCGTGCCTTTGCACAGGCATTAGAGAAAGTAGGCCTTAAATGTTGAAGGCTGAGATCTAGATCCGATTTGTGGACTAGACAGCCCATTCAATGCTATTGAATAGGGTATTTGAGGTTTGGAGGGAAGAGATCTAAGAGCCCCCTCATGTAAAATATCTTTGATGTTAATTGTTACAGTCTGCGCTCAAAACACCTTTGTAAAGAGATATTTTGATTAAAATAAACCAGAGTAGTTTTTCCTGCATATTGTTTGTGTTATGTGAATGTCTTTGGGTGTTCTTTATGCTGTAGATGTATGCTAGACATTTGTAGGGAGTTGTTTTGATTTCAGGCTTGAGAGGTTCTTTGTGGTTTCATGCTAGGAGGGTGTGACAGAGTATTTTGGTCTCTGGATACCAGTGCATAGATGCACTTATGAACTATGCAGAGTCAGACAAAGACGTGTCAGGTGGGCACAGAAACTGGAATCATCAACTTGGAGGAAGACCTTTGAGGTTGTTGAACACCTTAGGAGGAAAGGATGTGGAGAACACAGTTGCAAACATAATCTTTGAGGAGTTCTGTGAAGCTCTACTAGGTGGGCATTGAGCCAGTGCAAGGAGTACACAAAAGAACTCTGCTGTGAGTTTGAATTCTGAAGTGAGTTCAGAAGAAGAAAAAATATCAGTTTTGAGTTCTGTATAACTCTGCCAGGAGGGCATTGAGATAGTGTGCAGATAGGCATAGAGAGGCAAATAACTTTTTGAGTTCGGGAAAACAGAAGAAGAGTCCACTGAAGGATCTTCGCAGGGTTGCTAAACACCCTGAAACGCTCAGCAAGAGGTTGCTTGAGCAAGGGATAGCTAGGAGGGCATCCAAATTCTCCATCTGTAGGAGAAAGGAAGAAGGATTCATTTCCTTAAGGTCTGAGTATTGGAGAATCTCAGAAGAGATAGCACCTTTGTGTGCGTGAAGACTCTGCTGGAGTGCAGAAGTCAGAATCCTTCAAGGATTTAGGAGTGAAAGCTCAGGAGGAGTAGTTATTTTATACGCACAGGCGAGGATTCTAGGTGTGGACCTCGCAGAGGAAAGAAATAAAGGTTGAGGCCTTAGACATTTGGAATTCTTCCAAGTGTTGGAAGAAAAGTGCTAGAGCTCGGAAGGAGCAACAACTACCGTTGGATCAGCTGAGAGAATTTGGACCGTGGATTTGTGTCTAAGAAGCATAGGAAAGGTGCAATGGAAAGATAGGTCTGAGCCGTCAGATCTTGGTCTAAAAAGCTGACAGTCATTGGATATGTCAGGAGCCATACGAGGTTTAAACCCTCAAGCGAAGAGTAGCAAAAGCAAAGTCCTGAAAAGGTTTGTATTGGGATATCGACGCTCGAGAGTTCGGGAGTCTGGAGGACGAGAGTTTGGGTACTCAACCTCAAAAATCATGAAATTGCAAAAGGATCTAATTCGTCCATTCGGAGGAGGACAGGTGTCGCGAGATCACCCATATTGGGGATTTGGGCATCGGAGGTCAGAAATGGAAGTCTCTTGACTTCGAGAGTCGTGAAGTCGCAAAAATATCGGGACCGTCCATCTGAGGAGGACAGGTGGAAGAGATCTACGAATCTCGTGAACTCGGGGGTTCGCAAGGTGAGAGCCCAAGGATTGGGTGCTCCGGGTCGTGAGGTCATGAAATCGTGAGGAGCCAGGATAGCCATTGGATCCGGTTCATGTGAGGACCATTGGATCAAGAACCCCATCGCATTTCACGTCTCGGGGGTTCGGAGGTTGAGAGGAGTTAATTTTGACCACAAAGGTCGCAAAGTGCCGAGAGTCAAGGCATGAAGGAAACACGTGGCAGAAACACGAAGTGGGCCCAAGAAGTAGACCAGTGGACAAGCGTCACATATTGGAAGAAATCAACACCCTATTGACCTCTCACGTCTCGGGGGTTCGGGAGATAAGGGAGAGATAGTTTAACCCTTCAACTCGTGAAGTGGCGAGTTGCGAAAGGCACTAGAATTTAAGCCTAGCCGGTGGTCACACATAGAGGGTGCTGATAGATAAGGAACTGTAACCATTTCGTGATCTCGGGTATCGCGGATTTCAGAAGGAAGAGTCGGGAGCCTTCGACTTGTGAAATTGCGAGGTTGTGAGTTGCGAAAAAGGACCCGTGGATCGATAATTTGCAGATTCCAGTGGGAATCGAAAGAGCCGATCTGGCTCATGAATTGAATGAACGATCCTTAAGACCGAGAGGTAACGCAGAGACTCTGCCGAGGTAGAGTGGTAGTCTGTGCCAACTCACCTTAACTCCCTTACTTCTTTGCAAGATCCGATGGCTCTCGGGTCTTCGGTGCTTCTCCACAAATTATTCCAGCCATTCGATTTCACACTTGAAAATCCATTTCACGATTCGGGAGTTAGAGTGACCAAGGATTTTGGCCTGCGCTCCAAACTTACGAACCCTGAATTCCCAAAATGATCTGTGCTCGGGATCTTTTGATATTTCACAAACCAGGAGTTTGAGACTCTTGATTCCAAAATCACAACCTCCTCTACTTCCCGAACCCCAAAGTGCCGAAATACCGAAATGGGCTCAATGATGATTATCCCCTGACCAAATCTCAGTTCATGTGACTTCTTATTCCATGACCACAACCCTACTCCAAAGACATGTCGCGTTTCTCTACTTTGGGGGCCCCAGCTCCTTGTCATCGAAATTGCTGAAATGTCGAACCCCAAAATGCCGAAATGTCGAAATTCCACTTCAAAGGGGCATCAACAGCTCTTGTTGCTTCTCATCCAATGGTCGCTACTCCTCCTGAGCTCCTGAACACTAAAAGGAACTCAACCTTAACCTTCTCACAGATCTGTGAGATCCAACGGTTGATGGGATTTCAACACTTCTTCCATGAAGAAATTTCATCGTTTGTTCACTCTTCTTCAAGGATTTCTTGGCCAAAATGACTTGGCATCCTTCCACCTAAACTTGAATTCTACGAGATGATTTTGATCTCCACCTCCCTTTGAACACTATCCCTCCTGATCTCTCACTTGCAACCTCAAGCCCCCAAAAGGAATCTTGGTCACACTCCTTGCGACAACTTTCAAATAACCTCTGGTTATTTCAGTCTTCGACCCTATGCACTCTTTGCAACAATATTCCTTCAACCTTCACCTTAGTTGATAAGTTCTAAGGCTTCAACCAGCCTACGCACACCTTTCATGACTTTGTGCCTCACCTTCACTTTTGATGGTTATGAGAACAACGATATCTCTCCTGAGATTTCTGAGATAAAACTCATATCCTCGTCAACACACACCTTGTGGACGTTCACTGCACTCTTTGCAGGAATTCTCAGGAAGAGAAACAATTGAAACTCATTCTTCTCCTCTCTCAGACTTCATACACTCAACATGAAATCATACACCTGATACAACATTGAAACAAATGCATAACAAAGAAAATAAAACAATTGTAAACATACCATTTAACAAATGTAAACAGTAAGAATCATAACACCCTAAAATTTGAGTCAAAGCTTCATATATTAACACAAGCATTCCTGTATATGGGTTCTTCTCTACAGCTCTATGCTTCAGCTCTACATCTTATGAATTCTTAATGATCATAAAGTTACAATGATACAAGGGTGAGGGTGTCTATATATGTTTTCCCTCTTACACTTCTAAACTGTCTAATCTATTAAATTAAATCTACCTACTTCCATTCATTACGCATAAATGCCTCTACATTCGACAGATGAGAGAAATGATCAATATCTATTTAAAACATCTAGATATAAATGTAAAAATGATTCCCCTAGCTATTACATTAATATCCACTCATTAATTTTTCAAAACATTTCAAAATCTGCATTGGTTCTTTTCCAGTTGTCTTCCGCCTTTGTGCTTGCTTGGCTGGATTCATACGATGCTCCTGCATCATACTCCCTTGATTGAAAATTTTCATGAGCTCTTGCACGGTTTGTCCATGCCTATGAATTACCACTTCATCCTCCCAACTGACATCTTCAACTGGATGTCCTTTCCACTTGACTAAGTATTCAAAATACTCTTTCGTCCTAATCTTTTTGCTAATCCTTTTGTCAATTATGCCTTCCATCTGTGGTTTTTCAGCTATAGGTAGTTGTTTTGTCCATTGAACCTTTTTTCTGTTCCTCCTCTTCTCTTTCTTCTTCAGCTATGTAAGGGTACAAATCTGCAACATTGAATATCGGTGAGATTCCGACCCCATCGGGTAATTCAATCTCATATGCATTTGCCCCAAATTTCCTTATGACCTTGCATGGTCCAATCTTTTTCATCTTCAACTTATTATAAGTTCCCCTTGGGAACCTCTCCTTCCTTAGATGCGCAAGAATCAGATCACCAACTTCAAATTGAAGTTCTTTCCTGTGTTGATCTTCTCTCCACTTGTATTCTTGACTTGAACTTTGCAATCACTCCTTAACTCGGCTGTGGAGTGCCTTCATTCCTTTTGCAAAGTCCTCTGCACTAGCACTCTTGAATTCATTTTGTTCTGAATCTTTCAATTCATAAACTCCCCTTGGCTGCATTCCATATACAATCTGGAATGGACTCTGCCCTGTGCTTCTATTGAGTGAATCATTGTAAGTGAATTCTGCCTGTTGCAGAATGTGATCCCACTGAATGTGGTGTTTAGTCACTAAGATTCTTAACAAATCTCCCAAGCTCCTGTTCACGACTTCTGTCTGTCCATCCGTCTGAGGATGATATGCTGAGCTAAAAGACAAACATGTCCCCAACTTCTTCCATAATGTCCTCTAGAAATTCCCTATGAACTTGGTATCTCGATCAGACACGATACTCTTTGGAAAACCGTGAAGTCTGATGACTTCCTTAAAAAACAGGTTCGCAATATGAGTTGCGTCACTGGTTTTCTGGCATAGTATGAAATGTGCCATTTTTGAAAAATTTTCGACTACCAAAAAAATTGAATCATATCCTCTCTATGTCCTTGGTAGTCCCAATACAAAATCCATGCTCATTGCATCCCACATCCTTTTAGGTATGGGTAATGGTTGGTATAACCCTATGTTCTACCTTTTTCCTTTCGTGTGATGACAAATTATGCACCTGTCCACAAATTTCTTGACATCTGTCCTCATCCCTGGCCAAAAATATGAGCCATTCAACTTTGAGAATGTCTTTTCATGACCGAAATGTCCGGCCAATCCTCCACTGTGTTTTTCCTTCAGCACATTCTCCCTCATGGAGCTTTTTGGAATAAATAGCTAATTTCCCCTGAACAATAATCCATCCTAGATCATGTACTCAGTCCATTGGATTCTATCCCTGAGAGCTGGATTCTCAGATGCCTCATATGCCTCCTTGAAGTCTGGATCATCCCTATACATTTATTTAAGGTTATCAAAACCCAAAGTCTTGACTTTGAATTCCTGCATAAGCAAACATTTCCTGCTCAAAGCATCAACAAATTTTTTAGCAGTTCCAGAAATATGCTTAGTCACAAAAATAAAATTCTGCATGAATTCAACCCATTTAGCATGTTTTTGGTTCAACTTCTCCTGTTGAGTCACGAATTGTAAAGCGTGATTATTGTTGTACAAAACAAACTCCTTGGGAACCAAATAGTGTCTCCATTTCTTCAGTGCTTATATGACTGCATACAATTCTTTGTCATATGTGGAGTACTTAATCTTCTCTTCATTTAGTTTTTCACTGAAATATGCGATCAGCCTGTCATCCTGGATCAAGACCGTTCCAATTTCAAATCCATTCGCGTCACACCTGACCTGGAATGTCTTGCTAAAATATGAAAAAACCATAATTGGTTGCTCAGTGATCTTCTTCTTCAACAAATTGAAAATCTTCTCTTCTTCCTCTGTCCAGTGAAAATATTTGTGTCATTTCTTCACCGTATCCATCATCGGTGTGCTAATTCCATTGAAGTTTCAGATGAATTTCCCGTAGAAGCTTCGTACTTCAAACACGCTCTTTGGCGATAGCCAATCCTTAATCACCTTTATCTTTTCCGGATCCATTTTCAGTTCATTTGCAGAGATAACAAAACACAAATAAATTAGTTTTGTCCTCATAAATGATGATTTCTTCATATTAATCTGCAATTTCTCCTGCTATAATCTCCTCATTACTACAACTAGATGCTTTAAGTGTTCTGCTTCTGTCTTGCTGAAAATTAATATATTGTCAAGATATACAATGATAAATTTCCCTATGAAACCCTTCAGGACTTCGTTCATCAACCTCATGAAAGTATTGGGTGCATTCATTAAGCCAAATGGCATGACAAGACATTCATACAACACCTCATTTATCTTGAATGTTGTCTTCCATTCATCACCTTCTCTTATTCAAATTTGATGATACCCACTTTTCAATCAATCTTTGAAAAAAACTTTGCTCCACTCAAGAAATCCATCAAGTTGTCCATCCTTGGCAATGGAAATTTGTATCTGATGGTAATCTTATTGATTTCCCTTGAGTCTGTACACATTCTCCATCCTCCGTCTTTCTTTGGGCTGAGAACTGTCTGAACAACGCATGGACTCAAGCTCTCCCGAATCAATCCTTTGTCCATTAAGTCTTGGACCTGTCTCTTAACTTCTTCATTTTCCTGTAGCGTCAACCTATATGCGACTTTGTTTGTCAAGCTGGATCTAGGTATAAGATCGATATGATGGCTTATACTCCTGATAGGTGGAAATGAACAAGGTAGTTCGTCCACCACTATATCAAAAAAACTCTCCCAACAACTCCTAGATTTCTTCTGGTAAATCATCTATCCTTGTACTGGTCAAAACAATTTTGGGCTTCCTGACCACAATAAATTGTGTGTCTTCCTTCTTCTTAATCTCATCAAGAAGTTCCTTCCCACTCATGATAAGTACAGTGTTTCTCATCTCTATTTTCACTTCTTTATCCTTAACCGGTAGCAACATGTGCATCCTACCATTTTTCTCCAGGGTGTACGCGTTATTTCTCCCATCATGAACTATGTTTCTATCATATTTACATGGTCTACCTAGCAATAGATGAAAAACATCCATGGGAATGACATCACATAATATTTCATCTTTATATCCTCCTATTTTAAATTCAACTAAACATTGTTTAGTGACATTTACCTGATGTCCTTTTTGTAGCCATGAAACTCTGTATGGGCTTGTATGTACAATAGTATCTAGCTCCATCTTTTCTACCATCTCTGTAGATACGAGATTGTATGTGCTACCGCTATCCACTATGACCTTACATACCCTATCCTTAGTTTTGCAAGAAGTCTGAAATAGACTATTTCTTTGGGTTGGTTTCTCTACCTCGTTCTCCGGCTTCAAGTGAACTTTCCTCATCATCAAAGATCTTCCGCCCTTAGCGTCGTCTACCTTAACATTTCATCCTTGAGCTTCGACAATGTGAGTTTCACCACCATATTTCTTCTTATCTGGACACTCATAGGATTTATGTCCAATTTTTCCACAGATGAAGCATTTCACTTCACCTCCTCTACCTCTTCCTCTTCCCCTGACTCGAGGAAAAGTATTTCTATCAGCATACTGCCTTTTTTGTGAGCTTCCTCCTCTCTCAAGTTGAGGTTTCTTCTCCTCTTCTTTAGGTTTCTGAGTTCTGTCTTGGGCAATTGTTTTTCCTCTGGCTTGACTTCTACCTCGGCCTCTTTGACCTTGCTTCTGGTTCATCTTCTCTTCATCTTTCAGAGCCATCTGATAAGCATCTTCCACATTTAAAATGGTCATCATGCCCATCTCATCTTGAATGCCATATCATAGACCATTCATGTACCTAGCAACTTTTTCATCATCACTTTCCTGATGAACTTCTCTGATGTTTATCCTGTAGAATTCTTCAGTGTATTCCTTCACTGACATCGGCTTCTATCTCAAATTCTACATCCTCCAAAATAAAGTGATTTGATAATCCCTAGGTATAAATTTGGCTTTCATCTTTGCGACCATTCTATCCCATCTTTTGATTTTTTGCTTGCCCTTACAGTGTCTGTCAACCTGCAGTTCATCCCACCACAGTGCTGCATGCCCTTTAAGTCTAGTAACGACATGTTTGACTTTATTATATTCCTCGACATCCTCATAGTCGAAGTATTTGTCTAGAGATCTAATGCAGTCTAGAAGTTCTTCAACATCTGAGTTTCCCTCATACTTGGGAATGTCCATTTTTGCTCTGGAACCTATCCTTGCAACAACCTTGAATAGGCATTCTTCTGCAGCATCTTTGACTGCAACTTCTTCTCCTTCGTTTCTAGCTTCATTTTCACTTTCAGCCTCACTGATATCCCCAGCGTTGAATGTGCGCCTCTTTTTTGTCTTCATAGCATCAAGTCTAGCATGTAACTCACGGATTTGTCTTTCCACTACTAGATCAGGCATTTGCCTATCTCTTCTTCTCGGCGGCATGGCTGAAAATTTTTCCTCTTTTCTCTCTGCGACATAAAGCAAATAATTTGTTCTGTGATCTGATACCACAACTGATGTAGACCCCCTGCCTTTGGGCCGAGATCAGTGCAGGATCTTTTCCAAACCACAAAAAGAGTTAATTAAACCCTTTGTTTGAGCCACAAAAGATTTTAGGCTTCACAAGTTGGAGGTTCTCGATGCAATGTCACAACTCTTACAATCGTCAAAACATGAAATGTCAATGAAGGTTGATCGCTCCAATGCGAAGAGCACATGCCACCTGTTAACCACTAATTTCAGCTTTTCGGGACTTGAGCGAACAACCAACAATCGTTCCTCTTCCCTTATGATTCCCCGAACTCCAAAATTTTACCTTTCTCGAGATCGACGACTGTGAGCCTCTCTTGATCCAACGAACCCGATATTTTTTGGATTTCACGAACTGGGAGTTTGAAACTCTCGAATCCAAAATCACTTGTTGCGCCAATCCCCGAATTCCTGAAATGAAAATTTGTTCAAGATCCGATGACTCTCATTGGACTAGATCCAATGACCCTTGTCTCTCCTGATATTATGGGTAATTGAAAAGGTACTCGCCTTAACCCCCTTACTTCTTTGCAAGATCCAATGGCTCTTGGGTCTTCGATGCTTCTCCACAAAGTGTTCCCGTCGTTCGATTTCACACTTGAAAATCCATTTCGAGATTCGAGAGTTAGAGTGACCAAGGATTTTGGATTCCACTCCAAACTTACAAACCTCAAATTCCTGAAATGATCTGAGGGCTCTCGATCTTTCAAGATTTCATGAACCGGGAGTTTGAGACTCTCGATTCCAAAATCAAAGCCTCCTCTACTGATCCAGGTGGATCATCTCAAAATTAGATAGAGTTAAAGTATTCAAATGGAAAATTAAATATTACAAAGTGGAAGAGCTCATCAACAACTTTTCGGTGACGTTCGTTTCAGGAAAAACGGCCTCCAAGTGACAAAGATATGAGCAAGGGAAGTTTCATCAAAAATGGTTATAAATGGGTTAAAATGGTCAAAATATGGTTAGAAATGGTTTGGAAAAAGAAGGGGTGGTCAAGGGCCTAGCCCTGGGCCTTGCCAACACCAAGCCACCCCCTTGGTATTTAAATTGATAACAAAAACCATATGGAAAAACCCAAAAATGTGCCACATTATTTATCCATATGTCAAAGCGCGCGCATATATTTCATATATATATATGTGTGTGTCACCATATATATATTACACCAAAAATAACGTGCCAAAAACCATAATATATAAACCATATGATATAAAAAACATATAAAAAATCACGCCAAGGACGGGAAGCCCTTGGGTTTGACCTCGGGACTTCCGCCCCCATAACCACTTCCACTACCAATGCACCATTTCCATGGGACATGGCAGGGAATGGCACAGAAACCTTAAAAAGTGCACCGATTTGGGGATTTCGGAGGGTGCATGGCCCATAGCTCACGCCCCCCAAAATCCACTGTTTTCTAATATTTAAATGAAGCATGGGAACGGATCCCGAGGGGGGAGAATGAGTTTTGATGTAGGCAGAGACAGGCACGTAGATCTAGGTGATGCTGCACAGTGACCGAAGTGAATTTGCACATAGATCAAGGTGGTATTTTCACACAGTTCGAGGTGGTATAGAATTGGCACGCATCCCGATGCCGTACGGACTATACAATCAAGGGCAGATTGGGAATAGTGCTAAAAAGGGCATTCAGAGTCCAGTTTCAGAAATATATCGAGTTTATACTCAAAAGTCTCAATTTTTCACAAGGATTCCAGATCCAACGTCATTTTTTGCATTTAGGCATCCAAACAAAAAAGTGTTCACATAACCTTCCAGATACTCAGAAAGGTATCCATGTTTATACTTAAAAGTCTCAGAATTTCATCTTCCAGTTGTTGTTGAAGTCTGTTACTGTATATGACAGACAAAAATCAAAAGTTACTTTGTAAGCATTTGAATACTTAATCTATCAGCCTTCCCATTCGGAAAGTGGCTCGAAGAGGTAGCCAGGAAGTCTGGTGAACTCCGTTACCAATTCTTGTTCTTAGATAGTATGCTTACATGTTTATGTGTTGATGAATGTTCTTTAATTTTGCATTCATAAAGATGGTTAACAATTAAGAAATTCACATGCAAGTAATGGTTAAAGATCAAGTAAAAATATCAGATCAAGTTGGTATCAGAGAGAGGTTAACCATTTTCTTTGTGAGTTGATGTTAACAAGATCCAAGCTTCAGCGTGGTGAAGGAGAACTTGAAGAGTTCGATCCAGAGATTGGATCAAGAAGAGGAAGTATGTCTTCACCAAAAGGAGAATAAGCAACTTCTTCTATCCCTTCTGAAGGGGAATTTCTGAAAGCTTTCATGAGAATGCAAATGATGGTAGAGGATCTCTATCAAGATCAAAATAAAGGTGAACAAGGTGGACCATCTCATACAGAAGATAAGAAAAAAGGAGGTGATGAGGACCCCCCTAAAACTCCACCAACTTCTCCATCTTTTCTTGATGGTTTTATTCCTTATCCATTTGAAAAGAGAAAAACAAAAGTTGATATCAATATGCCTCATTTAAAGCTTTATATTAAGTTTTATTTAACTATGTATAATGGAGAACTTAATGCTGAAAAATTGGACAATTGGATCCGTCAAATTGAAGTTTATTGTAGGATTCAAAAGTTTACTGAAGATGCTGTTAAAATTCAGTTGTCTTCTCTCCAACTTGGAGGGACTACTCTCATTTGGTGGGAGAGAAGATCTCAAGAGGATCTTTCCACGAAAGGCAAAATCATTTCCTCTTGGTATGATTTCACTTCAACACTTAAAAATAAATTTTATCCATTAGGGTATATGCAACAAGCTATGATGGATTGGCATAATTTGAGGCAAGGTAAGGGACAAAGTGTGCAAGAATACACACAAGAATTTAGAAAAAGAGCATTGATACTTGGTATACCTCTTTACACCCAGGAAACTCTTCTAAATTATATAGGAGGATTGCATAGTTATTTACGTCATATGATATTGATGTTTAATCTGACTAACCTTGATGAGGTGTGTGTTCAAGAAACTCACATAGAGACAAAGGGGAAGAATACCAAAGAGAACGTTTCCAGGAAATCTTTCAAATCTGATGAAAAAAAGTTTAAAGGAAAATGGAAAAGTAAACACACAGCTACTTTGAAGAAAGAAGGAGATAATCCTACATGTACTCATTGCCAGAAGAAGGGTCATGATGCTTCCAAATGTTGGAAACTTCATCCATAGCTCAATCCATAAAAGTTTCGGAAGAAAGAAGACAAAAATACTACTGCATCATTAATACAACATGATTTGGGATCAAACTCTAAGGATGAAACTAAGGTGATTGCTACAAGAATCCAAGGTAATATTCCTTCTTGTTCTGTTTCAAGAAATGAACCTATTATTGATGAAAGAAAGAGAAGTGAGTTATTTCATATTAGAGTTATCTCTAAGCATACAAAAATTGATACTCTTTTTTATAGTGGATCACAAGAAAACCTCATTTCAGAAGAAATTGTTAAAAAATTACAATTGGAAACTAAATTACACCCTAAGCCATATCCACTTGGATGGGTATGTGATAATGCACGATTACAAGTTACAAAATAGTGTAGACTTAGGTTTGCCATCACCTCTGGATTTATTGATGAGGTAGATCTAGATGTGGTTCCATTGGATTTATGTGGTATTGTGTTGGGTAGTCCATATCTGTATGATAGGAAGGCTATGGTTTACAGGGAAGATAACAAGTATCAACTCACTAAGGATGGTGTTGAATATATTATTTGTGCACATCGCATGAAAACTAATCTTTCTTTAGTTTCTGCAAATCAAATGAAGAGGTTAATAAATACAAGTAAGAACTTTGTGCTTATGATATTCAAAGCAAAAGATGTTGAATAAACTGAATCCTTTAAAGGTTGTGATCCTAAACTTAAAAATAACTTTATAAAGGTGGTATCTGATTATGATATTTTGTTTCAAGAACCTGAAGGTTTACCTCCTAAAAGGGAAATTCAACATGAAATACATTTATAGTAGGACACACCTCTTCCTAATGTTGGTATGTACAGGTCTTCTATTATTGAGAATGCAGAGATAAAGAAACAGGTTCAGGAGTTAATTGAAAAAGGGGCCATTCGTCCAAGTTCTTCACCATGTGGCTCACTAATTGCTTTGGTACCAAATAAATATGGCACATGGCATATGTGTGTTGATTACAGTGCATTGAATAGAATCACAATAAAGAACAATTGACCTTGGGAAGAGCATGTCAAGCATGTTAAATAGGTATTGGATGTACTTGTAAGGGAAAAATTGTATTTAAAGATGTCTAAATGTGAATTTGGAAAGACATATTTAGTATATCTAGGTTACATTGTAGGGGGAGGTGAATTGAATATTGATCCCTCTAAAGTTGAGGTCATTGTAAATTGGCCTAAGACAAATAATGTAAAAAATGTAAGAAGCTTTTTGGGAGTAGCCCAATATTGGAGGAAGTTCATCTCAAACTTCTCCTTCATAGCTTCTCCCTTACATGCTTTGACAGGTTTGAACAATGTCTTTCAGTGGGAAGGTAAGTCACATAAATCCTTCAACACACTAAAATAAAAGATCAACACAACTCAAGTACTTGCACTACCGGATCTACAACAACCATTTGAGATAGAAACATATGCTATTGGTTATGCAATGGGGGCATTCTTAATGCAACATAAAAAACCAATATGCTATCATTCTGAAACTTTCTCTTGAACAATAATCAACTATCCAACCTATGAAAAAGAGTTGTATGCATTAGTACAAAGTGTTAAAAAGTGGAAACATTACCTAATGGGTAAATAAACAATCATACATACTGATCATCAACCACTGCAATATTTACAATCACAAACTAAGCTACAACAATCAAGACATTTCAGATGGATGGGGTTTTTACAACAATTTCATTTGGTTATTAAGTATAAGAAAGGAATTCAGAACAAAGTTGCAGATATGTTATCTAGACCTCCAACAAATGCTTCTATTGTTATTCAACAAAGTCCTTTAGTTCATGCAAGCTATGTTGAACAATATACTAAGGATGAAGATTTCAAAGAAGTTTATGAATCACTAAGGCATGGTTATCAGAATGAAAAATTGAATTATCATATCGATGACAAGTTGTTGTATCATCTTGGTAAAATCTGTATTCCACAAAGTGAAAGAGTGCATGTGATAAGAGAAGCTCACACTTCTCTCATTTCAGGGCATTTTGGAGTAGGTAAAACCGTATCACAATTACAAAAATTATGTTATTGGCCTCGAATGAATGAAACCATGTGCAAATATGTAAAAGGTTGTGTCATGTGTGCAACAAGCAAACCAAGTGACAAAAAGTTAGGCTTGTACACTGCACTTCCAGTTCCTTCTCGTCCATGGGAAAGTGTTTCAATGGATTTCATAGGAGGTTTACCAATGTCTAGAAAAGGACATGACTATCTATATGTTGTTGTGGATTGATTCAGTAAAATGTGTATACTCATGCCTTGTAAAAAGCGGATCACAGTTGAGATGAATGCTCATTTGTTCTTCCAAAAAAAATGGGTCCATTTTGGACTTCCTACTTCTATTATTTCTGATCGAGATTCCCGATTTCTTGGGAAATTTTGGTCATCATTATGGGAACTTATGGACACAAAGTTGAAGAAAAGCACAACATTTCATCCACAAACCGACGGTCAAACTGAAGTGGTCAATAGGACTGTGGTACATCTTCTTCGGGGGTATTGTGCTAAGCATCCCAAGCTTTGGGATGAACAATTGCATTATGTACAACATGCCTACAACAAAGCTATACACTCTTCTACTCAAAAGTCTCCTTTAGAGACATGTTTTGGGTACTTGCCAAAGTCTCCTTTAGACTTCATTTTTGGGAAAGATTGGAATGTGAATAGGTTGATGCAGATAAAGCTCGAAGGTTTATTCAGCAGATTCAGGTAATTCATCAAGCAGTGCAGGAACAGTTGGAATCAAGTCAGACCAAATACAAAATAAGGCATGACAAGCATCGCATAGATCATCATTTTCAGATTGGTGATCAAGTATGGCTTCACATCAGCAAAGATCGACTTCAAGGTGAAGGTAGAAAGTTGAAACCTATCAGGTATGGACCCTTTACAATTTTGGACAAAGTCGGTAATAATGCTTTCCGGTTAGAATTGCCTCCTTATATGCAAATGTATTTAGTTGTTAATGTGGAAAACTTGAAATTGTATGAGCCACCTATGATTATAGACCAATATGTACAGGTTCAAGTATCTTCTGTGGATGAGTTTGCTCCTGAATATCTTAATGAACTTCAGGAAGATGTAATACTGGAAAAGAAGGTCAGATTGTCATGAAGAGGAGACATGGAGTTTCTTTGTGTGTAGTTAAAAGTAATGCATCCAAGCAAAGCAAGGTGGATAGAGACTAGAAGAGTGAGGGACTTATAACCTCACTTATTTTTTGAATGATTTCATACTTTTTGTGGCCAAAAATCTTTCCAGTGGGAAGGTTTGATCCAGGTGGATCATCTGAAAATTCGATAGAGTTAAAGTATTCAAATGTAAAATTAAATCTTACAAAGTGGAAGATCTCGTCAGCAACTTTCCGGTGACGTTCGTTTCAGGAAAAACGGCCTCCAGGTGACAAAGATATGAGCAAGGGAAGTTTCATCAAAAATGGTTATAAATGGGTTAAAATGGTCAAAATATGGTTTGGAAAAAAAAGGGGTGGTCAAGGGCCTAGCCCTTGACCTTGCCAACACCGAGGCACCCCCTTGGTATTTAAATGGATATCAAAAACCATATGGAAAAACCCAAAAATGCGCCACATTATTTATACCATATGTCAAAGCACGCACATATATTTCATATATATACATGTTTCACCATATATATATTACACCAAAAATCGTGCACCAAAAACCATAATATATAAACCATACGATATAACAAACATATAACAAATCACGCCAAGGAGGGGAAGCCCGCAGGTTTGACCCTGGGATTTCTGCCCCCATAACCACTTCCACTACCAATGCGCCACCGCCATGGGACGTGGCAGGGAATGGTGCAGAAACCTTAAAACGTGCATCGATTTGGGGGATTTTGGAGGGCGCGTGGCCCATAGCTCATGCCCCCCAAAAACCATTGTTTTTTAATATTTAAATGAAGCGTGGGCACGGATCCCGAGGGGGAGAATGAGTTTTAATGCAGGAAGAGACATGCACGTAGATCGAGGTGATGGTGCACAGTGATCGAAGTGAATTTGCACGTAGATCGAGGTTGTATTTTCATGCAGTTCGAGGTGGTATAGAATTGGCACGCATCTCGAGGCCATACGGACTATACAATCAGGGGTAGATTGGGAATAGTGCCAAAAAGGGCATTCAAAGTCCTGTTTCAGAAATATATCGAGTTTATACTCAAAAGTCTCGATTTTTCGCAAGGATTCCAGATCCAGCTTCAATTTTTGCATTTAGGCATCTAGACAGAAAAGTGTTCACAAAACCTTCCAGATACTCAAAAAGGTATCCATGTTTATACTTAAAAGTCTCAGAATTTCATCTTACAGCTTTTGTTGAAGTTTGTTACTATATATGATAGACAGAAATCAAAAGTCACTTTGTAAGCATTTGAATACTTAATCTATTGGCCTTCCCATTTGGAAAGTGGCACGGAGAGGTAGCCGGGAAGTCTGGTGAACTCTGTTACCAATTCTTGTTCTTATATAGTATGCTTACATGTTTATGTGTTGATGAATGTTCTTTAATTTTGCATTCATAATGATGGTTAACAATTAATAAATTCACATGCAATTAATGGTTAAAGATCAAGTAAAAATATTAGATCATCTACTTCCCAAACCCCGAAATGCTGAAATGTCGAAATGGGCTCAACGACGATTATCCCCTGACCAAATATCGGTCCATGTGACTGATTCCTCCGTGACCATATCCCTACTCCAAAGACACACCGCATTTCACAATCTTGGGGTTTTCAACGCAAAGTCCCCTGGCTCCTTGTCATCGGAATTGCTGAAATGCCGAACCCCAAAATGTCGAAATGCCAAAATTCCACTTCAAAGGGGAATCAATGGCTCCTGTTTCTTTTCATCCAATGGTCGCTACTCCTCCTAAGCTACTGAATGCTAAAAGGCACTCAGTCTTAAAATTCTCATAGAGCTGTGAGATCCAATGGTCGACAGGATTTCAGAACTTCTTCCATGAAGAAATTTCACCATCCGTTCACTCTTCTTCAAGGATCTCTTGGCCAAAATGACTTGGCATCCTTCCACCTGAAATTGACTTATGCAAGATGATTTCAATCTCCACCTCCCTTTGAGCACTTCAAAGGTTCTATTCCTCCTGAGCTCTCACTTGCAACCTCAAGCCACCAAAAGGAATCCTGCTCGCACTCCTTGTGGCAACTTTCAAATAACCTCTGGTTATTTGAGTCTTCAATGTTGTTCACTCTTTGCAACAGTAGCCCTTCAACCTTCACCTTAGTTGATAAGTTCTAAGGCTTCAACCATCCCGCGCACACCTTGCAGGAATCTGTGCCTCACCTACACTTCTGCTAGTTATGAGAACAATGAAATCTCTCCTAAGATTTCTGAGATAAAACTTAGATCCTCGTCAACACACGCCTTGGGGACGTTCACTGCACTCTTTATAGGAATTCTCAAGAAGAGAAACAATTGAAACTCATTATTCTCCTCTCTCAGACTTCATACACTCAACATGAAATCATACACCCAACACAACATTGAAACAAATGCATAACAGAGAAAATAAAACAACTGTAAACATACCATTTAACAAATGTAAACAGTAAGCATCATAACACCCTAAAAATTGAGTCAAAGCTTCATATATTATCTCAATCATTCCTGTACATGGGTTCTTCTCTATATCTCTTTGCTTCAACTCTACAGCTTATGAATTATGAATGATCATAAAGTTACAATGATACAAGGGTGAAGGTGTCTATATCCGTTTTCCCTCCTACGCTTCTAAACTGTCTAATCTATTAAATTAAATCTACCTACTTGCATTCATTACGCATAAATGCCTCTACATTCGACAGATGAGAGAAAGGCTCAAGATCTTTTTACAACATCTAGATATAAATGTAAATACGCTTCCCCTAGCTATTACATTAATATCCGCTCATTAGTTTTTCATAACATTTCAAAATGTGCACTAGTGCTTTTCTAGCTGTCTTCTACCTTTGTGCTTGCTTGGCTGGCTGCGTACGATGCTTCTGCATCACACCAACAAAATTTTCAAGTGTTATGTTATCCAACTCCTTCATTGTATCAAAGGTTCTGCCATTGTGTATCATGCAAAATTTTCTTTGATTTCAAATGAAATTTCAAGTTTCATTAGATTTAATATT
>JZKD02S2233884.1:2110550-2121858 GCA_000966675.3 Picea glauca
AAACATTTCCATATCCTATTCTTTGATGATCCATTCACCACAAGCCAACTGTATCCCAACCTTTGAAAAACCATATGCAATATAATTCCTTTCTTTGAATATATGCTGAAAATAATTCCTTTCGTGTAATTATTTTTAAAAAACTTAATGCCATCATCGCAATATCGATGATAGTTCATCAGAAAAAAATTGCATTTTGACCACCGTGGCAATAGCAACGAACTTTCATCGCAAGTTGCCACAGGTTTTCGTCGCACATAAAGCATCTTCATCATAACTTTGGTATTGATGAATCAATGTCGTCGCTATTTCCACAGGTATTTATTGCAAGTTGTCGTAGTTTTTCATCGCACATACAACATCTGCGTCGTTAGTTTTTAACTTGTCAAAAAATTTCGTCGCAATTGCGACGAAATTTCGTTGCAATTGTCACGGTTGTTCATTCTACTTGGGACGAGGTTTCATAAAAATTGAAATGATGCAAAGGGTTAACCAAACTTGAAGGTGGTGACACATGGAGAGATAATTTCATTGATGTTTCCATGCACACCTAGATCGTCGATAGAGAAACAAAATTATTTCGACAAAAAAAAACTCGGCTTTTGTGGAAATTGCGATGAATAAGTGTGGCAATATCAACGAAAAATCATCGCAAATTTGTTCATATGTACTAGTGATCATCTACATTGTAAGTTATAGGCTTGGCATAACTGTTCATTGTAATTGCAACAAAGTTTCGTCATAATATCCACATTTCTTCTTTGTTATTGCGATGTAATTTCATCGAAATTGTGACGATGCATAGGTTTAACTGATGTTGAAGGTGGGGACACGTGGAGCACTTATTTCGTTGATGTTTCCACGCACACCTAGATCATGGATATAGCGACGAAATTATTCCAACGAAAAGAAAATCTCGGCTGTCGTGGAAATTGCGACGGATATGTGTGGAAATATCAACGAAAAATCGTCGCAAATTTGGTCATATGTAGTAGTGTGTGAAGGAGTAAGACATGTTGAATTTTAATGTCCTTATCCAAGGATTGAAGTAGATTATATTGAAGAATAAAATTCCAATGAAGAAGAAGAAAATCATGAATCAGAAATGATTCAACAAGAAGATGAGAATCTTAAAAAAATGAAGCATGTTGAGATTGAAAATAGAAATCTCAAAAACACGCATAGAAAACTAAGAAATGAATTGGGTAGTTATGAAAAAACAATTGAAAGATTGAAGAAACAATTAGAAGACTTTGAGAAAGTAAGAGAAGAAAACATTTCCTTGAAAACTCTACTCGAAGAAGAAAGAAGAATAAGAGAAGTAAGGAATGTCCAAATAATGAAGAAAGAAGAATGAAGTTGTTGAAATCCAACCATATGGATTGCATTCATGGGATTGGTAGCAATGTCATAGATTGTGATATTTAATATCCCCACATACAATCAAATATTGAATTTTGACATCATAAATGACCATGATCCCAACTCAAATCATATAAATTTAACCCTAACTCTAAATTTTCTATCCATGAAATCCCCATAGAAGATCAATTATTCTAATAAGCAAAAGTGATTGATCTTCAACAAAAATAAAGGTGGTACTTTTCTGAATGAATTAAATAATTAATTAAATCTCTTATCAAATAAGGATAATATTGAATACCTCTATCATAATTTTACAATAATCCTCTCTACTTCCATTAACAAGTTCTCTATCAATGTGTCATGTAAAAAGGAAAATATAATGACCAACCCTTAGTATGATAAATAGTGTAAAATTTCTAAAAATGTCCATTTTGGATACTTCTAATGAGTCCCTAAAATATAAAAAGACAAATTGGTACAAATCCCTAATTAAAAAAAAAAAAAAAAAAAACATATATAAATAGAAAGCAATAGAAGCTCTTACACCTCTCTAAGCTAGATCCTAATAAATTCTAGAGACAAATTCTATATTTTAAAACTAAAGAAAAAAATAGGATTCCCTTTAAGGATTGAAATTCCCACATTAAAAATATTTACAAATCCCCTGATGTCATGGACAAAATTAAAACCCTTTCTATAGAGGTAGAATTTTCTTTTTTATATGACATAGAGTTTTGGGTTAAGTAGCTTGCAAAAAGGAAAGCTAAGGACATCAAAGCATACCGAGAAAAAAAAATTAAAAATTGGAAGGTGCATCCTCACCCCTCACATTCACAAGCTCTTAAACCTAGCAATCAAGAAAGGTTTCCTTAAGTCATGGAATCAAAGCCTCATTGTTCTTATTTTAGAAGAGGAGATAAAAAAATCCCTCTAGTTATATGGAATTATTATCGAAAAATAAAATTGGTGTGTGGTTAGAAATCCAGGGGAAAAGTTGTAAAGGATACGACATATTTAGGAGTCATAATTCAACTATGGACCACCTTGATATTCTTAAGATAATTGTACATGAGTATCACAATATCAAAATCAATCTCATATGTTATTTTGTTTTCTTTTGAAAATAATTTGACATAGTGCCGAAAAATAAAATTTGGAATATATTAGAAGAGATAAAAGTTCCTTTCAGGTTGAGAGTTGTCGCGATAGGGTTGCATGGGAATTTTGTTTCCAAGTTTAAGAACAATGAGGGTTGGTTGAAATAAATTGATTGTAATATAAGAGTTAAGAAAGTTTGTCCCGTTTCCCCTATCCATTTTAGCATATACGTTTACAAGTTAGAAGGTTGTTTGGATGAAAGAGGTTGTGTCAACATGACTCTATCTAGAATAGTCATCATCCCTCTTCTTTATATTGGTGATATTTTTCTTATGGGAAAGTGTCCCTATGGTATCAACAAGCAACTATAATTTCTCAACAGTTCCTTCTCTAGTTTGAGTATGATTGTTAATGCCAATAAACAAAGGTTATGATAATCAAATCCAAAAAATTCACTTTGTTAATTACATGTATGAAAAAATTATTTTGGACGAAGTCATTTCATACAAATATCTTGGAATATGTATTCATCACAAGCTTAAATGGAACTAGATAGCATTGAGAAAATGAGAATTTGAGGGCTGAAATCTTATTGTGGCCCTGAAAACAATTGTAAATCAATGAACCTTTGTCTTTGGGATAAGAAGAAATTCCTCTTTTAGAATTTCCTTACTCTTATTATCTTATATGGTTGTGAAGTTTGGTGTAATAACTGTTGGATTACTGAGAGGGGGGGTGAATAAGTAATAGAGAAATTTAATCATTTTTAACCATATAATGCAAGTGTTATATTAGTGTAGCATTATCATCCAATAATTGCAGAGTAAATAAACAATGAACAAATGAGCAATCATACACATACACAGTACACCAATGTTTTTATGTGGAAACCAAAAGCGGGAGAAAACCACATAATTCTTTTTCTTATATGTCTTGAAGAATTACATTCATTGGAAGAACCAACTTCCTTTGTTTTCCAATTGCAACTAGAAGGAGGCTCCAAACCCCTAGTTTCTCAGGCTACAACCCGAGGGAAGCTCAAACTCCCTAATTCTCTGGCTACAACCCCCTAAGTTTTCTGGCTACAACCGGAAGGTGGGTAAAACCACTTGTCCTTTCCCTGTCCAACCTCCTTGAAATATAAAGGCCAAATGTAGACAACCTGTCACTGTCACTGAATCAACCACTACTACTGTCAACATGTCACCGTTAACCTATACCAATAACCATTAACAACTTGTACAACCTGTACCAATAACCTGAATCAACATGTACCATGCATCAACCATGCATCAACCTTGACTCATCAATATGTACCAACATCATCAACTATACACCTCATGTATGTTCCAACTCATCAACTATACACCTCATGTATGTGCCAACTCATCAACTACTTGTCTCAACCATGTACCCAACATGTACCTCAACCATATACCAAATACATACACCAATATAACCATCAAAAGTTATCTAACAATTCATCACTCTATCCATAAACTAAATATCATAAACCCTTACATCAAACCATGTGCCACGACCTCACTATTATGTAGCCTCAAGCTAAACAAACAACTTCAACAACACATCACAACCAAAATACCAATACCCATATGCCAAATGCCAACAACAAAATACCAATTGTATCCCTCAACAGATCTGATATATGCAACAATACTGAACATCGAATACCATCTCAAGAGATAAACTCTAGCTCACAAAACATACCTCAAATAAGATGTGCTATATCTCTCATTAATAGACCCCAACCATGTTGCTGCGGTGAATTTTTTTTTTCACTTTTTCTGTTGCAACTTTTCTGATGCACTTTTTCTGGCACAATTTTTCTGCCGTGATTTTTCTACCGCACTTTTGATTTTTCTGCCGCAATTTTTCTGATGCACTTTTTCTGCCTCTATTTTTCTGCTGCACTTTTTGTGTCACGATTTTTCTCCCGCGATTTTTCTACCGCACATTTTCTGTCGCACATTTTCTGCCACACTTTTTCTACCGTGATTTTTCTCCTGCTATTTTTCTGTCACAATTTTTCTGTCACAATTTTTCTGCCACACTTTTTCTACCGTAGTTTTCCTGCCGCAATATTTCTGCCGCATTTTTCTTGCCACACTTTTTCTACCACACTTTTTCTGCTACAAATTTTCTCTATCAATAATACCTTCCCAAATAACCTTTCACAAAAATAGATATTCAATTATATTCAAGTGTGATTAAATGAGAGAGCTTTGCCTCTTATTTATACTTTCATGTAGCATTACACTTTCTTTATTTTATGGAGTTCTCCATTTAGTTTATTATTTAAATAATTTCTTTTGTGAACACATGACTTTTGGGGGCTTCTATATGACTCATGAGAGATATCCAACTTCATATATCCATAACTCTCTAACTGTGAGGAGTTATGTGACATTCCACATACCACCAAAAATGGCATGAGAAGCAATATCCATCAAGGATAGTTTCATTTACAAATTCACTAACCTTCATCTCATTATTCCACAATTAAGCATGGGTTATCTAACCATACTTCTAGGATAACTCAATCCACAAAGAGTCTTCCTGTGAGGGATTTCACCATAAGGAGACCACTTTGGAGTTCATCCATTTTTACTTCTTATCAACAATGAAAAGACAATAATGAGTCATATTTACATCAAACAAACTTGGGTCCATTACCCAAACCTTTGTGCTACCGGGATTTCTTCAAGGGTTGACATCAATGACAACCAACCTTGATAAAAAATAACATCCCTAGAGGATCATGGATAAATATAGACAAAGTTGAAGAACATTTTATAACTTATAATATTAAAATTAAAGGAAATATGTCATATCCTATCCTTCTCATAGAAAACATTATTTTCCCCATTGATAGCATGGCTATGATCATGTATCTAATGTACAAGAAGTTTAATATAAACAACATAGAAGATAAGAGGATTCCTATGATTTCTTCAAAATCTATTCAAAACCACAAGTAGTTCCAGTGAGGATGGCATAAATATGTCAATTCTTGGATAAATCATTGTGGAATCGAGGAAGGCGCCATTCTTTAGGATAATGATAATATTAAAATATTATCACATTTAATTTTAACAAGAAATTTTTGTGTGATGAATAATTGTAGGGTAAGATAAAATCAAGATACTATTAGGAAGTGATCAATCCTAATCTATAAGATTAAAAGTATCTCCATTTTAACTATCTTAAAGAATAAATTCAACTTTTCTAAAATAAGAACAAACTCTCATGAGCTCCATAGTGAAAGAAGGCATTGGAAAATTCCTAAAATGTCATGGGTTGATAGAATTTTTCATCTTTGTGACACTAAGAGGGTTCAAGATGAAAATCACTTTCTCTGCTCCATAGTGAAACAAACCATTGAAAAATTCCAAAAACATCATGGGTCGATAGAGTTTATCATCATTGTGAGACTGAGAGGGTTGAGAATGAAAATCACTTTCTCTTATAAAGTCCTGCATTCACCCACATTAGATATGAATTTTAAAATATGTTTTACAATACTAACCTTCCTAACCTTTTAAATCAAAAAAACTATGGTTATTTAGGGAAGCATATCTTAAAGATTTTCGAACATAAAAATAAAATTGTTATGTAAACCAAGTAATTTCTTACCTTTTTAAGGTCTGATAAAGAAAAGTTGGTCTCATTGGATGTTAATAACCATCATCATCATTATCATCATTATAACATATATAATACATATCATTTATAGTAACCTATAAAACATGTTTAGCATTTCTTTATACAATCTTGTTAAATGCAATCTTCCATCCAAAAAATTACACAAACTTTATTACATTTTATTTACACCACTTCAAATATCATTAAGATAATAGATCTGTAAACTATCGTGGATAACCCACTTGAACAAATTGTCACAATACATCTTATATTATTATGAAAATATTTACTTCCCATGTTTATTTTCTTAGATCTCATATTTATTTTTACTAGCTTATTACTCAAATTAATGAAGTAACTGAATTACAAAAATGAAAGACTAAGAAAATGAACACACCATGCACACAAAGGAACACAATATGTATCTTTGGAAATTCAACATGGGAGAAAAAACATCTAGAACGTGAGGACTATACATTTCTCTCTTTTCTTTTGTAATGAAATGCAAATGCAAAGAAATAGAAATTCACTATTGAGTTGTCTTTGACATTGTGGCATGAATGGCTACTACAAAATAATATTTCTCCTTTTTTATTCTCTCAAATTCCACTCCTAAATGATTTTTCCAATTATGTCCAACAAGTAGAATGCTAAAAGAATGGAACCCTTTCTTCTCCTAGTTTCCCAATATTTAACTTAGCCTAATACAAGTCTAGGGTTAGGTATTTTTCATGTCTCAAACCTCAATTAGTGTTAGGATATAGACCTTATATAATATTCTTTAAAGTACAAACATGCATATCCCCACATGTGTGAGTAATGGATTTGATGTGGCATCCACTTGGGACCATGGTAGTCAACAAGGTAGGTCAACTTGCAAGAGGCATAACTTCCACATACCAGATTCGATTGAGGTGATTTTCACACCATTGGAAAGGTTTCAGCATGTAGAACAACATCAAGGGACCTGAGCCATTCTCTTAAATGTTTGACCCAAGAAAATGCCATTTGATGCCTCAAAATGGATATGGAAGGTTATGAACCCTAAATAGCCCCACAAATGTCAAAAATATGACTTATTCTAAAATGGGCCCCACAAGTTAATTCCTCTAACTTTTCCACCCATAAAGTACCAATATAGAAAAAAATTTATATAATGATCTAATCTAGATCATAACTCACCATTTTCGAAGGATTTTGGTCTCCACAAGCTTTTACTAAATGTGGTGAGGAAATTTTTCCTCTATATTCTCCCTATAGTACCATTTAACCTTACCTATAAGTTTTCCTTTCAAACTTATCTACCAAAATCCATGTAGCTCACACGGTAGATTTGAAATTCTTCTACAAAATTGTAACTTCTCCAAACTCTACCTAAGCTTTTTTCGCTAAGTCCTCTATGGTAGGTAGGACCTACTCCTCATTTTCCTAATCCAACATGGAAGGCTCATATATTTTTCAATTCTCGAGATTCACTACTAAGTAAATGCACATATATGGGGTTATATTGAGTCTATAGTCATTATCATGCACCTTATTCAATACCTCAAAAGGATCAAACTGTAGATATTTGATATTCTTATCAGGACCCAATAGCCTTTATTTATTTTGTTTCAACCATACTATTGGAATAAACTATAATGGAAGTCAGCATGATATGCATTTTATTAATATGATACAGATATAAATACACTATATATGACATTTGGATTCATATTCCAAGTGGTCTATTGAAATCCGAACGATAGTTCCTATTCACTTATGACTTTTCATATTCCTTCTCAAGTGAATAAAACAAATTATCATAACCCTAATGGATTAGGTTTCCAAAATCCCCCCCTTTAATATGAAGGTGTGTTTGTGAGTCCAAGTGGAGCGATGAAATATGGATGTGGATGGCTACCAATGGCCTAATGTGCTCTCTGAATATGATGGTTTTGGGATAACCACAAACTAAATGGATAGTAGAATATAATGTCTTATACTCAATATTGGTTTAAATAATACCAAGAACTCTAGAACTTGGCCCTAATTCTTAATGCTTCCCAGAACATTTCCTAATTTAGCAAGAATCCGAAGTCTTATTCTAATTGAAAGTTATCACAAATAGTGGTTTATATATGACCACAAAATATTTTATAGAACAAATTGTAAGTATTCTACTAAATGGTGGTTTAAGGAATACCACAAACCAAATCATGTTGATGGAATATGTCTTTAAATCTAGCTTTCTTATTCTTGCTCAATTCATATGACTTAGAAAATTGAAGCATGACTATCAACCATTGGTGTTAATCCCCTTGTTAGAGACAAGGTGAGAACATAAAAATGTTTCCACTTCAATATGTTTCAATACTCGAGTATGAATTCTTTGGTATGACTTATATATCTTATTGGTTTTTGATGACCATTGCCAAGAAGTGATCCACCTATAGTTATTCTTTACTCTTGTAGGTTTCTTACATTTGGAACATATGTATGAAGGACGATTATGCTTTCTACAATGGTAAAAAGGATGAATATCATAAAACTAACACTCTATGTGGAAAAACCAATGAAAATGTTGGCATTTAGGAATGTGATCTTGAACTAGAGTAGGTGAAGATTAATTTTCACGAAGGAATCTAACAATCTGGAACTGGATTGTTTTGGAATAATCTAGAATGTGAGAGGTCACTCGCATTTTGTATCTAAGACCTATTATATGGTTGTTGTTGATGATTTATTCCCAAGGCCTGATGATGGGCTTGGAAAGTGCAAGCAAAACTTGTTTATGACAAAATTCATCTTCCTTTGAACCTTCTTTTGAAGTGGCATAATTGATTTGATCATGTGTTTCCTACTCATAGGAATCATTCTCAAATTCAAAAAGAGAATTGTTTTTAACAATGACTTGTTCATAGTGACGATTATTTTGTTGTATTTCATCATGTTGGAGTTGCGACTCAAGATGAAGAAATTTGATTTTCTCTTGAAAATCTTGTAAATAGGTTAAACATTAATGAGAGATTATTTGTCAATTATGAACGCATTGTCAATGCTATAGATTATGTATTGATTTAATTTAATAATTCATATATTTGATCCATTTAAATACCGACTTAGACCTCAAATGGTTTCTTACAATTCCACTCCTTAACAATCATATTGAACAATTCAAACTCAGGAAATGGAGGGTGTCATCTTCTATCGAAAATGCACTTTTAAAAATGTAATTCAATTTAATTTTAAAAAATTACAAGTTAAATTACAAAAATATTATTTGCAAGTTACAACTATTCTTGATTTTGGAGTTGAATTAGTATTTAGGAAGTGAGTATTAGCAAGAAATGAGTTTGACACCTCTTCTCTAGTGTTTTTTGGACACAAAACCTATTACACAATATACATTCTAGAGTTTAAGAACAAAATATGTTCTAGGTTTTAAACCCACCATGGAAGCATCATCGACGAAATTTTCAATGGAGTGGGGTCAAATCGAACTCAAAACCGTCACAACTTTGAAAGTTAGGGGAACTCCAGGGATGTCTTTACTCTTATCGATTCCTCCCCTGGTTGATTCTCTCATAAGAAAATAAATACATATTTATTACTATAACTATTCAAATTTTTGGCTTGATTGACACTTACAACATAGTTACTAACTTAATGAGAACTGCAACCTAAAAACATGAAATTTTCCTAAAAAAACCCCTTATTTTTTAGTAAAAAACACCAAAATCAACCCTCATTTCAAAAAGTGTCGCTACTAGTAGCACCCCGTTTTTGGAGGGTGGTTAAAATTATGACTTGATTGAAATTGTGGCCATGAAAACCAATACCATTGTGGCAAATTGACCATCAAATTTAAAAGTGGTGCTTCTAGAAGCACCAATTATTATTTTTAATTAAAATTACAACTTAATTGAAACCATAGCTAACAACGGATACCATCACAAATATAACCATTAAAATTTATTCCTAAATCAGAAGCTTAAAAAACTATTTTGTAATTATTTTTTATATGTTTTTAATTAACATTTAAAAAAAAAAAACAAATTCGTAAACAAAGTGAAAAAAATCATCGAGTAAAAAAAATCACATAAAACAAATTTTAAAAATAAAAATATAAAAAATAATGTAAGGCTTAAAAAGAAATTGAATTTTTCTTTAAACCCTGCAAATCTATTTTTTTTAAATTGAAAACAAAACTTGAAAATAATAAAATAAAAACTTTAAAAAACACAATTTTTAATAAAAGTTTCAAAAATTAAAAATAAATAAATAATCAAAACTCAAATTAAATTAAAATGAATAAACAAATTTAAAAATTTAAATAAAAGATAAAATAAAATTTAAATTTAAATTTAAAAATCAGAATTAAAAAAATAAAATAAAACAATAAACAAATTAAAATATTAATAATAATAATATAAATAAAAAGCGAGACAAAAAAACAATGAAAAACCCCAACCAAATTATGGGGAGAGGGTGATTCTTGGAATCACCCACCCCTTGTGCCAACCCAATCATAGTCGCTCGCCACCCTCACTTCCTCCCTATCCACACATGTCCCCTCCCACCTCCCTCGCCACCTATCAGCTTGCTCTGTAGGGTGTGCGTGGAGGGATGAGGTGAGGGAGAGGTGGAAAAAGAAGGCATGTAGAGAGGGAGGGCATGCATGGGGAGAAGGAAAGATATAGGAAAGGAGCGAAGGAGGACAATGCAAAATTCTTGATTGGGTGGGTTTTTGGAATATATGATTTTAGGGGCTAAATTTCACAAATGGGCTAATGTTCCATGGTTTTTTCCAAAAACATATTCGCCAATTTCATTTTTTTCTAAACTGATTCACTCAAATACCATAGAATAAAATTATTTTACCTTAAAAATCACAAAAATTGTATAGAAACTATATAAAATCTTTAAATTTTTTAATATTTTTACAAAACTATTGCCAAACATTTTAAATTTTAGATATTAAGAACTAGTAAGATTAGCCCAGGTTTCTACATTTTAATATAAATTTCCATCCTTAAAATTATCCCTAGTTTTCGGTTGGTTTTTTTCATTGTTTTTATTTATTTATTTATTTTTGTTTTTTTTGTTTTTCTATTTCTCTTTTTATTTTTCAATTTTTATTTTATTTTAGTTCAATTTTTTATTTTTGTTTCTTTTATACTTTTTAATTTTAATTTTTTTT
>JZKD02S2233884.1:2123347-2142203 GCA_000966675.3 Picea glauca
GCACCAGAAATGATGGACCGCGCCCGGACCACCAGAATATAGGCGAGCTGCAAATTCGCACCAGAGCGTCACCAGATATGCCAGACACAAAGAGAATTGGGCTGCACCCGCACAAAAATGCAGAGCTCTGAACCGAGGCAGACCCAATTAACAAACTAAAATCCAAATGAGCGAGAGCCGATCCCATCCTTTCCCCCTTAACTCTGGCCGTCCCGGAAGCGCTGCAGGCGTTAATGCTCGCTCGTGGGAATGGTCTATCCGTCCTGCCCCTGCTGCTGTATCCGTCCGCCATGGTAAATACAAGCGCGTGGGTGGTGGTGAATAACATTTAAACCGGGGCCGAGTGGAGTCCACCTGTGACCCCTGGGCGACGTGTCACCCCATCCGGGGTTTTTAATTTCTTTTTAAGGCATACATTGTTTTCTATATTTTTTATTTTTGAACTTTGTGTTATGCAATTAAAAAAAAAAGGTTATTTTTTCTTTTTTTGTTTTCACTTTATTTACAGAATTTGTTTTTCAGTTTTTAATGTAAATTAAAAGAAATAGAACATTTTTTTAATGTAAATTAAAAGAAATAGAAAATTAATTAATAAATCTATATTCAATTTTCCAATTTAGGAGTAAATTTTAATGTTTTTATATGAGAGGGTATCGGTTTCAATTAAGTTGCAATTTTAACTAAAAAATCAAATTTGTTCTACTAGAAGCACCCCTTTTCAATTTGAGTGTCAATTTTCCGCAATGGTATCAATTGTCAAGGACATGATTTCAATCAAATTACAATTTTAACCAACTCCCAAAAGAAAGGTGTTACTGATAGCACCACGTTATGAAACAAGGGTAAAAAGAACCACTGAGTATAACCTCAAAAAAATGAGAACTCTAGAGAGTTCTCATCAAGTTTGTAACTTTATTTTACTAGATATATATTTGATTTACCTTTTTTGATCTGTAAATTGTCATGGATACTCCACTAGATAGTTCATCATAATATATCTAATAAAATATTGAAATATTTACTGTGAAGGTTCGTTTCCTTTATATCTCAAATTATTTAATTACTTGTTTTTTGCCAAAATTTTATGAAATAATTGAAATGCAAAAAACAAACATAAATAAATACTCACACACCATCCAAAAATAAACACCAGATGTTACCTGGGAAACCCAATACGTGGGAAAACCTTGATAGAAGGCTAGGGTGCTCGTCTCTCTTTTCTTCAAATGAAACTACAAAGAAAGAGCCAATCTCTGTGGAGTTTCCTTTGACACTATGGCATGTATGACTACTAAAGAATCTCTCCTCCTATATTATGCTTACATAATACCACTCTCATATGTTTTTCTAAGATATGTAACAATATACAATTCAAAAGAATGGACCCCTTCTCCTCCTAATGGCCTGATATTTAACATATCCTTATAGCCATCTAGGGTTAGGGTATTGACTTCCAGAACCCTCAATTAGTGGTCAGGTTTGGACCTTCTAGAATGTTCTATAAAATACACTACATGTATAGCCTCACACATTTAAGTAATGGGATCTAACATGGTAACCACTCACACCATGGTTATCAATATGGAAATTCAACTTGTGGGAAGCATAATGCTTGCATACGAACTCTGTTGAGGCGATTCTTGCATCGTTGGAAAGGTATTGGTGTGTAGAATATAACCATTTGATCCATAATAAGGTTTAGAGCATAAAAAATTGTTTTTTGATGCCTCATAATGGCTCTAGAATATTTCAAGCGTTTTTTTGTACATAAATTTCCAAATTGGGACCAACTACTAAATTGGCTTTGCAAGTTAATTCCTCCAACTTTCTTCGCCCATAAATCATCGAGATAAATGAAAAATAATATAATGATCCAATCTGTATCATGCCTCCCCATTTAGGGAGGATTTTGGTCCCCAAAATATTTATTGAATGAGGTGAGAAATTGTTTCCTATACCTTCTCCTTGAAGTACATCTTTTCTTTTCCTGCAAGTTGTCCATTCAACCCAATTTCCCAAAGGTCATGTTTCCCTTGTCTTGTAGTTATGGACCACTTTTTCAAATTTGTGTCCTCTTAGGAATTTCTCCTCCTCCTGATCCAATATGGAAGGCTCATAGAGTTTGAGGTTCTTCACATTCACTAATAAGTAAATGTGTATGTATGGGGGTAGACTAGGTCTGTAGGAATTATCTCCCACCTTCTATAATATCTCAAAAGTTCCATACCAAAAAACCTTGATCTTATTAAAAGGAACATGTAGTCTTTCCTTGTTCATCCTCTATCTCCTACTTTGAATAAATTCTTATTTATGTGTTGATCATATCTATTCTTGTATTTTTCATATGACTTCTTCATCATCTCGTGTACCTGAAAATGGATTTTCCTAATCTTCTCAATAATTTTTTCTTATATATGTTGATTATTTAGGCTGGATGTCATTGATGTCAACCCTTGAAGAAGCTCTAGTAGAGAATTTTGGTAGAAGAAAGGTTTGGGTAATGGACCCAAGTTTGTTGATGTATAATGGTATGAATTTTAATATATTTGAAGGTAAGAATATTCTATATGGATAATACATGTCATGCCATTTCTGTTGGTATGTGGAACATCACATAACTCCTCACGGTTAGAGAGTTATGGCCATGTGAAGTTGGAGAACCCTCATGAGTCATCTAGAATCCTCAAAAGGTCAAAGTAGTAAAAGTGGTTGCAAAGAAGAAATTATTTAAATAATAAAGTGAAGTGATGAGTGCACTATAATTCAAAGTGGATACAAAAGAAATTATTTAAATAATAAAGTTAATGGAGAAATTACTAAGTGGGCAAGTGGTTAGAAGTGGGTTAGCCCTAAAATAAGGAAAGTGGTTTAAGAAGGTTAGAGGGTAACCCATTGAGGAAGCCACATAAAAGTATAAATAAGAGGAAAGGGTCTCTCATTTTAATTACACTTAAGAATATTGAATATCTACAAGCGATTGAGGTAACCAAAGGATATCTAAGGATAATTTCAGAGGGAAGGTGAAGTAAAGAAGGCTGAAATTCAAGAGAGGCTAAATTCTTTTGATGATGCTTTCTAAGGTATGTTATTTACAGGTCATCTCACCATTTTCTCAATAATTTTTTTCTAGAATGATTCAGACCGAGAAATCTAGAGGTCGTTGAGGAAACATATCCAAGTATTTGTGATAAAAATTCCATCCCGTGGGTCGTTTTAGTTTTGGATTTACACTCGGTGGAAAATAGGGTTTGTGGCTAGTCGTGAAACTAGTCTAAAACAAGTGTTTCGGGTAAAAACTTTATAAATTCTTCATAATAGATCAAAATTTAGTAATAACAAATGTATTGGTTATATTACAGTCTGTAGTATTTTTTGTACCATTTTCATATCCATACAACAAATATTCCATGTGGTGCACGATGTACGAGTTCGATCTCTAGAATAAGCCATCATTCAACAAGATATGCCATTTTTTCTATAACTCCTTTTCTGAGAGGTTCTAAGCAATGAAACCTGGAGGAACTGCATAAAGACACTGAATAACATTGAGTACTATTTTCATATATTTATTCATTATAGATACATATTTATGATTATTTCAAGTTAGGGTTGTTGACTAATCCAAAATTAGTCATGTGAGACTAAAGTAAAGTTTGATGAAAATGCTAATCTCTTGTTGTTAAAGTTAAGGATGGTTTGTAGGTATGTGATAATATACACCAGTTCTAATACAGAGATACAAATATAATTTGGATGATGAAATTGATGAGGGATTTTGGTTGAGGTACATGTTAGGTACATGGTTGAGACAAATAGTCGATGAGTTGGCACATACATGAGGTGTATAATTGATGATGTGGGTACATCTTGATGTGTCATAGTTTATGTGTATTTGATGCATGATTGGTACATATTTGGTGCATGTTTGATGCACTTGTTGATGGTACAAATTGAGTTACAGGTTGGTGCATGGTTGATGCACTTTTTTATGGTATAGGTTGATTACAGGTTGTTTGGTACATGTTGTTACAAGTTGTTTGGTGTGGGTTGATTGGAACATGTTTACAACAGTATATCTCACAGTGATAGTGTGACAGTGGTTCCATCATTCTACTTCTATGATAGGGCAGTTGTATGAGGCAAGAATAGGTGGTTATAGCCACCTTTCGGTTGTAGCCGAAGAACATAGGGGATTGTAGCCTCCTTCTGGTTGTAGCCAGAGAATTAGGTATTTGGAGCTTCCCTCAGGTTGTAGCCTAAGAAACTAGGGGGTTGGATCCTCCTTCTAGTTGCAGCTGGAAAACAATGTAAGTTGGTGATGCCAATGAATTTAGTTCTTAAAGACATATAATAAAAATCATCTCGTGGTTTTCTCTCACTTTGGGATACCATGTAAAAAAACCTGGTGTATTGTGTATGTGTATGATTTCTCATTTGTTCATTGTTTATTTACTCTGAAACTATTGGATGATAATGCTACATTGATATAACTCTTGCATTTTATGGTTAAAAATGATTAAATTTATCTATTACTGATTCAACCCCCCTCTCAGTAATCCAACAATTGGTATCAGAGCAGGTTCCTTCAGAAATCAATTTAACCACTGAAAGGTAGATCATGGAGAGAACTAACATGTATAAAAATGGAATACCATAGCTTGATGTACAAAAGTATGCATTCTGGAGCAGAACGATGAAAACATATATACATGCAGAAGGATTTGAAATTTGGCAATCAATAGTATATGGATACAAAGAACCAACAGTTTCGCCAACAAGTGAAAAAGCAATGAAACTCGGTCAAAATAATTCCAAAGCCACAAATGCATTTCTGAATGGTCTTGGTGAATCAGTATATACCAAATTTGTATATTGTAAATCTACTAAAGATATTTGTGACAAAATTCAATATATTTATGGAGGAGATTCAAAATTCAAAGAAGCAAAACTTCAAACTTACAAAGGTCAATTCAAACAACTAAAGATGAAGAAAAATGAGAATATTTCATCTTAATTCTTACGAGTTGATGAAACAGTGAATGCAACCATAGGATTGGAAGAAGAAATTGAATAATATGTAATTGTTCAAAAGGTACTAAGATATCTTCCTATGAGATTTGATCCTAAGATATTAGCACTAGAAGAAAGATCATATCTAGACTCAATAAGCATGGACGAACTACATGGAATATTCACAACATATGAAATGAGAACTGAACAAGAAAATCCAAATATAAAAGAAGAAGCTTTCAAAGAATCCAAAAGGTCAAAGAAAAAGGAACATAGCAACAACAATGACTTCTCATAAGATGATGAAGAATTAGTGGCCAACTTTCTCAGAAGATTGAACAAGGGAACCAATGACATATATAAAGGTAAGTTTCCATTGATTTGTTTTAATTGTGATGGTATTTGTCATTTTTCTAACAAATGTCCCCATAATAAAAATACGAGGAATGATGAATATTACTCAAACATAAAACAAACATATAAAGGAAAAATAACCAAAAATAAACATTTCAAGAAAAGCTTATGCATCAAAGAAGATATTTCTTCATCAAATGAATATGAAGTCAGTGATAGTGAGATAGAAAGAGTTATATTCATGGAAGTAGAAGAATATGATAAACAAGACATCGAAGAATAATATAAAGAGGCAAAAGTTGAATACCGAGAAGAATTGATGTGTGCCATAGAATTTATAAGAAGAGAAAAGAAGAAAAAAAAGAAGCTACAAGAAGAACTAGATAAGAAAGAAGACAATCAGGAACTAGAGAAAATGATCATCAAAGAAGACAATCAAGAACTAGAGAAAATGATCATGAAATTGAAGGTTCAAATAGAAGAAGATAAAAGAATTGAATATGAACTCAAAGAACAACTATAAGAAAGAGATGGGATCATTGGAAAATTGGAATAAGATATTATCACATTGATAAAGGATATTCAAAATAAAAATATGCAGAACAACTCAAAAGTTTTGGATGACATTATCAATAGTCAAAATCCTCAACATGAAAAGTCCAGGCTTGGATACCATCATACAGAAAAGGGATCAAGATCCAAAACAAAAGAACAAGAAACATGTTGGAAGCAGGCCTAAATGGGAAAAAAAGTGTGCACGAAGAAGAATGACAGTTGGAAGAGAAATCATGGGAAAGAAAGCATGCAGGAGGAAAGCGACAACTGAAAAGAAGCACGACATGTGCACATCCAAGAAAGAGGTGATAGTTGTAAGGAAGCAGTGAATGCATGCGAAGAAGGAAGACCTAACGACAGTAGATTTAGGGTTTTTGGTAAGAGCTTTTGTGTAAACGGCTGAAGAGCCCGATAGATAGAAATATAGGAAAGCAAGTTTCAAAAAGAGGTTTGGAGATTTTACGAAGGTTGAGCTTTGCTACTATTGTAGAGTTGAAATCATTTTATGTAATTTTTTGATAAGAGAAATACTTGTAATGAGTGAGCTAAGCAGGAGGTAGATCTTGGGGATCACATCACAGGCTGAGGAGCCTGATGTGATCTAGTTTGCCTCACATAGATCTTACCGATCTAAGGAGAATTGTAAGCGTGAGGCGTGAGAACTTCAGAACTACCATAATAAGAGAGCCAAGAGACAAATATTTGTGGATGTAGCCCCGGGAGAGGGTGAACCACACTAATACCTATGTAATGTGATGACTGCATGCATATATCTATTTACTTTTGTTAGTTAAATGTTGAATGTGATGAATGAATGAGTTATTTTATTGTTTAGTTCATTGTTGTTGCGCTATTAAATCCTGAAGGTCATATAACAATAATTTGTAATACAAATCATAAGTAATGGCTCAGAACGTAGACCCTCTATCTCTTATTGAATCGTAGGTTGTAAACACTTGAGCTTTACAGCCACCCATAAAAGCTATCTTGGGTGAGACTGCACACTACATTCTGTGTGTTGTGTTGCCTTCTGGTTCACTATAAGGGATGATAGTTTTAACCTTTGTTGGTACCCTGAAAGATACAAACCCTGGTTCAGTAACACAGAGCTATTCGGTAGGTTAAAACCAACAAATGGTTATGTTTCCATTGTAAGAGGAACAAGAAAGGACTGAGTAGATGAGATAGAACACATGTGGAAAAAAATGAGAGAAACTAGAAGACCATTGAGTCACTAGAAGGGAATGTTGAGACCATGGAACCCCACGAAAGCAAAAATCAAAGGTTGGTTGAGAACTAAAGAGCTAGAGTTTTCCCAGAAATATAATAGAAACCCTAGCCTGATGCCTCGCAAATATCTGGATACGTGTTTACGTATTTACATGAAGTCTTTTTCTATGATTTTCCTCACCTATTGTAGGAGTGGATACTAAGGTTGAAAGATAACCACGCGACTAACCAGATCCGACAGCTAGATTGGACCCCAATACAGATTGACCAGTTACAACAGGTGAACAAAAAATTCAACCACGTAGTCGACTTTTGGCTTGATAGTATTGTGGCATGCTTCATCACTGAGTTTGCAGTTGACATAGAGAAGTCATAGAACGTAGCAAAGCAGGAATTTCTACACAGACCTCATGAAAGGTACATTCAATCACTGTATACTTCGATTAAAATACTACTATATAAAAAGGTTTAATGACGATGGAAGAAGACATCTAAACTTCCCTGCATGCATGGGGGAAGGGAGGACACACTGACAGAGGGAAGGATAAAGGGTTGAAGGAGAGGATAAAGGAAATAAGGAGGAGGAATTCTTGGACCCGATCTTGATGGATGAAGACCAACTTAAGTGGATCTTGGCATCACTTGGAATGATGTATATGGAGTAACCTACCAATATAAGGTGAATACCAAGAAAAGAGTCATAGCCGCGAGGGAGGGCTTGACAAGAGAAGAAGAAGAGGTAGAGGATTTCCAGGTTGTGGAGTAGATTGAGGAAATCCTGTGCGAAACTTATGAGAGGAAAACAACAGGCCCAAGAACATGAGGAGAAGACAACCATCCTTTCCATATTAATTTTGGTGTGGAACCCATAAATCCATGTGTGACTAATACACCAAAGAGAAAATCACCATTTAGACAACCAAAGTTCGGAGGAAGTTCGATAGCAAGAAGCACATCTACCACAGGAGCAACAACTGGAGGAGCCAACTCAAGAAGTACTAGTCAAGTATCTACATCGCGCGACGGAGGTAGCAATTTAGTATTTAGAATGGAAAGACATGACCCCACGATCAGATTACCAGAATTCTGAGGAGAAGTAGTAGAAGACCCGAAGAAGAATTTGTTCATTTGTGCAAAGATCTGGGAGGGAAAAAAGATCATGGATGAAGATACCAAACTTGCATAGCTAGTGATCATGCTAAGATACCACACACTAGACTGGTACATCAGTCTAGACACAAACAATTCTCATGGGATGATGAGGACACTGGAAGACATCAAGAATCTATTGATTAATTAGTTCCAAAAGCCAAGATCAGAGGACCAGTACATGAATGAAATGATAGAGATCAGACAGAAACCTGGAGAGTCCGTATGGGAGATTGACCAAATATTCAAGAGATTGAAGGGAAAGTTAAAATACCTTATGACCCATATGGAACACTAACATCTGTTTGTCAACTCACTACTCCCACACGTAAAATACCCATTACAACAACAAAAGTTTCAGACACAGGACGAGGTGCTACAGGAAGCCTTGCCACTGGAAGAGGACCAGTACCAGCAGACACACCCATCTATTAAAGAATTGAAGGAGGATTTGAAGAAACTCACATTTCAGTTGAATCAAAACAATAACAAGGACAAACGAGAAGATGTTTGGCGCACCACATGTAGGACAGAAGGACACCACAAGAACGAATGTCCAACATTCGCGCAGTATATGGAAACAAGCATGCCAAACCCACTCCCAGAGGGAGGATTATGGTGTGAAATATGCAAGAGCCTAGGTCATGACCCTTATCACTACACAATGATGCATAAGTACTAGAGATTTCCCAAGAATTCTTATTGCACTTTTTGTAAGTCCGTAGGCCACGACGACAAATATTGCAGAACTATGGAGCTGATGTGGGAGAGAACATCGGATGCCTACAGGGTGTAGACTGAGATGATGACTAGGTAAGTAACACCCGAGTTCAATCAAACCCCAACTCCATAAAATACTATGCATCAACAATACAACACTACATAACAAACATACAACAATACACAACCACAGTACAACCTGGCCAACCCCATTATAATACCACACAGTACAACCAAGCACCACCATATAACGCGTCGAGAGGGGACAGAGCAGGCTATTGAAGAGGAGGATGAGCTAGAGGAGGCTTTAGACGTGGCAGAGGACTAGTCACATGCCACTATTTCCAGCAATCGGGACATTATGTAAGGGAATGCGCATTGCCACTAGCAACTTGTATGTACTGTCATGCATCGAATCATGAGACAGAGGAATGTCTGACACTGTTAGTAAAGATCCAGGAAAAAAGAAACTAGAACAACCAGAATTTTCAATGGATTTCAGCCGAAGCAAGGGAGGATGGATGAAATATCAACATAGTCACCCGTGGAGGAACGAAGACAGGAAACGACACATCCCAACAAGAAACTACACAGAACCAGTGGGTATGGAAGAACACCGAACAAAGGAATCATTTCGATGCGCCCAAAGAAAATGAGACTTTTAAGGAAGCCAAACAAGAATTTTAGAAGAAGGACACAACGTCAACTTCCACTATGCAACCAACCCACAAAGCCCCAGAATACGAAGTGCCACCATTATTGGATCATACCAAACGAATGTCACTCAAGGGTCAAGTAAGTACTATCAAAGAATTTTTGTAGTCATGCATCAAAATATTAAGTGATCCTTCATCTGTGAAAATATTGCAAAACATCTTAGAGAAATGTAGCAACGAGATAGAACAAAAGATAGAACCAAAGTTTGTCAATCACCTACACACAAGGATAAGAACAAGTAGGGAATTCAGATTGAATGCCAACATTGGGTATTTCAATATGGGAGATATCATACTGGACCTATGATCCAAAGTAAATGTACTACCCAAGAAAACTTGGTAATGCATGGGAGAACCAACCTTGGGATATTCAAATGTCCAATTAAAACTAGCAAACTAGCACATAGTCCTACCAATTGGGAGGCTGAAGGGCATAAAAGTAGATCTTGATGGTGTGTGCACCAAAGAAGATTTTGAAGTCATCGAAATAGTAGATAGCACAACACCATACCCGACACTACTTAGTCTGGACTGGGCATTTGACAACCAGACCATAATTAATTTGAAGAAAAGAAAAATTACATTTCAATCCAAACATTACAGGGTTATAGCACCACTAGATCCATCAGAACGGGAAAGGTTCATAGAACCCACTTGCCTAGACTTAGAGGAAATCAACCAGTTGTACAGAACAACTTCACGCGAGGAGGATTATGTAAACCCAACTGCAGATGGGGTACTCAGTTGGTGTATTATTACTTCATGCGCTACATATTCAGACACCGGGTTAGAAAACTAGTAGCAGTGACTACATGAAGTATCCACGAGAAGATGTGCAAGAATAGACCGCATAGTACGATGGATAGGCATAGAAATCGCAGAACCACCCAATTTCCATGGACTTAATGATTTGGAAACATTCTTGACACAATATGAATATGAAGTATCAGAGAACCAAAGGCTACTATCACTGGACTTAGAACTCAAGGCCACACCTGCCAGATGGTGGGGCGCACACAAGGAGACCATCACAAACTGGTACCAATGTAAGAGGCTACTACGCATAAGGTTCGACGCAGCACAGAAAAACAAAAAACAATAGAAATATGAAGGATTAGGGACACCATCGAAACACTTGATGGAGTGTGAAATGTTGTGGAAATTGACACCACTAGAGGAATGGCCTCACCACTTTATTCATACATTAGAAGGCATACCAACGAACTGGTATATAGATCAAGAACTAGGAAAAAGAACTACAACATGGGCGACATTGCAGAAAAAATTTACCACCACTTTCTCATTCGAGCATGAGAACCCCAACATAGAAACAGCTCTGAAACAAATCAAAGGACTCATATTCATTGAGGAGCCAAAAGTAGAACTTATTAACGAAGAGTAACAGAAAAATAAACAGACAGTCAAGGAACTATTGTCATGTTACCAGGTACAGGAGGACATACTGGACGAAGAGAACCCATGCGACATTCAAAACACAGAAGTAGAAGGTGACAGAGATGTGAAGGGACCACAAATAGAATCTGAAGTTATTTCCTCTCCAATCAAGGTAAAGAAAGTTAACATCAGTACAATGGAACATCCCAAAATGGTCAGCATTGGAGACTACTGGGATGACCCAATAGTAGAAAGCATTACAAACCTATTACAAGAATGCATCGACTTATTTCATACAACATTTACAGAGATGAAATGTATAGCAGGCGAGTTGGGAGAAATGAAAATAGCTCTCAGACCTGAAGCGAGACCGATCAGACAACGACCATATAGACTGAACCCTATATATAAATACAAAGTTAAATATTATATTTACTGAATGCTTGAAGCCATCATAATCGAACCAGTCGAGGAATCAGAATGGATAAGCCTGATGGTCGTACAGGACAAGAAACAAGGAAGAGGGATCAGGATATTCTTCGACTTGAGGAAGTTGAATGATGCATGCCTACATGACCTATTCCCTACTGAATAGGGATCTTACCAATATACAGTCATGCCCTTTGGACTAAAGAATGCACCAACAATCTTCTCTAGAGTGGTTATCACAACATTTAAATAATTCATCCACAAGTTTCTCGAGGTATATCTGAACGAATGGACAGTCTTTAGTCTGTTGAAAAACCATGTAGAAGTCTTACGGTTGATGCTAAAGCAATGTAGATAGTGTCAGATATCATTGAACATAAATAAATGTATATTTGGAACATCGTTTGGGATACTATTGGGCCATATAGTATGCAAACAAGGTCTATTGGTCGATCCAGAAAAGATCATCGTCATCGTTAATTTAGCAACACCGAAAATAGTCTGTCAGCTATGAGCGACGCTAGGACACACAGGATACAATCAGAAATTTATCAAAGGATATGCGTAGATCAAAACACCAGTGGAAAAACAACTAAGGAAGAATACAAAGTATCAATGGAACAACGAGTGTCAAAACGGTCTAGACACCCTGAAGGAAAAGATGGTCATTGCACCGATATTAGTATTTTCAGACTGGGGAAAGGCATTCCATGTGCATGTAGATGCATCAACGATAACACTGGGAGATATCTTAGAGTAGCCAGGAGCAGGAGACTTGGATCAATTGATAGAATTTGCAAGTATAAAACTATCTGACTCAGAACAAAAATATAACAAAACAGAAAGAGAAGGACTAGCTATGGTTTACGTACTTCAGAAGTTTAGACACTACTTATTGGGAAAACAATTTAGGATGTTTACAGATCAGTCATCCCTAAAGTAACTAGTGAACAAACTGGTGTTGAGGGAGAGAATATGCTAATGGTTACTATTATTTCAATAATTTGACTTTGAAGTAACCGACAAAACAGGAAAACTAAATGTAGGCCCTGACCACCTATCACAGGTCACAAATGGAGAAGAAACCATAAGCTTAGAAGACAACTTTCCGGATGTACAAATATTCTCGGTACAAATTGTTGATGACTAATTCAAAGAGATCATCTAGTACTTGAGCACAAGTATCGCACCGTAAGAGTATACCACCGCATAGAACAAGAACCTGATAGATCATGCAGTCGACTATCAATTGATTGCAGGACAACTATATAAAATGGGCACAGATAACATTTTACGAAGGTACGTGCTTGAGCATGAATGACCAAGGATTTTATCAGAAGCCCACGAGAGATTGGCAAGAAGACATTATGGAGGAAAATCTACCACACAGAAGGTACTTTGCGTAGGACTATGGTGGCCAATGATCCATAGGGACTCGAAAGAATACTATCAGGGATGCGATGTCTGCCAAAGGGTAGGCAAACCCAACAGAAAGGATGAGATGTCATTACGACCGCAAGTGACACTACAATAATTTGATAAATGGGCAATAGACTTTGCGGGACCTATTAACCTACCATCCAAAATAACAGAGGAAAGATACATCGTCACCATGATGGAATACCTAACAAGATGGGAAAAAGCCGCACAAGGAAAGGACTGTAGCGTAGAGACCGCTGCACACTTTTTATTCAAACAAGTAATTACTCAGTTTGGGTGCTCAAGTGTTATGATGAGAGATAAAGGCACACATTTCATAAATAACACCATCTGCGTGATGATAAAAGAATTTGAAGTTCACCACCAGAAAATCACACTATATCACCCACAGGAGAATGGCACAGTAAAAGTCTTCAACAAAGTTCTAGATAATGCATTGACACAGATCTTTAATGTCAATAGAGACGAATGGGACCTCAAATTACCAGCAGTATTATGGGTGTATAGGATGACATGTAATAATTTGATAGGGCACACACCATTCAAACTCGTCTACAACCAAGAAGCGTTAGTGACATTGTAATTTTTAATACCCAGCTTACGCGTAGCTGCTATCACACAAATGACAGAATGTGACACGATACAGGAAAGGTTGCATCAGCTATTAGCAATGGAGGAAGACCAAATCCTGACAGGATTCCATCAACAAGTGTAGAAGGCCAGAGACAAAGTATGGCATGATCAACACATTAAGAAGAATACTTTCACGAAAGGAGATATGGTATTTCTCTATGACAATAAATCATTTCAGCGCCCAAGAAAGTTGATAATGCATTGGTTAGGACCATACAAGGTCAAATCTGTAACAAATGGTGGAGATGTACAGTTAAGAGATATAGAAGGAAGATACATTCGAGGAATGATTAACAAGAGCTGACTGAAGCTATACAAGCACAATCGACCACCCATCGCGCAGTAAAAAAAAAAAAATAAATAAATAAAAAACCTAAAAATCCATGAAAAAGCCACAGGACGCTCAAAACACAAATGCAATAAAGGAAAGAGTAACAGTCACACATCTAATAAAAATGACCAGGAAACAAAAATTTGGCAAAAGGAGGATGATAGGAGAGGACAAAGTGGACTTAAGGCACAACAAGGACTAATGGAATGCCACATTAAACACGCCAACTGGAAATGGCTAGAGAAGCGTAATGGCAAGTACAAAACTATCACACATGCATTGAATCCACAATTATGGTACATCAATCACATCATGGAGGAAGCATATTTGATAAACTTCAGGACAAACCCATACAACATGCGAGCATGGAAGAAACTTGTCTATTCGCGAAAGAAGAACACAGAGAGAGAAACAACAACTTGAACGAACAAAGAGAGATCACAATCCTCTAGAGATAGAAGACGCTTGACACTCACCACTATGGCACCACTGAATTTCGCTAAACCAGGCACGACCGCCAGGTGACCAGAGTTCAAAATAGGTCATGAGGACCACTGGAAGAAAACAAGAAGCAACAACCGGAGATCGTTGATATCGATGAGATCCCATCCCTAGAGAAACCAATAGTGAGCCCTACACCAATACTGGAAGAGATTCAATAGCCACAAATAGAGGAACTGAAAGAGGATACACAAGCAGAACCGTAGGAACTTCATAATGAAGAAGTGGAACCTCAATAGGAAGTGCAACCAGAAAGCACCAAACTAGCCATGGAAGGTAACAACAGGACACAGAATCAATGATCAGAAGGGAAATCTAACGGGTCACAGGTACCCATCTTTGGTCAAAATACAAAAAATACCATGGGAACTACCTCGGCTTGGCCAGGATGGATTAAAGGGAAACAAATGGGAATTGCTGGAACTTTGTACAACCACCACAACAGGAAGAGAAAATTCTAATACCGAGCTCACCTCATAAGAAACCAGTAGCAGAAATTGTGCTACCACACATACCAGAGAGAGTACAAATAGAGCCGCAGTTACTGGGTCATGTTGGGAAGTTCAAGTATTCTGACCATGATGTCTCAGATGACACTAAGTACCTAGAACTTGCACCTAGAGTGTGTATGCAGAACATAGTGGTCAACCAACTTGGAGAAACAATCATCCAGCCGCATTAGTGGGTAGTTGTACTGGACCGAATCAGGATTTTAGGACTGCTACAACTCCCACACTTTGGAAGAGGCCAGTACATGACAACACCCATCAATAAACTATTAGCAGTTATGCATGGATGAGATATATGGTTGGACAGAGCCATCCCCATAACAGTGGACCTTATGGCGTAGATAATGGGACTACCCAGTTGGGGTATGGATCCCACACTGATTTTGGATGATAATTCCAAGGAAAAAATGTTAGCAAAGGAAATGAAGAATAAATATGGCACAACGAGGGGGATAAGAGGAATTATAATCAAACGGATCAACAACCCAACAACACAATTGGGCGCAAATATCTTAGGCTGTGATTTGCTAAGAAAATGTCGCAAAGATGAAGTACCAGCAGAAGTCATCACAGTTACATCTCAGTGCGTAGAAGGCACCTTCGTGAGATGGACGCCTTATCTGTTAAACTTATTCCAAGTGGTCTGTAGGGATGCACATGAACTTGGTAAAAAATTTCATTACTCATGGTTGATAACCCATATAGCCTTCATGGGATGGCAGGAACTAGAATATGTAATTTTTTCTACGAGACCACAATATGACGGAGAGAGATATCGAGTAATGAGATTGGGGACACAGACTAGACAAAAGAGGGACAATGGAATCATATTTGAAGCATACTTATAGGATATGCAGGAAGCTATTAACTAGTCATGGATAATACCACTAGAAGTTGTCGCGCGATATGAGAACATCGCTAACTTCTGGGAAACATGGCAAGCCAGGTGGATACAACCAAGGCAGGATCTCGACAAACAATGGCTACTGATACGCTACTGCATCACAAAAGGTGATATAGACATGGTCATCATTGAATGGCCTGCTAAATGGAAGATCCCATCCATTCCCTGGGAAGTACTGAAAGGACCCGCAGAAGGAGAGGCAACGTAGGCGAAAACACAACCTCCACAAAAACCAGTGCCCAAGAAGCCAAGAATGGGCCAAAACAAGCCAACTCCAGCAAGAGAAGAGTTGAACTAGACAGGAACCTAGAAGGGGTAGAAAGAGACCAACGGACAGCCAAAACAAGCCAAGGGAATGAAGGAGACTTCCCCAAACCCCATCGCACAGGAGCCCAGGGGAAATAAGAGACCAATTGAATAGGCCATAGACGTGGGGAAGAAATCAAAAGCACAACGAGTGTGACCAGACCTAATGATCATGGAGGATGATGGATAAATGATCACCAGAATGGTCCAGGATTGTCTGGTGGAAGACTTCGACCACGTAGCACATCACAAGGATAATATATAGAAAGAGATGGCAGAAATAAGATAGCTCCTTAAGACACTCAGAGAATCCCAGAGAGAAAGTAGCAACAGAGGCACAGAGAATTCGACAACACAAACCAATGAAAGAGTGGATATCGAAAAATGATACCCAACCCTCCCAATGCCACACACAAACGTAGCGGTCCACATAAAACCAAGCATGGTGGGAATGGATGAAATAGTGGGACAGACACCACTGAAGGATTTGGACCACATTCAATTGGTCTTGACATGGATGCCATCAAGGGAACTGCACAAATTACAGATTAGCGTCGACCACGATATGCAGTCTCAGACACATAAGAACTTAGTCAAGCTACAGAAAGAAACAAAGCAGTGGGAAGTGTTGGAGAAAGAGTACCAGCAGGACAAATCCAAAAATCAGAAGGAGATGGAACACAAGAACAAATTGGAATGCAGAGTGGGAGAAATGTTTGGGAAACTTAAAAACACCGCGGAGGGAAACAAACTCCCAGCCACAAAAAATATCAACCAGATTGTGCATGCACTTGCGCAATACCAGAAGGAGATCGGGGATCTCCAAGAATAGCTAACACCAATGACTCCACTAGCATTAAAGGAGAAAAGGAGGTAGGCAACAACAATGAAAATATAGGAGATGGAGAAACAGGTTAGCACAACAGTTGAATTTCTTGACAAAGCAACGCAACTTTGGAAAAGACTAGAGGAGGATCCACAGGTTCAAAACTGGGACACGAAAGAGGAAAGAATCAATGCAGTGATCCAAGAACTTAAGCAGAATAAAAGGCCATACCGATCCTAGAACGTGTAAATGGATGCAAGAGTTGAAGAATATGCACACAGAACTCATCACTGCACAAGACACAGAAACAGGAACGAAAGGCTCAAATAGAATCGTTACAGGAATGGGTAGAAGAAGTAATCGCACAGGCAAAAGGGGATAGAGAACATATGGTGCAAACCCAGGTAGAATGTACAGGACTACTGAGCGATGAAGTGGTTGTTCAGGTAGTATAAACCATTAAGGAGAAGACCGCGTAATCACTGACAACAACAATAGAGCTAAGGGAAAAGTTCCAGATGATCACTGAGGAGATCGAGGTAGCTCAGAAAGATTAGGTGACTCGGGACGAGTCACATGTTAGTGTTGGGGGTTTGTTGGTAGCAGGTCGAAATGGGAAAGAAATGGTGCACAAATAATAATGACAACTAGAAGAGAAATCGTGGGAAAGAAAGCGTGCAGGAGGAAAGCTACAACTGGCAGGAAGCATGGCATGCGTGCATGCAAGAAGGAGGAGACAGATGGAAGGAAATAGCAAACGCATGCAGAGAAATAATACCTAACGACAATAGATTTAGGGTTTTGGGTAAGATTTTTTGTGTAAACGACTGAAGATCCCGATAAATATAAATATAGGCAAGTGGGTATCAAAAAGAGTTTCAGATATTTTGTGAAGGTTGAACTTTACTACTGTTGTAGACTTGAACTCATTTTATGTAATGTTTTGATAAGAGAACTACTTGTAATGAGTGAGCTAAGCAGGAGTTAGATCTCGAGGATCAGATCACAGGATGAGGAGCCTAGTGTGATCTAGTTCGCCTCACATAGATCTTACCGATCTAAGGAGAATTATAAGTGCGAGGTGCGAGAACTATAGACCTATCATAATATGAGAGCTAAGAGCCCAATCTTTGTGGACATAGCCCTGGGAGGGAGTGAACCGCGCTAATTCCTATGTAATGTGATGAATGCATGCATATCTCTGTTTACTTTTGTTAGTTAAATGTTGAATGTGGTGAATGAATGAGTTATTATATTGTTTAGTTCATTGTTGTTGTGCTATTAAATCCTGAAGGTGAGATAACAATAATTTGTAATAAAAATCATAAGTAATGGTGTTCGACAAAACAGGTATTCCAACAGAGGACGAACACCTTCAGTAACCACTCACATAACCAGATCAAAGATCAACACACCGATGTTTTCACATGGTAAAACCCCTACGGGGAAACATCCACAGCCCCAGCCAATGCGACCACTTGGAGCAATTTATTAATGCAAAGAAAAATATTACAGAGAGATTTTACAAGAGAGTTTCTCACAATCGATCATCGACAAATGACCCTCCATGCTCTTTAAATAGAGATCATGGACCAATCAGGTGTTAAGCCACGAATCAATGGCTGTTAATATCGAGGAGAGTATGAACCGTCAGATCACTCTATGTTGGGAACATATCGTGACCGTCGGATTTCCTAACTACAAATGCATACTAATACATACTAAAGAAACATACTTTTACCTAACGACATATTAGACCAAGTAGATCTTAACTAACTCCTAAGTGTCTAAATATCCTAACATTCCCCCTTAAGAACAACTTGGGATAGGATTGAAGGATTTACAATA
>JZKD02S2233884.1:2163314-2173764 GCA_000966675.3 Picea glauca
AGAGGCAAGAGTCTCTCATTTTAATTACACTTTAGCATATTGAATATCTACAAGTGAATGAGGTAACCAAAGGATATATAAGGTGAATTTCAGAGGGAAGGTGAAGTAAAGAAGGCCAAAATTCAAGGGAGGATAAATTCTTTTGATGATGCTTTCTGAGGTATGTCATTTACATGTCATCTCACCATTTTCGCAATAATTTTTTTTCTAGAATGATTAAGACCACAAAATATGGAGGTCGTTAAGGAAACATATCAAAGTAGTTGTGATAAAAATTTTAGCTTCTGGGTCATTGTATTTTTGGAGTTACACTCTGTGGAAAATAGGGTTTCTAGCTAGTCTTGAAACTAGTCTAAAACACATGTTTCAGTTAAAAACAACATAACTTCTTCATAACAGATCCAAAATAAGTAAGACCATATTTATTGGTTATAGTACAGTATGTAGTTTTCTATGTACCATTTTCACATCCATAAAACAATTATTGCGTGTAGGGCACACTCTACAATTTCTCTCTATAGAATAAGCCATAATTCAACAAGGTATGCATTTTTTCTATAACTCCTTTTGTGAGAGGTTCTAAGTAGTGAAACCTCAAGGAATTTCATAAAAGACACTGAACAACATTAAGCACTATTTTTAGATATTTATTCATTACAGGTACATAGTTATGATTATTTCAAGTTAGGGTTGTTGAATAATCCAAAATTAGTCATGTGAGACTAAAGTAAAGTTTGATGAAAATGCTAGTCTCTTGTTGTTAAAGTTAAGGAACGTTTGCAATCATGTGATCATATACACTTGGTTTATTACACAGTTACAAATCAGATTTGGATGATGAAATTGATGATGAATTTTGGTTGAAGTACATCTTGGGTACATGGTTGATACAAGTAGTTGATGAGTTGGCACATACATGAGGTCTATAGTTAATGATGTGGGTACACATTGATGATTCATAGTTTATGTGTATTTGATGCATGATTGGTACATATTTGGTACATGGTTGATGAACTTGTTGATGGTACAGATTGAGGTATAGGTTGGTGCATGGTTGATGCACTTTTTTATGGTACATGATATTACAGGTTCTTACAGGTTGTTTGGTACAGCTTGTTACAATTTGTTTGGTGCAAGTTGATTGGTACAAGTTTACAACAGTATATCTCACAATGATAGTTTTCCAGTGGTTCCATCATTCTACTTCTACGACAGGGCGGTTGGATGGGGCAAGGACAGGTGGTTGTATCCATCTTCCGGTTGTAGTCAGAGAACATAGGGGGTTGTAGCCTCCTTTTGGTTGTAGCTATAGAATTGGAGAGTTGGATCTTCCCTCAGGTTGTAGCCTGAGAAAATAGGTGGCTGGAGCCTTCTCCCAGTTGCAGCTGGAAAACAAAGGAAGTTGGTTCTTCCAATGAATGTAATTCTTAAAGACATATATGAAAAAACATTTTGTGGTTTTCTCCCGCTTTGGGTTTCCATGTAAAAACATTGGTGTACTGTGTTTGTGTATGATTTATCATTTGTTCATTGTTTATTTACTCTGAAAATATTAAATGATAATGCTACATTGATATAACACTTTCATTTTATGGTTAAAAATGATTAAATTGCTCTATTATTGATTCACCCCCGCTCCCCCCCTCCCCTCTTAATAATCCAACAATCTCAATGCATCTCTAGTGAGGTACTCCCTCACTCATCCTTGTTTTCCATATAAAAAATTAAAAGGTGAAGGTGGAAAATAACCAAGGCATGTTTCAAAGGTGACTTACTAGTAGAAGTGTGGACTTCTCTTTTATAATATTGTTGTATGTAGATGATCCATATTATTTTCAGCACGAAATGAGAGTAGAGATATAATAAATCAATGTACCAAGATATCTCAGATATCCAATAATATAACATAAATGTATCAAATATGAAACCATAAACACAGAGATACAATAATACACAATTTTCTATTAATGAGCGAAAATGTACAAAGACTGTAAAAATACAGAGTGAAAGACTCGCTAGAATGGTGGCAACTTATCTCTGATAAGAGATGTGTCTGCTAATTGCATTCAAAAGAAGATGATTATTACAATGAGGATCCAAAGACATTTTTAACATAAGTAAAATCCAAAACCCTAACGCAAAAAGATGAAAATCCAAAAGGTTTGCGGACCCCGATGGGGGTAGTTGATACATCAACTTCCCAGAGGTGTAACTTTTGCATACAATCTCCATTTGGGGAGCTCGATACATCGTTAGAAACATCTATCTGAGTACTACAACTACTGACAAAGAATATCGAGGAAGAAATAGAATCATATTCATCGGAGGTTTGATGCCCAAAAAACATTGTTTAGGGCCTCAAAACGACTCTGGAAGTTGAAAAACTGCCAAAATTAGTAAATTACCAAAATTGCCAAAAAATTGTTTTGAGCCAGTTGGAAAAGGTGGGTGGCCACCAATATCCACCTGGATCAGTAGATCATATTTCCATCCCATATATTCAGATGTTTTTTATTGTAAGCCCTGAAAAGATGTACCAAGGTCGTGTTGACTACTTTTGTCTTCCCATCTATCTTTGGATGGAATGTTGTAGATCTATTCAACTTAGTATTTACCTTCTCCCACAATGTAGTCCAAAATGTACTAAGAAACATGGTATCCCTATCTGAGATGACACTCTTTGCTATCCCAAAGTGCACCCAAACCTTCAATGAACATGTTTGTTGCTTCTTGTCCTTTGATGGTCTTTTTACAAGGCATGAGAATGCACATCTTGTTGAAATTTTCAACTACCACAAATAGATAGTCATGTCCCCTAATGGTTGTTGGTAAAACCCCCACAAAATCTATGGAAATTTTTTCCCAAGGTTGATTGGGTACATGTAAGGGATGGTATAGACCTTGCTTCCTATTACTAGGCTTGATGGTACAACAAAGTATACCTACTCTAATATACTATGCTACATATTCTTGCATTTTAGGCCAGTATAGATACCTCTATAAGTGGGAGGTGTGATCATCTGCAATAAGCTATAGTAATTCACCTTTAGGGTCATAGAGTCTATTGAGATTGTAGAGTAACCAATTCTAGAACTGATACTCTTCCTTTTCGTCACCTTATTGTATGTGAGTTTGAACCTCTAGTCATTGAAACACCTCATTGAAGTCTTCATCTTTTGTGTATGCCTCTCGGTATCCATCATGGATAAAAGGATACATGTGCATCAGAGTTCCCAAAGTTGTAATATTGGATGCAGGTGGCCTTGAAATCATGTCTACCAACTTGTTTTTGTTTCCCTTATTGTACTTGTTGACGAGATGATTTTTTTGTAAAAACCCAATCCATTTATAATTTCTAGTTTGTTGTGGCTTACTTCAGGCTTGCAAATATTGTAGTGGCTAGTGATATATGTGCATGATGGCCTCCTTTCCCATTAGATAGTTATTCCACTTCTTGACCGATTGAAATAGTGAATATATTTCCTTGGCATAGGTAATGTAGATGAGAACCACCCCTTGAAATATTTCAGAATGATAGCATACACATCCTCCTCCTTGCATCAAAACTACTCCCAAGTTGTACTCAGTTACATTTGTCTCCACTTCCAAAGGATTTTGCAAGTTTGGTAATGAAAGAACTCATGTTTGACTAATATTTATTTTCATTTCTTTGAAATCCTTCTACTAATTCCCCCCTTATTGGAAACTCCTACCACTCATTGTTATGGTGAGGAGTGGTGCAGTTACTACTAAAAATGAAGCTATGAACTTTCGGAGGTATTGTTCCTCCACAACAAAAATTCTAACTTCAATGACATTTGTAGTAACTACCCATTTCATGATGGCCTCCATATTTGTGAGATCCATTTTGAGCTCCCCTCCATTGATCATAAACCCCAAATACACCAAAGAATACTGCAAAAAATCACATTTCTTGAGGTTAGCCACCAAGTGGCGCTTCTTTAGAGTCTCTAACACCTACACAAGATATGATATATTCTCCTCCCAAGTATCACTATAAACCAATATATGATCCAAATAGAATATAATAAATATGTGTGTGTGTGTGTGTGTGTGTGTGTGTGTGTGTGTGTGTGTGTAATACATCATTCATTAGTCTCATAAATGTAGCTAGTGCATTACATAAACCAAATTTCATGACCAACCATTCATTAAAATCTTTTCTTGTCTTGAAGGCAGTCTTGTAGGTGTCTTCTTCCTTAATGCGTACTTGGTGGTATCTTGATTTGAGATCGAACTTGATGAAATATTTTTCATGTTTCAACTGATCTAATAGATCATTCATCCTAAATAGAGGGTACTTATTTTTTAGTGTAATCTTCTTCAATGCTCTATAGTCGATACAAATTTTCCAAGTCCCATTCATATTTGGTACAATTATGGTAAGTGACCCATAAGGCAAGGTTCTTGGTTTAATCACATCCTACTCTAAGAACCATTGCAACTAATTCTTCTCTTCATTTTCTTCCATAAAATACTACTTGTACAACCCAATATTCGGTAATGGGGAGTTTGGAAATAACTATGTATTGTGCTCCACATCCCTCTTGAGTGGCATCCCTTTAATCTCTTAGAACACTCCTCTGTATGCCTATAGAAACTCCTCCAAATAATGTTTGTATTGTTTTATACACACCTCTAGGGATGCCTTTTCTCTTATCGACTTTCCCTCAGACTGGTTTTCTCTTAATAAAAGTAAAACATATGTTTTGCTTGAACTAATCAACTTCTTCACTTGGTTGGAACTTACCATTGAGATATTTGACTTTCCTTTATGCATCTTGATGATGTAGGACTTCCCATCCTTGATAATTCAATACTTCTTGGCTCTATGAATGAATATTTCATCCCTCGTGCACATGTAGGGGATTCCAAACACTATTGCACATACATCAACGAGTACTATGTCCAATTCCACTTCATCAATATAATCAACACTTACACAAAATTTAATCTTCCACTATTTTGTTACCTTGATTTTTTCATCCCAGTTTACCCAATCCAATGGATAAGGGTTAGAATGATCACAAACCTCCAATCTAATATTGTTGACCAGATCCATCGCTATGAGATTATAATATGAACTAGAGTTGAACAAAGCATCTATTCTGGTCTTCTTGACCTAGATCTTGATGTGGAAGAGTTTGTTCATCTCCTCCTCTCCCTGGTGATCAAGGCTACTCAGATTCACCTCCTCTTGCACTGATGTGAAGACAATATTCTCATCCTCATCGAAGTTGTTGTCAACTTTATTGATCGAATCTATAGTTAGAAAATTATTTTTCTTTCCTTCCTTCTTGCTGTTCTCTAGGTTCAATTATGGATGTAGTTCCAACACTTTTCCTCAGTGTGACCATCAATATTTCAATGGTTGCAATGGTTACTAGGATCCTTGAACTAATGTGCATTGCTTTACGTTTTCTTATCATTTCCCTCTTTCCACTTATTTTTCCCCTCCTTGGAATATTCTTGGTGCTCTTTCTGCTCATCACCACTTAGTTTCTCTTTCTTGTGGCCTATGTTTTCCATATATTGTATCTCTACATATGCCTCATCCAATGTCCTTGGATTGAAAAGCATCACTTTCTTTTGTAGTCGGCTTTGAAGACCCCCTAAATATTTCACGAGTACATTTATATTCTTGGGAGAGATACCCATCACGATGGCGATATTTATGAACTTGGTGGTGTACTCTTGTGCACTATGCCCTTTCTTCTACCTGAAGTACTGCCAACAGAACCATTGGTCCTGTACATACCCGATAAGGTAGACTTGGGACTTGATGATTTGTTTGAAGTCCTCCCACCTGGTTATTGGAGGATCACCCTCCATGTTAAGTGTTTTTGAATTGATTTCCCGCCAAGTTAAAGCATGGTCCTCCAACTTTAGTCTAGAAAATGATGACTTTTGTTCTTCATCTAAATAGTGAACATTGAAATAAACTTCTAGTTGTTGTAAGTAATGATTCAATTTTAATGCATTGATCTCACCTTGGTATGGCTTTATGTCCACTTTTTCTTCCATATTGAATAAATTTTGTGGATGGTTTATGTAACTGGAATTGAGTTTCTCTTTCTCATGTTATTTTCATGACTCCTCTTTTGGGTCTTTGTTATCTCTTGATTTCTTGTCTAATCCTATATATGAGTTAGAGCATCCAACTTATCTAAACGGTTTGATCTTTCTTTCTAGATATGCCATGAGGAGGGACATATTGTGAAATATGTTAGCGATTTTCTCTTCCAGCCTAACAAATCTCTCCTCTACTAGAACTCGAGGGTTGTTATGAACATACTCATCAACCATGACCAGATTTTTGTGACTTTCTTCTTAAATCTATTCTTGGATTCCCACAACCTTCTAGAAATGCCCCAAGAAAACCTAGTATTATACCGATATGATATTTAAACGACCGTTGATATTCCACTTGATAGTTCATCACAAAATATCTAATAAATAATTGAAATCTTTACTGTGAAGGTTAATTTCCTTTAGATCTCAGATTCTTTAATTACTGGGTCTCTGCTTAAAATTTATGAAATAGATGAAATGTGAAAAATAGAGAACATAAATAAATATTCACATTCCATCCACAAATAAACACAAGATATGACCCAAGAAACTCAATACAGGAGAAAAACCAACAAGAAGGTACAAAGAAAGAGACACTCTCTGTGGAGTTTCCTTTGACACTTTGACCTATATAGTTTCTACATAATCTCTCCTCCTCTATTATGCTCACAAATACCACTCTTATATGTTTTTATCAGCTATGGGACATGATGCAATGAAAAATAATGAAACCCCTTCTTCTCCTAGTGGCCCAATATTTAACATAGCCCGATATCCATCTAGGGTTAGGGTATTGACTTCCTTAACCTTCAATTAGTGATCAATTTTGGACCTAATAGAATTTTCTATAAAATACACTACATGGATATCCCCACACGTTTAAGTAATGGGGATTGACATGGTATCCAGTTGCACCATGGTGATCAATACGGTATGTCAACTTGCATGAGACATAGATTTCACATACAAACTTTGATTGAGGCATTTCTTTCACTATTGGAAAGTTGTTGGTGAGAAAAATATATCCCGTTTCTCTACAATAACGCTTGGACCATAAAAAAGTGTCATTTGATGCCTCAAAATGGATCTATAATATTTCATACTTTTTTTCACCCAAATTTCCAAATTGGGACCATACACTAAAATGGCTTTGCAAGTTGATTCCTCCAATGCTTTCCACCCATAAATCATCAAGATAGATAAAAAATAATATAATGATCCAACATGGATCATTTGTGTATGTTTATTATTTAAGACATCCAATCCTTGATTATGAAGTTACATGTAGGAGCTTCCAAACACTACACCACATATGTCAAGGGTTACTACATCTAACTCTACTTCATTAATAAAACCTAGACTTATAGCAAACTTGATACTATATTGTTTAATGACTTTAATATATATACATCCTTATTCACCCATCCAATGGATATGGGTTGAAATGATCATAAACCTCCAACACAAGTTTGTTGAATAGATCATTTTATATGGGGTTTTCTTATGACCCCGAAACAAATAAAACATCTACCTTAGTCTTTTTTATTTGGATCTTAATGTGGAAAATTTTAGTTATATCCTTCTCTTCCTTGTGATGAAGGCTACTCATATTTACCTTCTTCTGCATTGAATTATATTAAAAAATATTCTCATCCACATCCATGATGGTCTCTACCTAATTTCCTCAATCCATACCCAACAAGTTCTTCTTCTTCACATATTTTTTCTAGTTCTTTGGATTTGGATCTAGATGTAGCTTCCAACACTTATATTTGGTGTGACCATCGATATTGAAATGGTTGCAGTGGTTTTTTGGATACTTGCATTGATGTGTAGTACTTGTCATTTCCTTGTCTTTTCCTTTCCACTTCTTCTTCCCCTCCTTCGAACCATCTTGGTGGTCTTTTTGTTTAAAGCCACTTGGTTGTCCTTTCTTGTGGCCTATGTTTTCTAGGTATTGTGCTTGCACACAGGCCTCATCAATGGTCCTTGGCTTGAAGAGAATCACGTTTTTTTGTAAATCATTGTGTAGACCCTATATATACTTGAGTACATATGGGTTCTTGGGATAGATACCCCACATGATTTCCATCTTCCTAAATTTGTTGGTGTACTCTTGCACACTTTTCCCTTGCCTCTCCCTAAAGTGATGCCAATGGATCCATTGGTCCTCTACATACATGAAAGGGTAGAAATAGGATTCAATGACGGTTTTAGAGTCTTCCTATTTATTTACTGGTGGATGACCCTCCAACCTAAGTATCTCCCTGTGGATTTTCCACCAAGTCAGTACATGGCCCTCTAGCTTCAGTTAGGAAAATGAAATTTTCCACTCTCCATATATGGTATGGACATTGAAACACATTTCAAACTATTGCAAGCAATGATTCAACTTAATAGCAACGATCTCACCTTGATATGGCTTGATATCTGCTTTTACTTCCATTTTAAATAGATTCTATGAAAGAGTGAAGGTACTAGAACTTAACTACTCTTTCTCGGGCTCTTTTTTTGACCCCTTTTCTAGGTCTTCACTATCTCATGGTTTCTCATTCGATCCAACTTCTAAGTTAGAGCCACCAACATCCGTAAAAGGTCCAAACTTGTTCACTAGACTTACCATGAGGAGGGCCATGTTGTGAGAGATATTAACAACTTTCTCTTCCAACCTAAAAAATCTCTCTTTCGTTGCATCTTAAGGGTTTATTAATGGACTCATCTTCCATGGCTAGGGTTTTGTGACTTCCCTCTTAAGGTAATTCCTAGATCCTACAACTTCCCACAAAAAACCCCAAAGAAACTTGTTATTGTCACAATATGATCTATAAACCGATGTGGATATTCTACAAGAATAATTCATCACAATAGATCTTATATTATTCTAAACAAAAACTATTATCAAGTTTGTTTCCTTAGATCTTATATTTAGTTTCATTAGTGTATTTCTCTAAGTAACCGAAATATGAAAAATGAGAAACTAATCAAATGAACACACCAACCACAAATGAAAAAAAAACTTTTATTCCGAGAAACCCAATACAAGAGAAATCCCATCTATATGGTGAGACCTATGATCTTCTCTCTTTTTGTGAGTAATGTAATGCAAATACAAAGAAATAGACTCACTATGGAATTGTCTTTCACACGGTTGCGACAAAATCGTCTTCCTCCTTTGCTATACTCTCAAACCCATTCCTAAATGATCTACTCAACCATGGAACAAGTGCAATGCTAAAAGAATGAACTCTTTCTCCTCCTAGTGACCCAATATTTAACATAGCTTGATAGAGGTCTAGGGTTAGGTCTTTACATGTCTCAACCCTCAATTAGTGTTAGGTTTTGGACTTTTTAGAATTTTCTTGAAAATCCGCACACGACTAACACAACGTGTGTGAGTAATGGGGCTGACATGGCATCCACTCAATGGTGGTCAACAAGATAGGTCAACTTGTGAGAAGAATAACTTATGCATACAAACTCCATTTAAGGTGATTTTTGCATAGTTGGATTTAAGGTCTTGGTGTGTAGAACAATGTCAAAGGGCTAGAGCTATAAATTTTGACCCAAAAAGTGTTGTTCGATGCCTAAAAATGGCTCTAAAAGGTTTTAGAATCCAAATTTTCAAATTATAACTTATCTTAAAATAGACCTTGCAAGTCAATTCATTTGATTTTTCCACCCAAAAATTACCAAAATAAATAGCAAATTACATAATAATCCAATCCAAATCATTAACATTTTATTTAATTAAAAAAAAATATGTTGAAAGGGAATAAATAGAACTTCATTGTCCATTTGTTGTGAGTCTTTGTATATTTGTTGTGAGTCTTTCTATATCATTAGGACTCTTCCTATATGACCTCACACCGCATCAACCCTAAACAATAAATAATAGATCATAAAATAATAAGTCAAACAGAAACTTAATTAGTTAAACATTAACAATAAAATGAAAAATACATGCAAATTCAACATTAAGTTGAATAATCTAAATATAACCTACAAAATGATAAATAATAAAGTCGAAACATTAACCATTGTCATGGCAAATGATATACCAGGATTCCGAGAAATGGAGCGCTGACTGAAAAAAAGAGATCAAGTTGGGAAATGATATATCAGGTTTTTCTTAGGAGAAAGAAATGGAGCGCTGACTGAAAAAACAAATCAAGATGTGACACAGCGAGAAGGAATAACCATCGCTTTAGAACGCAATGCTGTCTATCACCTACTACGAATTTAATATTTCTCTTTGGAAATCCTGTCTGGTGTTTGTTTTTCTATGTCTTTTCTTTCTAAACTTTCTTTTACTATGTCGTTGCCGTATGACAGACGCGACTGCGAAACAAACCAAGTG
>JZKD02S2233884.1:2190230-2204878 GCA_000966675.3 Picea glauca
TTCCATTCTGCCTTTAATGTGGGGGGGGGGTCCAGAATAGTGTGGCATGTGAAGTGGGGCTCCTCCTGTCATGTCGACCCTCATGTCGCGTTTCCCTCTTTGCCACATGTGTTCCACTTAACCGCGCAACGAGGTCATTTCTCATTGGTTGTTCTCTGGCCAGTTGGGATTTGTTCCTATTGGCCATTTTCTAACCCTGTCGGGATTCTGCGGTTGCCAATTCAAATGACTCGACATTACGGTAGCGTCGAGACGCGAAATATGAAGGAGGTACTACGTTTATTCGGACTGTGATCATGACCTGCGACCACATGGGAGGGGGGAGAGAGAAAGAGTCAGCTTACGTTGGTCCTCCATGTATGTTTAGGGTCTCTGATTCGGCCGAAGACCAGAAAAATCCGATTCAGGTAGTGGGTATGTGACATGAACTATCTTGGGTGAGACTGTGCAGTGCATCCTATGCACTGTGTCACCTTATGGTTTACCAGGAGGGACGATTGTTTTAGGGGGATTTTGTTGGAACCCATAGTAAATATGAACCTGGGTCATCCCAAGAATGGTAGAAAGAGTTAAGTCTAACCAACAAATGGTTACGTTTCTAGTTGGAACATAAAGGGATTGAGTGAATGAGATTTGCAGAAGAATCGTGAAAAGAATGTGAGATCTGGTGACACAACGTTAAAATAATGAGAATATAAAAGAGGATGTTGAGATCGTGGAACCCAATGAAGGTAGAGGTCAAGAGATGGTTGAAAAAAAAGGAGTTGGAATTTTCATAGAAATATAATAGAAACCTGAAGTTAACACCACGCAAATATTTGGACAAGTACATAGTCATAGACTTGCATGAAGTATTTTTTTGTGATTTCCCACATGTGTTGCACGAGTGGATACCAAGGTTGAAAGAAAACCACCCTACAAATCGGATCAAATAGATAGAGTGGAATCATGTGGAGATTTTGCAGTTACAACCAGTTGACAATAAATTTACGCGCGTAGTAGATTTCTGGTTAGACAACATTGTTGTAGGATTTATCACATAATTTGCAATAGATACTGCAAAGTCTTACAATGTAGAAAAGAAATATTTATTGAAGGGACATAGATGTAGGTATATCAAGTCTCTATATACTTCCATTAATATGTTCCTATATAACAAAGGTGTAATGACAATGGCCTCAGACAACTAAACTTCTCTACATGCATGGGAGAAGGGGGGAATCACTGAGAAGAGATGGAGAAATGGAGGAAGAGATGGATAAAGGAAATAAGGAGGAGACCTTGGATCCAATTATGATGGAAGAATACTATATCAATCATATCATGGAAACGCACAGTGGAGTACCCTACCAATATAATATGAACAACAAGAAGAGATCCATAGCCACGAGGGAAAGCTTGGAAAGTGTTGACGAAGAGGTAGAGGATCTTCAGGCTATGGAGCAGATTGAGAAAATAATGTGCATGACATATGAAAGGAAGAAAATAGGTCCAAGAGAAGAAACCGGAGGTAGAACTCCTATCCATATCAGTGTTAGTGTGGATCCCATAAACCCATGTGCGACTAATACACCAGAAAGAACACCACCATTTAGACAACTGAATTTCAGTGGAAGAAACACAACAGGAAGTACATATACATAGGGATAAACAACTGGGGGAGACAATTCAGAAACCATTAGTCAAGGATCTACACCGACGGAGGTAGTATTTCAACATTCAGGATGGAAGGACATGATCCCACCATCAGGTTACCAGAATTCAAGGGAGAGGCATTAGAGGACCCTGAGAAGCACTTGTTCATCTGTGAAAATATCTAGGAAGAAAAGTAAATGATAGATGAGGATACCAAAATTTCATAGTTAGCCATCATGCTAAGAGACCGTGCATTGTATTGGTACATGAGAGTATCTGCAAATAATCTACCAAGAACAACCACAACAATTATGGATATCAAGAAGATGTTGATAAATGAATTCCATAAGACTAGCTCAGGGGATCAATACATGAATGATATTATTGAGATCAGACAAAAACTAGGAGAATATTTCTCAGAGATAGACCAAAGATTCAAATGATTGAAGGGAAATATGAATTATGTCATGACAGATATGTAGCATAGGCATATGTTTGTGAATTCACTACTACCACACTTAAAATACCCTTTGATACATCATAAGTTTCATACCCAGGTAGAGGCTCTGCAAGAAGCCTTACAACTAGAAGAGAACCAATATTAGAAGACAAATCCAACAATAGAGGAGATGAAGGAGGACTTGAATAATATAATGTTTCAACTAAACCAAAATAGGAGTAAGAAAAAAAGAGAAGTTGTTTGGTGTGCCACATGTAGGATATAAGGACACCATAAGAATGAATGCCCAACATTCGCGCAGTACATGGAAACAAGACTGCCAAACTGTTTCCCGACAAGAAGACTATGGGTGATATCTGTAAGACACAGGGGAATAATCCATATCACTGTCCAATGATGCATAAATATGAGACTATCCCTAAGAGTTCATATTGCAACTTCTACAAGTCAGTAGGCCATGATGACAAAGATTGCAAGAAAGTGAAGGTGATGAGGGAAAGAACATCAGAAACCTATAGGGTGAAGGCAGAGATGATGATCGGTAAGATACACCATAGTTTAACTAGGCACCAACCCCATATAACACTGCTCCACAACAATATAACACTGCACAACCAAAATACAATACCGCACAACCACAGTATAATCCCACGCAGTATAACCAGGTGCCCAAGTACAACACACCACGAGGAGATCGAGTTGGATACATAGGTGGAGGACGAGATAGAGGAGGCTTTGGAAGAGACAGAGGACTGATGATATTCCATAACTGTCAACAACCAAGACATTATACAAGAGAATGTAGACTTCCACCCCTCGACATGTATGTATTGTCGTGCATCCAACCATGACATAGAAGATTGTCCGACACTATTATGGAAGATCCAGGAAAAGAGAAATCAAAACAATCATAATGTTAAACGGATTTCTATAGAAGCAAGGGATGATGGACGAAATATCAATATAGTTATGTTTAGAGGAGCTAAGATGGGAAATAATGGAGTAAGATGGGATCCAGCACAACACCAATGGCTGCATAAGAATGTCAAACCATAGAAGAAGTTTGATGTGTTGAATGAAAAGGAGATATCCAAGAAATCCAAACAAGAATTATCGAAGCTAGACATTGCATCTACATCAGCGACACAACATACTTAGGATGTACCAACGTATGAGATGCCTTCATCGTTGGATCACACTTATGAAGAACAACCCCTAGGACAAGTACAGTAAAGGCTTTTCTACAATCCTGTGTTAAACTACTAAATGATCCATCATTTGTTAAAGTGTTACAAAATATGTTATAAATATGTAGAATAGATGTAGAGGGAAATCTAGAACAAAAACCAGTTAATCATTTGCATATGAGGAGGATGATAAACAAAGAATATAAACTGAATGCCAACATTGGAGATTTCAACATGGGGGATATTATACTGGATTTAGGCTCTGAAGTGAATGTGCTACCCAAGAAGACATGGCAATGTATGGGATATCCCACATTAGGATATTCACATGTTCAGGTGAAACTAGAAAATCAACACAGGGTTCTACCAATTTCAAGGATAAAGGGTGTGACAATAGATCTGGATGGAGTGCACACTAAATCCAATTTCGAAGTGATAGAAATAGTGGATGGCACAACACCTTATCCGACATTTATTGGCTTGGATTGGGCATTTGATAACCAGGTCATAATCAATATGAATACAAGGAATATGACATTCGAGTGAGGAGAGTACAGATTCATTGCACCATTATATCCATTAGAAGGAGAAAGGTTTGTAGAGCCCACTTGTTTAGACATGGAGGAAATTAACTAGTTATACAGAACCACCGTGCTAGAATAAGATTATGTGAATCCAACTGCATATGGGGTACTCAGCTGGAGAAGTATCATGTCATGCACGTGAAACTCATATATAGGGTTGGAGAATTGGCAGCAGAGATTACATGAAGTCTCCACAAGAATGTGTGAAAGAATAGGTCGTGCAGTAAGATGGGTAGGTACAGAGATAAGAGAACATCTTAGATTTCATGGGATTAATAACTTAGAATAATTCCTAACAATATATGAATATTAAGTTTTATAAAATCATAGGCTCCTAGCTCTATATATATCACTCAAGGAAACACTAACAAGATGGTGGGGTGCGTACAAAGAGACAGTGAAGGACTGGTACCAATGTAACTGATTACTACGCATCACATTTGGCATAAAACATGGAAGCAACCAACTGCAAAGATATGATGGACAAGGGACACCAACAAAACACTTGAAGAAGTGAAAGACACTATGGAAAAAGACACCACTAGAAGAATGGGCTCACCACTTTATTCACACATTGGAAGGAATTCCGACAAAATGGTATGTAGACCAGAAATTGCGTAGAGGTACTGCAGAATTGACAACATTATAGCAGAATTTTATAGTCACCATCTGATTTGAACATGATAACCCCAACATAGATTCAACACTCAAACATATCATAGGGGTAATATTCATTCAAGAACCAAAGGTTGAACTCATAACAAAGTACCAATAGTAGAATAGAGAAATAGTGAAAGAACTACTTTTGTGCTACCATGTGGAGGAAGAAGCACCAGATGAAGATGACCCCTGCAACATTCAAATTATATAAATTGAAGGAGAAAGGGAGGTGTAAATTCCATCTCTCGAATCAAAAGTATTTTTTGCACCAATAAAAGTGATGAAAGTGCCTATTGGGATAAATGACAATCCCAAAATGGCCAATATTGGGGATTACTGGGAGGAACAGACATTAGAAAGAATAACAAAGTTACTACGCGAGTACAATGACCTATTCCCAACAACCTTTATAGGGATGAAAAGCATAGTACAATATCTAGGAGAGATGAATATTCCTTTCAAATCTAAGGCTAGATCAGTCAAAAAATGACCATAGAGACAGAACCCAATATATAAGCAGAAAATAAAAGAAAAAATTGACAAAATGTTGGAAGATGGAAGAATATAACTGATTGAGGAATCTGAATGGGTAAGCCCTATCGTAGTTCAGGAGAAGAAGCAAGGAAGCATAAGGATATGTGTCGATCTGAGGAATCTAAATTATGATTTCCTACATGACTCGTTCCCCACCCCTTTCACAAATGAGGTATTAGAGAATGTAGAAGGCCATGAAGCATACTCATTCACAGATGGATTCTCAAGCTACCATCAAATCAAGATAGCTCCAGAAGACAGGTACAAGACCAATTTTTCCACAAAATGTGGATCGTACCAGTACACAGTCATGCCTTTTGGACTGAAAAATGCATTCTCAAGATTAGTCATAGCTACATTCAAATAATTCATCCATCAGTTTTTAGAAGTATATCTTGATGATTGAATAGTGTATAGTTTGTTGAAATATCATGTAGAGGTAATAAGGATGATGCTGGAAAGATGCAGGAAGTGTCAGATATCATTAAATATTAAGAAGTGCATCTTTGGGACACCTTTTGGGATAATATTGGTCCATATAGTGTGAAAACAAGGCTTGATAGTAGATCCTGCCAATATTGCAATGATTGTTAATTTAGCACCACCAAAATCAATACGTCAGTTGAGAGAAACATTGGGACACACAAGATGCTACATGAAATTCATAAAAGAGTATGCATAGATCATCACTCCGATGGAGAAACTATTGAGGAAAGATAGTAAATTTCAATGGAATGGTGAATGTCAGCGAGGATTTGACATTCTAAAAGAGAAAATGGTAGCAACACCAATACTAGTATTCCCGGATTGGTAAAAGACATTTTATGTGCATGTAGATGCATCAAAAATAACACTTGGAGCTATTCTAGTGTAGCCAGAAGTTGGAGAGTTAGAGCATCCTATAGCAATTACAAGTAGAAAATTGTCAAATTCATAGAAAAACTAAAATACTATGGAAAGAGATGGCTTAGAAATGGTATATACACTGCATAAATTCAGACAGTATCTACTTGGAAAACACTTTAAAATGTTCACAGACCATTCTTCCCTCAAATACCTAGTCAATAAGCCAGTGTTGTGGGGCATAATTTTTAGATGGTTACCGTTGTTTTAGGAATTTGACTTTGAAGTGATAGTCAAACCAGGGAAGTTGAATGCAGGACCTGATCACCTGTCTAGGATCACCAATGGAGAGGAACCTATGAATTTAGAGGACAACTTCCATGATGCACAGTTATTTTCAGTCCAAGTAGCCGATGAATATTTTTCCAACATCATTCAATAGTTGAGTACAGGGACCGTGCCACAAGAATTCAACACCACGTAGAAGAAAAATCTGGTAGTCAGAGCTGCATACTTTCAACTGATTGAAGGGCACTTATACAATATGGGTGCATACAACATATTGAAAATATGTGTACTAGAACATGGAAGGCCTAGCATTTTATCAGAGTCCCATGAGGGAATAGTTGAAGGACATTATGCAGGAAAATCTGTCGCGCAGAAAAAAAATGCGCGCAAGACTATGTTGGTCGACCATTCACAGTTATGAAAAGGACTACTACCAGAGATGTGATGTATGTGATAGGGTTGGAAAACCTAATAGACAGGATGAGATTCCCCTGATACCAAAAGTAACCTTGAAAGTATTCGAAAAATGGTCAATAGAATTTGTGGGACCAATTAATCCACCGGTAAAAATATTAGGAGCAAGGTATATCATTACTGAGACAAAGTACTTAAAGAGATGGGAAGAAGCAACACCAGTAACATATTGTAGTGCAGAGACAACAACACACTTCCTATTTGAGAAAGTGATCACTAGATTTGGATGCCCAAGGATTTTGATGGGTCACCAAGGAACTCACTTCATCAATAGTACTATCAAGGCTATGACTGAGGAGTTTGAAGTATATCATGAAAAGAGTACACCATATCACCCTCAATCAAATGGAACAATGGAAGCCTTTAATAAGATCCTAGAGAATGCATTGACAAAGATCTACAATTTCAACATGGACAATTGGGACTTGAATATACCAGCAATTTTATGGGCATACATGACTACATGCAAAAATATGACAGGGCACACCATTCAAGTTGGTGTATGGAAAAAAAGTAGTGGTTCCATTAGAATTTTTGGTACCTAGTCTAAGCGTAGCAACAATCACTAACATGAAAAAATGATGCACAATACAAGAAAGGATAAGCCAGCTGATGGTGATGGAAGAAGATAGGATTCTAGCAGGATTTCACCAAGAAGTACAGAAAGAAAGGGACAAATCTTGGCATGACAGACATATTAAAAGGAAGAGTTTCAAGGAGGGATACCTAGTCTTGGTGTATGACAGTAAATTTCTTCAACACCGAGAAAAATTTAGAATGCATTAGTTGGGACCATATGAAGTGAAGATTGTCACAGATGGGGGAGTTGTACAGTTGAAAGATTTCAGAGGTACATAACACANGTAGTGGGTATGTGACATGAACTATCTTGGGTGAGACTGTGCAGTGCATCCTATGCACTGTGTCACCTTATGGTTTACCAGGAGGTACGATTGTTTTAGGGGGATTTTGTTGGAACCCATAGTAAATATGAACCTGGGTCATCCCAAGAATGGTAGAAAGAGTTAAGTCTAACCAACATATGGTTACGTTTCTAGTTGGAACATAAAGGGATTGAGTGAATGAGATTTGCAAAAGAATCGTGAAAAGAATGTGAGATCTGGTGACACAACGTTAAAATAATGAGAATATAAAAGGGGATGTTGAGATCGTGGAACCCAATGAAGGTAGAGGTCAAGAGATGGTTGAAAAAAAAGGAGTTGGAATTTTCATAGAAATATAACAGAAACCTGAAGTTAACACCACGCAAATATTTGGACAAGTACATAGTCGTAGACTTGCATGAAGTATTTTTTTGTGATTTCCCACATGTGTTGCAGGAGTGGATACCGAGGTTGAAAGAAAACCACCCTACAAATCGGATCAAATAGATAGAGTGGAATCATGTGGAGATTTTGCAGTTACAACCAGTTGACAATAAATTTACGCGCGTAGTAGATTTCTGGTTAGACAACATTGTTGTAGGATTTATCACATAATTTGCAATAGATACTGCAAAGTCTTACAATGTAGAAAAGAAATATTTATTGAAGGGACATAGATGTAGGTATATCAAGTCTCTATATACTTCCATTAATATGTTCCTATATAACAAAGGTGTAATGACAATGGCCTCAGACAACTAAACTTCTCTACATGCATGGGAGAAGGGGGGAATCACTGAGAAGAGATGGAGAAATGGAGGAAGAGATGGATAAAGGAAATAAGGAGGAGACCTTGGATCCAATTATGATGGAAGAATACTATATCAATCATATCATGGAAACGCACAGTGGAGTACCCTACCAATATAATATGAACAACAAGAAGAGATCCATAGCCACGAGGGAAAGCTTGGAAAGTGTTGACGAAGAGGTAGAGGATCTTCAGGCTATGGAGCAGATTGAGAAAATAATGTGCATGACATATGAAAGGAAGAAAATAGGTCCAAGAGAAGAAACCGGAGGTAGAACTCCTATCCATATCAGTGTTAGTGTGGATCCCATAAACCCATGTGCGACTAATACACCAGAAAGAACACCACCATTTAGACAACTGAATTTCAGTGGAAGAAACACAACAGGAAGTACATATACATAGGGATAAACAACTGGGGGAGACAATTCAGAAACCATTAGTCAAGGATCTACACCGACGGAGGTAGTATTTCAACATTCAGGATGGAAGGACATGATCCCACCATCAGGTTACCAGAATTCAAGGGAGAGGCATTAGAGGACCCTGAGAAGCACTTGTTCATCTGTGAAAATATCTAGGAAGAAAAGTAAATGATAGATGAGGATACCAAAATTTCATAGTTAGCCATCATGCTAAGAGACCGTGCATTGTATTGGTACATGAGAGTATCTGCAAATAATCTACCAAGAACAACCACAACAATTATGGATATCAAGAAGATGTTGATAAATGAATTCCATAAGACTAGCTCAGGGGATCAATACATGAATGATATTATTGAGATCAGACAAAAACTAGGAGAATATTTCTCAGAGATAGACCAAAGATTCAAATGATTGAAGGGAAATATGAATTATGTCATGACAGATATGTAGCATAGGCATATGTTTGTGAATTCACTACTACCACACTTAAAATACCCTTTGATACATCATAAGTTTCATACCCAGGTAGAGGCTCTGCAAGAAGCCTTACAACTAGAAGAGAACCAATATTAGAAGACAAATCCAACAATAGAGGAGATGAAGGAGGACTTGAATAATATAATGTTTCAACTAAACCAAAATAGGAGTAAGAAAAAAAGAGAAGTTGTTTGGTGTGCCACATGTAGGATATAAGGACACCATAAGAATGAATGCCCAACATTCGCGCAGTACATGGAAACAAGACTGCCAAACTGTTTCCCGACAAGAAGACTATGGGTGATATCTGTAAGACACAGGGGAATAATCCATATCACTGTCCAATGATGCATAAATATGAGACTATCCCTAAGAGTTCATATTGCAACTTCTACAAGTCAGTAGGCCATGATGACAAAGATTGCAAGAAAGTGAAGGTGATGAGGGAAAGAACATCAGAAACCTATAGGGTGAAGGCAGAGATGATGATCGGTAAGATACACCATAGTTTAACTAGGCACCAACCCCATATAACACTGCTCCACAACAATATAACACTGCACAACCAAAATACAATACCGCACAACCACAGTATAATCCCACGCAGTATAACCAGGTGCCCAAGTACAACACACCACGAGGAGATCGAGTTGGATACATAGGTGGAGGACGAGATAGAGGAGGCTTTGGAAGAGACAGAGGACTGATGATATTCCATAACTGTCAACAACCAAGACATTATACAAGAGAATGTAGACTTCCACCCCTCGACATGTATGTATTGTCGTGCATCCAACCATGACATAGAAGATTGTCCGACACTATTATGGAAGATCCAGGAAAAGAGAAATCAAAACAATCATAATGTTAAACGGATTTCTATAGAAGCAAGGGATGATGGACGAAATATCAATATAGTTATGTTTAGAGGAGCTAAGATGGGAAATAATGGAGTAAGATGGGATCCAGCACAACACCAATGGCTGCATAAGAATGTCAAACCATAGAAGAAGTTTGATGTGTTGAATGAAAAGGAGATATCCAAGAAATCCAAACAAGAATTATCGAAGCTAGACATTGCATCTACATCAGCGACACAACATACTTAGGATGTACCAACGTATGAGATGCCTTCATCGTTGGATCACACTTATGAAGAACAACCCCTAGGACAAGTACAGTAAAGGCTTTTCTACAATCCTGTGTTAAACTACTAAATGATCCATCATTTGTTAAAGTGTTACAAAATATGTTATAAATATGTAGAATAGATGTAGAGGGAAATCTAGAACAAAAACCAGTTAATCATTTGCATATGAGGAGGATGATAAACAAAGAATATAAACTGAATGCCAACATTGGAGATTTCAACATGGGGGATATTATACTGGATTTAGGCTCTGAAGTGAATGTGCTACCCAAGAAGACATGGCAATGTATGGGATATCCCACATTAGGATATTCACATGTTCAGGTGAAACTAGAAAATCAACACAGGGTTCTACCAATTTCAAGGATAAAGGGTGTGACAATAGATCTGGATGGAGTGCACACTAAATCCAATTTCGAAGTGATAGAAATAGTGGATGGCACAACACCTTATCCGACATTTATTGGCTTGGATTGGGCATTTGATAACCAGGTCATAATCAATATGAATACAAGGAATATGACATTCGAGTGAGGAGAGTACAGATTCATTGCACCATTATATCCATTAGAAGGAGAAAGGTTTGTAGAGCCCACTTGTTTAGACATGGAGGAAATTAACTAGTTATACAGAACCACCGTGCTAGAATAAGATTATGTGAATCCAACTGCATATGGGGTACTCAGCTGGAGAAGTATCATGTCATGCACGTGAAACTCATATATAGGGTTGGAGAATTGGCAGCAGAGATTACATGAAGTCTCCACAAGAATGTGTGAAAGAATAGGTCGTGCAGTAAGATGGGTAGGTACAGAGATAAGAGAACATCTTAGATTTCATGGGATTAATAACTTAGAATAATTCCTAACAATATATGAATATTAAGTTTTATAAAATCATAGGCTCCTAGCTCTATATATATCACTCAAGGAAACACTAACAAGATGGTGGGGTGCGTACAAAGAGACAGTGAAGGACTGGTACCAATGTAACTGATTACTACGCATCACATTTGGCATAAAACATGGAAGCAACCAACTGCAAAGATATGATGGACAAGGGACACCAACAAAACACTTGAAGAAGTGAAAGACACTATGGAAAAAGACACCACTAGAAGAATGGGCTCACCACTTTATTCACACATTGGAAGGAATTCCGACAAAATGGTATGTAGACCAGAAATTGCGTAGAGGTACTGCAGAATTGACAACATTATAGCAGAATTTTATAGTCACCATCTGATTTGAACATGATAACCCCAACATAGATTCAACACTCAAACATATCATAGGGGTAATATTCATTCAAGAACCAAAGGTTGAACTCATAACAAAGTACCAATAGTAGAATAGAGAAATAGTGAAAGAACTACTTTTGTGCTACCATGTGGAGGAAGAAGCACCAGATGAAGATGACCCCTGCAACATTCAAATTATATAAATTGAAGGAGAAAGGGAGGTGTAAATTCCATCTCTCGAATCAAAAGTATTTTTTGCACCAATAAAAGTGATGAAAGTGCCTATTGGGATAAATGACAATCCCAAAATGGCCAATATTGGGGATTACTGGGAGGAACAGACATTAGAAAGAATAACAAAGTTACTACGCGAGTACAATGACCTATTCCCAACAACCTTTATAGGGATGAAAAGCATAGTACAATATCTAGGAGAGATGAATATTCCTTTCAAATCTAAGGCTAGATCAGTCAAAAAATGACCATAGAGACAGAACCCAATATATAAGCAGAAAATAAAAGAAAAAATTGACAAAATGTTGGAAGATGGAAGAATATAACTGATTGAGGAATCTGAATGGGTAAGCCCTATCGTAGTTCAGGAGAAGAAGCAAGGAAGCATAAGGATATGTGTCGATCTGAGGAATCTAAATTATGATTTCCTACATGACTCGTTCCCCACCCCTTTCACAAATGAGGTATTAGAGAATGTAGAAGGCCATGAAGCATACTCATTCACAGATGGATTCTCAAGCTACCATCAAATCAAGATAGCTCCAGAAGACAGGTACAAGACCAATTTTTCCACAAAATGTGGATCGTACCAGTACACAGTCATGCCTTTTGGACTGAAAAATGCATTCTCAAGATTAGTCATAGCTACATTCAAATAATTCATCCATCAGTTTTTAGAAGTATATCTTGATGATTGAATAGTGTATAGTTTGTTGAAATATCATGTAGAGGTAATAAGGATGATGCTGGAAAGATGCAGGAAGTGTCAGATATCATTAAATATTAAGAAGTGCATCTTTGGGACACCTTTTGGGATAATATTGGTCCATATAGTGTGAAAACAAGGCTTGATAGTAGATCCTGCCAATATTGCAATGATTGTTAATTTAGCACCACCAAAATCAATACGTCAGTTGAGAGAAACATTGGGACACACAAGATGCTACATGAAATTCATAAAAGAGTATGCATAGATCATCACTCCGATGGAGAAACTATTGAGGAAAGATAGTAAATTTCAATGGAATGGTGAATGTCAGCGAGGATTTGACATTCTAAAAGAGAAAATGGTAGCAACACCAATACTAGTATTCCCGGATTGGTAAAAGACATTTTATGTGCATGTAGATGCATCAAAAATAACACTTGGAGCTATTCTAGTGTAGCCAGAAGTTGGAGAGTTAGAGCATCCTATAGCAATTACAAGTAGAAAATTGTCAAATTCATAGAAAAACTAAAATACTATGGAAAGAGATGGCTTAGAAATGGTATATACACTGCATAAATTCAGACAGTATCTACTTGGAAAACACTTTAAAATGTTCACAGACCATTCTTCCCTCAAATACCTAGTCAATAAGCCAGTGTTGTGGGGCATAATTTTTAGATGGTTACCGTTGTTTTAGGAATTTGACTTTGAAGTGATAGTCAAACCAGGGAAGTTGAATGCAGGACCTGATCACCTGTCTAGGATCACCAATGGAGAGGAACCTATGAATTTAGAGGACAACTTCCATGATGCACAGTTATTTTCAGTCCAAGTAGCCGATGAATATTTTTCCAACATCATTCAATAGTTGAGTACAGGGACCGTGCCACAAGAATTCAACACCACGTAGAAGAAAAATCTGGTAGTCAGAGCTGCATACTTTCAACTGATTGAAGGGCACTTATACAATATGGGTGCATACAACATATTGAAAATATGTGTACTAGAACATGGAAGGCCTAGCATTTTATCAGAGTCCCATGAGGGAATAGTTGAAGGACATTATGCAGGAAAATCTGTCGCGCAGAAAAAAAATGCGCGCAAGACTATGTTGGTCGACCATTCACAGTTATGAAAAGGACTACTACCAGAGATGTGATGTATGTGATAGGGTTGGAAAACCTAATAGACAGGATGAGATTCCCCTGATACCAAAAGTAACCTTGAAAGTATTCGAAAAATGGTCAATAGAATTTGTGGGACCAATTAATCCACCGGTAAAAATATTAGGAGCAAGGTATATCATTACTGAGACAAAGTACTTAAAGAGATGGGAAGAAGCAACACCAGTAACATATTGTAGTGCAGAGACAACAACACACTTCCTATTTGAGAAAGTGATCACTAGATTTGGATGCCCAAGGATTTTGATGGGTCACCAAGGAACTCACTTCATCAATAGTACTATCAAGGCTATGACTGAGGAGTTTGAAGTATATCATGAAAAGAGTACACCATATCACCCTCAATCAAATGGAACAATGGAAGCCTTTAATAAGATCCTAGAGAATGCATTGACAAAGATCTACAATTTCAACATGGACAATTGGGACTTGAATATACCAGCAATTTTATGGGCATACATGACTACATGCAAAAATATGACAGGGCACACCATTCAAGTTGGTGTATGGAAAAAAAGTAGTGGTTCCATTAGAATTTTTGGTACCTAGTCTAAGCGTAGCAACAATCACTAACATGAAAAAATGATGCACAATACAAGAAAGGATAAGCCAGCTGATGGTGATGGAAGAAGATAGGATTCTAGCAGGATTTCACCAAGAAGTACAGAAAGAAAGGGACAAATCTTGGCATGACAGACATATTAAAAGGAAGAGTTTCAAGGAGGGATACCTAGTCTTGGTGTATGACAGTAAATTTCTTCAACACCGAGAAAAATTTAGAATGCATTAGTTGGGACCATATGAAGTGAAGATTGTCACAGATGGGGGAGTTGTACAGTTGAAAGATTTCAGAGGTACATAACACA
>JZKD02S2233884.1:2230055-2243066 GCA_000966675.3 Picea glauca
AATCAAACCAAACCATTTACATCAATGACATATGATCCAACAATCTCCCAAGTAATCAAACCATTGGCATCAATGAAAAACCATTGGCATCAATGACAACATGATCCAACAATTCTCCCTTGATAGGAGCCTTACACCATAGACAACTAAATGTTTTTCTTCCGCTTCATACTTTTATTAAGATATAACTCAGTTACGGGAAAGAGCCTTTGATTTGCACCCCGTTTTATTTCTGAAATCATAAATTCTCTTTTATACGACCAAATTGAGACAACACTTAATTCCTCCCTGAAGTTTTTGTTATTTTACTGTTCCTCCATGACTGTCCCTGTACCAACATAGCCTAATATCGAACCTGGATTATCGAATCAAACAAGCATTTCCTTAAACCTTTTCAACACTATTCTTAAAAAAACTACTACCCGGGTTGAACTCGAACGTTCATGGGATGCAATTGAACATGATATAACTATCCAGGAATAGTTGGAAGCTAGGCAACGCCAACGTATAAATATTCCTTAGTTTCCTTTGCCGAAGGTTGATGTTTCTCCCTTCTCCACCTTTTACCCACTTTCGGATGCATAGACACTGTACTTCTAAGCCTTAAGTACAGACTCTAGAACAACAAAGGTTATGGAGAAAATCCGCCAACTAGGAGAAATTATGGGCAAAAAGGATGAAATCTAAAAAATGGAAGCTGCGATAAAGGAACCAACTGGAAGTAATTATAAAATTCAATGAAAAAGTATGAATAAAGCAACATTACATTAATCAATGTTGGGAAAGATTCTCTGAGAATCTTCGTGACTTGCCTATATAAAGGGGAACACAAGAAACATAAGACCCATTGTGAATTTGTGAAATTATAGAGAGCTAGAGCACGCAGAGCCGAAGTGAATTAACATAGGGAGAACCAGTGAAGAGTCAATCACCCAAAAACAATCAATACCCACGATGGAACCAACAAATATGGGTGCCCTGAGCCAAGAAGGGAGGAAAAAACAGAGTAGCAAGGCACCACGGGAGGCAGTAGATCCCGAAAAGGACACTGGACAGCCTAAGGAATTCGTCGATGTCGATGCAATTCCATTTATGGCTGAAGATACCATAGAACCTATGGTAGTGGTGGATGAAATGTAGTGTCCAACCGAGGCCATTGAAGATGACCTGGTGGGCAGCGTGCATGGACATCCCAGGCCCAACATAGTAAATCCATCCAAAATTGCGATGACCAAAGTGGCCCCACAAATACATGACCAAGATACATGAAAATAGAGGTGGCAGTACCAAAAAACATTAGAGATAAAACCATGCAACAATAGGAGGCTCTGGTCGAGGCTATCATTGGCTAGCCAGACTCCGATATAGAAATAAGACAGATGGAGTAGGGGTCCTCTAGTCAACAACCAATACGGAAGGGAAAACATTCTATGGTGCAATCTCCGTGCAGGTAGCCAAATGCAACAATATTTCTCCCACACATTCCATAAGGAGTGCAAACCATGCCAACACGGCTAGGTTGCATGGATAAACTGAGGTACTCAGACCATGATGTGGTTGATGAGATAAAATTCCATGAATTTTCATAGTAGGTATATTTGGACATCATATGGATAGGACCCTTTCATGATCCCATCCTACAACTGAATCCATGGGAAACTGGACTAGAAAAAACTGACATCCTCAACCTGCTAGAGATTCCCCACTTTGGAAGGGGGAAAGAGGTGAACAATTTCATCAAGCAGTTAATCTGGGTCCTACATGGAGGATTCCTATGGATGGAGAAACCCATATCCATAGACACAGATCTAATCGTAGCGATCACAGGACTTCCATAAATGGGTAAGAACCTCGTGCATTAGTTGGATTAAAAAACCAAGGAGAAGGCGTTGGTAGAAGAGATGAAAATAACTTATGGCACAGAGAAGGGGTCACGCGGTATAATAGTCAAGAGGTTTAGTGACATCCCGACACGCATGGAAACTAAGTTCATGGTCTGCAAAATGATCTAAAAGTGTCGCAAGGAAGAAGTCCCTACCTGGGTCATCGCAATTGCAGTGCATTGTGCAAATGACACGTCGCTCGGCTAGGGCCCTTACCTGCTAAACTTATTCATGGAGAGCTACAAAGATGCGCAATAACTTGACACAACGTTCCACTATTTGTGGCTACTCATGTTGATTGTGTTGATGGGGTGGATGGATCCCCTATATTCATTCTTCTGCAGTAGGATAGGTCGGTGACATGCATCCCGATACACATCACTGGGGAGAAACTCTGATCCCAAGAACAAAAGAACAAATACGAGTACCTTTGCTAGGTAATTCATATAGATCCAAGAGAGTATCACCAACACTTGGAGAATAACTCCAAAGGTATTCACGCAAATCAAGGATGTCACCAACTTCAAGGAATCTCGACACAACATGTGGATCCAAAAAAGGAGTGGCTCCAAATGAGATACTGTGTCATGGAGGATGACGTAGAAATGGCTATGAGGGATTGGCCTGACAACTGGAAGATCCCAATATTAGATCAAGAAGTACCACAAGGCCTGGAGGTGGATGCAAAGCAGGCCAATAAACCTGCAAGAGATAAATTTGTGCCCAAAAAGCTGAAACCAACACAAAAGTCGGCTCAAGAAAAGAGGGTGGGTGTAGGATATAAGCACATGCAGGCAACAAAGAAAGATGCACAGGAAGAAAAGAAGGATACTGCCTCGCAAAAAAAAATACTAAAGAGTAGGGGCTACGAGAACTAATGTAGAAGCATCGTCAACAAGCACATGTGGAGAGATAACTCAGTTCCTTAGCGTACCTTTGAATCATTCGAAATCTTAAATGCTCGCGTTTCATGTAAATATTTTTTTGAAATGATTGAAAAACTTAAGAAGATCAAATGCTTGGGAGATGAATGATCACGATTGATCTGGAAGTTTCACTCTTAAGGAAGTTTGATGCAAATTCCTATGATATTGAGCTACCAAATGATGTGGGAATATCACCCATATTCAACATATAAGAATTGTATCCTTACATGGAAGAGGAAGCAGGAGAAACAAAATATCAGAAAGGGATTCAATGGGAAAATTAAATTCTTCTAGCAGAAAAGCCACAAATGGAGAAGATCGTTGATCAAAGGATTGGTAAGAAAACTAGGAGAAAGACATACCTTGAGTATTTGGTAAAGTGGAAGGGACACCCGATAGAAGATGTCGGTTGGGAAAATGAAGCTGATATCCAAAAGCATGGAAAGTCATTGTAGGAGCCCATGCACAGAAGTCCATGATTTTTTGTCTAGGGGATTATGATGCAGGAGAATCGTCAGCAAGAACACGTGGAGAGACAACTCAGCGCCTTAGCGTGCCTTTGAATAATTCAGAATCTTAAGCGCTGGTGTTTCCTGCAAATCATTTTTTTAAATGATTGAAAAACTGAAGAATATCAAACGCTTGGGAAGTGAATGGTCACGAGTGATCTGGGAGTTACACTTCTAGATTTTAATTTAACGAAAATTAAGTAGTAGTTAGTTTTTTTTCAAGAAGAGGAGTAGTCATAGGGAACACTAAGAACCCTTGTAAATAAATAGAGGTGTTGGATGCCCGAATGAGGCTGCTCCAAATTAGTAGGAGATTGTTGTGATTTAGTGGTTGCTGAGTTTTTAGTTGTTGTTTTATCATAGTTGTAGCAATTTAAATTTGAATGAATATAACAAAGGAAAATTGATCCAATGCATGGTGTTGCTACTATTTACAATTACCTATTATTTTGTTTTTATGAATGAATGAGTTATGTTGTTGAGTGTGTGAAACTGTGAAATGTTTGGATAGGTTTCGATTGTTTCTCTTCGTTGATTTCATGCAAGGTGTGCATACAATATGAAAGGAGTGCATTGACAGAGTCTGTTTCAACTCAAGAGCTCTGAAGAGATAGCGTGAAACTCCCATTTGCAAGGAGTGAAAAGAGACTGCTACAAGGTGTGCACAGTCACTCGTAAGAAACTAAGTCTTGTGTAAAAATCTACTCCAAGGAGTGCATAGATTGGAAGTTCGATTAAGTATTGGAGTGAGCCCTCTAAGGAGTCAAAGGGTTCGAGAGATAAAGATAAAGAGAGATAGTGGGGATAAATATTCAAAGGGAGTGAAGCTTTGAAGGTTTCACGAATCACTGACTAAGATCCATCCAGGAGGGAGTAGGATCATTCCAGATCGTTGGATCTAGGAAAAGTGCATGAGTTTTAAGTCTTTGCGTGCACATAGGAGAAAGGATTCTTTGAAGTCCTGAAGAGACCAGAGACCTTCCATCATCCATAGGGATAGGTGGCGTAAGATCCATAAATCTAGAGTGAGAGCACTTCAGAATTGTTTGGTCAAGGAGAAATAAAAATCACCGAAGAGTCGAAATAGATCCTAGTCGTTGGTTGTCAGGAGGTACGTGTCAGCAGATCCTAGATTTCGGGGAAATTCACTTCGTATTATTTCAATTGTGGAGTGTGAAAAAATCCCAAAGTCCCGAAGGCTGAAGTAAACCAAAACCCTCTGTTGTGAAGGGCACGTGGCAGAAATACATCATCTTCAGTTGAAAGCACTTCGGAAGAAAATGGGTGAGGAGGATTTGAAACTCTCGAAGCTCGAATAGCCGAAGTGAATCATAGTCATTTGATTCATAGGGACACGCGAAAAATATCTATGAATTTCAGGTGAAAGAACTACGAGAGAAAACGAGTGCGCATGAGTTGAAACTCCCGAAGCTTGAAGAGCCAAAGTGGATTGTGACCGTAAAATCTAGAAGAACACGCGTCGATAGATCATGTATTTTGGGTGAAAGAGATCCAAGAGAAAGAGAGCATGAAGTTGAGACTTCCAAAGACCAANTGAGAATCTTCGTGACTTGCCTATATAAAGGGGAACACAAGAAACATAAGACCCATTGTGAATTTGTGAAATTATAGAGAGCTAGAGCACGCAGAGCCGAAGTGAATTAACATAGGGAGAACCAGTGAAGAGTCAATCACCCAAAAACAATCAATACCCACGATGGAACCAACAAATATGGGTGCCCTGAGCCAAGAAGGGAGGAAAAAACAGAGTAGCAAGGCACCACGGGAGGCAGTAGATCCCGAAAAGGACACTGGACAGCCTAAGGAATTCGTCGATGTCGATGCAATTCCATTTATGGCTGAAGATACCATAGAACCTATGGTAGTGGTGGATGAAATGTAGTGTCCAACCGAGGCCATTGAAGATGACCTGGTGGGCAGCGTGCATGGACATCCCAGGCCCAACATAGTAAATCCATCCAAAATTGCGATGACCAAAGTGGCCCCACAAATACATGACCAAGATACATGAAAATAGAGGTGGCAGTACCAAAAAACATTAGAGATAAAACCATGCAACAATAGGAGGCTCTGGTCGAGGCTATCATTGGCTAGCCAGACTCCGATATAGAAATAAGACAGATGGAGTAGGGGTCCTCTAGTCAACAACCAATACGGAAGGGAAAACATTCTATGGTGCAATCTCCGTGCAGGTAGCCAAATGCAACAATATTTCTCCCACACATTCCATAAGGAGTGCAAACCATGCCAACACGGCTAGGTTGCATGGATAAACTGAGGTACTCAGACCATGATGTGGTTGATGAGATAAAATTCCATGAATTTTCATAGTAGGTATATTTGGACATCATATGGATAGGACCCTTTCATGATCCCATCCTACAACTGAATCCATGGGAAACTGGACTAGAAAAAACTGACATCCTCAACCTGCTAGAGATTCCCCACTTTGGAAGGGGGAAAGAGGTGAACAATTTCATCAAGCAGTTAATCTGGGTCCTACATGGAGGATTCCTATGGATGGAGAAACCCATATCCATAGACACAGATCTAATCGTAGCGATCACAGGACTTCCATAAATGGGTAAGAACCTCGTGCATTAGTTGGATTAAAAAACCAAGGAGAAGGCGTTGGTAGAAGAGATGAAAATAACTTATGGCACAGAGAAGGGGTCACGCGGTATAATAGTCAAGAGGTTTAGTGACATCCCGACACGCATGGAAACTAAGTTCATGGTCTGCAAAATGATCTAAAAGTGTCGCAAGGAAGAAGTCCCTACCTGGGTCATCGCAATTGCAGTGCATTGTGCAAATGACACGTCGCTCGGCTAGGGCCCTTACCTGCTAAACTTATTCATGGAGAGCTACAAAGATGCGCAATAACTTGACACAACGTTCCACTATTTGTGGCTACTCATGTTGATTGTGTTGATGGGGTGGATGGATCCCCTATATTCATTCTTCTGCAGTAGGATAGGTCGGTGACATGCATCCCGATACACATCACTGGGGAGAAACTCTGATCCCAAGAACAAAAGAACAAATACGAGTACCTTTGCTAGGTAATTCATATAGATCCAAGAGAGTATCACCAACACTTGGAGAATAACTCCAAAGGTATTCACGCAAATCAAGGATGTCACCAACTTCAAGGAATCTCGACACAACATGTGGATCCAAAAAAGGAGTGGCTCCAAATGAGATACTGTGTCATGGAGGATGACGTAGAAATGGCTATGAGGGATTGGCCTGACAACTGGAAGATCCCAATATTAGATCAAGAAGTACCACAAGGCCTGGAGGTGGATGCAAAGCAGGCCAATAAACCTGCAAGAGATAAATTTGTGCCCAAAAAGCTGAAACCAACACAAAAGTCGGCTCAAGAAAAGAGGGTGGGTGTAGGATATAAGCACATGCAGGCAACAAAGAAAGATGCACAGGAAGAAAAGAAGGATACTGCCTCGCAAAAAAAAATACTAAAGAGTAGGGGCTACGAGAACTAATGTAGAAGCATCGTCAACAAGCACATGTGGAGAGATAACTCAGTTCCTTAGCGTACCTTTGAATCATTCGAAATCTTAAATGCTCGCGTTTCATGTAAATATTTTTTTGAAATGATTGAAAAACTTAAGAAGATCAAATGCTTGGGAGATGAATGATCACGATTGATCTGGAAGTTTCACTCTTAAGGAAGTTTGATGCAAATTCCTATGATATTGAGCTACCAAATGATGTGGGAATATCACCCATATTCAACATATAAGAATTGTATCCTTACATGGAAGAGGAAGCAGGAGAAACAAAATATCAGAAAGGGATTCAATGGGAAAATTAAATTCTTCTAGCAGAAAAGCCACAAATGGAGAAGATCGTTGATCAAAGGATTGGTAAGAAAACTAGGAGAAAGACATACCTTGAGTATTTGGTAAAGTGGAAGGGACACCCGATAGAAGATGTCGGTTGGGAAAATGAAGCTGATATCCAAAAGCATGGAAAGTCATTGTAGGAGCCCATGCACAGAAGTCCATGATTTTTTGTCTAGGGGATTATGATGCAGGAGAATCGTCAGCAAGAACACGTGGAGAGACAACTCAGCGCCTTAGCGTGCCTTTGAATAATTCAGAATCTTAAGCGCTGGTGTTTCCTGCAAATCATTTTTTTAAATGATTGAAAAACTGAAGAATATCAAACGCTTGGGAAGTGAATGGTCACGAGTGATCTGGGAGTTACACTTCTAGATTTTAATTTAACGAAAATTAAGTAGTAGTTAGTTTTTTTTCAAGAAGAGGAGTAGTCATAGGGAACACTAAGAACCCTTGTAAATAAATAGAGGTGTTGGATGCCCGAATGAGGCTGCTCCAAATTAGTAGGAGATTGTTGTGATTTAGTGGTTGCTGAGTTTTTAGTTGTTGTTTTATCATAGTTGTAGCAATTTAAATTTGAATGAATATAACAAAGGAAAATTGATCCAATGCATGGTGTTGCTACTATTTACAATTACCTATTATTTTGTTTTTATGAATGAATGAGTTATGTTGTTGAGTGTGTGAAACTGTGAAATGTTTGGATAGGTTTCGATTGTTTCTCTTCGTTGATTTCATGCAAGGTGTGCATACAATATGAAAGGAGTGCATTGACAGAGTCTGTTTCAACTCAAGAGCTCTGAAGAGATAGCGTGAAACTCCCATTTGCAAGGAGTGAAAAGAGACTGCTACAAGGTGTGCACAGTCACTCGTAAGAAACTAAGTCTTGTGTAAAAATCTACTCCAAGGAGTGCATAGATTGGAAGTTCGATTAAGTATTGGAGTGAGCCCTCTAAGGAGTCAAAGGGTTCGAGAGATAAAGATAAAGAGAGATAGTGGGGATAAATATTCAAAGGGAGTGAAGCTTTGAAGGTTTCACGAATCACTGACTAAGATCCATCCAGGAGGGAGTAGGATCATTCCAGATCGTTGGATCTAGGAAAAGTGCATGAGTTTTAAGTCTTTGCGTGCACATAGGAGAAAGGATTCTTTGAAGTCCTGAAGAGACCAGAGACCTTCCATCATCCATAGGGATAGGTGGCGTAAGATCCATAAATCTAGAGTGAGAGCACTTCAGAATTGTTTGGTCAAGGAGAAATAAAAATCACCGAAGAGTCGAAATAGATCCTAGTCGTTGGTTGTCAGGAGGTACGTGTCAGCAGATCCTAGATTTCGTGGAAATTCACTTCGTATTATTTCAATTGTGGAGTGTGACAAACTCCCAAAGTCTCGAAGGCTGAAGTAAACCAAAACCCTCTGTTGTGAAGGGCACGTGGCAGAAATACGTCATCTTCAGTTGAAAGCACTTCGGAAGAAAATGGGTGAGGAGGATTTGAAACTCTCGAAGCTCGAATAGCCGAAGTGAATCATAGTCATTTGATTAAGAGGGACACGCGAAAAATATCTATGAATTTCAGGTGAAAGAACTAGGAGAGAAAACGAGTGCGCATGAGTTGAAACTCCCGAAGCTCGAAGAGTCAAAGTGGATTGTGACCATAAAATCTAGAAGAACACGCGTCGATAGATCATGTATTTTGGGTGAAAGAGATCCAAGAGAAAGAGAGCATGAAGTTGAGACTTCCAAAGACCAAAGTCCTGAAGTGAACTAGAGTTGTTGATTTGAGGAGGACATGTGGGAGAAGATCTACCATTTCAGAGAAAATTCACTCCGGGAGAAAAAGGAGTGCATTGAACAAGAACTCCCGAAGGCTAGAGAGTCGGAGTTCATCTGATCCATTTGTTTGTTGAGGATAGGTGTTAGAAGATCTTCCAATTTGGAAGATAACCACTTAGGAGGAATAAATCTCGGAGATTTTGAAACTCCCAAAGCCCGAAGAGACGAAGTAAATCATAGTCAGTGATCCATGAATGGAAAATCGACAGTGAGGAATCATTGAAGGGACAGAAAGTGATCAGAGTTTAAAAATCCTAGAGTGGGCCATAATCTAAACCATGGTATTCCCAAAGGGATACGTTGTGGCTGATAGTGAATTGCATGGAGAAAAGTGGTGTGGCCCCAACCCACTCTAGGCCATCCGCAATCACATTCTTACGTGAGGACATCGCCCGAGGTCACATACGAGAAAGGGATAATGGGAGAGAAGCTAGCTCCTAAAACTTGATAGTTCAGTAGCACGAAGGAAGAGGTTGCGGGTGTCATAGAACCTGTACCAAAATACTAAAAGTTCCTATGTTTAATCTCAAGTGAGACCATTAAGGTTTCAGAGAACTGATTTGGCTCGGAGAATCGAAGATCCTTGACCAGGAGGTCGTGCAGCCCAAAGAGAGAATAGAGGGTTCTGCATCAAGTGGTATCAGAGCCTAAAACTGTTCCGGGTAGAAAAAGAGAGATCAAAGTTGTACTCTATGTGTGAGGAACAATCATCACAATGCCACCGAGGAGACGTGTGGAGCCTGTTATAGCCAATTGCATTGTAGAAAGAGAAATGACAGAGCTTCGTGTAATATTAGAGGCGATGGAGGCAACACAGAGGAGAGCACCTGATGTTGGGAACATCAGTGAGGAAGAAAGTGAAGAAATAGAAGTTGAAGAAGCTGCAGAGGAAAATGTTGCCGAAGAATTCTTTTTGAGAGTAGTTGTTAAATTGGGAGTTAGAGCTAAGATAGACATCCCAATGTATGAAGGCAATTTGGATGCTGAAGAGTTGTTGGATTGGATAAGATCCATGGACAAATATTTCGACTATGAAGATGTCGATTAGGAGAAGAAGGTGAGACCTGTTGTCACTAGGTTGAAAGGGCATGCAACACTGTGGTGGGATGAACTGCAGGTTGAGAGGAGAAGCAAAGGAAAACATAAGATAAAGAATTGGGACAGAATGGTAGCCAAGATGAATGTGAAATTCATAGCCAAAGATTATCAGATAAATCTATTCAGGAAGTTGCAAAACCTGAGATAGAAGTTTATGAGAGTGAAAGAGTACACAGAGGAGTTCTACAACCTGAATATTAGGGTTGAAAAAACAGAGAAAGATGAAGAAATTTTTTCCAGATATATAAATGGCTTGAGATATGAAATCCAAGATGAGATCAGCATTATGTTAGTGAGGACAATAGTTGATTATTATCATATTGCACTGAAAGTAGAGTAGAAGTTGGCTAGAAAACAAAACCAGCGAGGCATAGGTAGAAGCCCGAACAAAGGAAAGGGATTTTCCCATGACAAGGCACATAAAACTAGAGATGATACTGAGAAACCACACAGTCACTCTGAAAGAGGAGGAAGTTCCCAAGGAATACAAAGTTGTGGAATAATTTCTTCTAGAGTAAGAGGAAGAAACAAAAGAGGAGAAGTAAGGTGTTATTCATGTGGAAAGACAGGACACATGTCTTGGGAATGTCCCAAGAAAAATAAAGAAGGAGGAGGTGAATCTCACATTTCAGAAGCACAAAAAAGGGATGTTGAAGCAGAAGGTACAGAGGATGGAAAATACCTGATGTTGAGGAAGGTTCTCTTAAAACCAGATCTAGAAATTGAAAAGCCAGTGCAAAGGAATAGTCTATTTAGGACATCCTACAAAACTAAAGACAGAGTATGTAAAGTGATAATTGAAAATGGGAGCAATGAAAACTTAGTATCCATAGATATGGTGGAGAAATTAGAGCTAGAGAAAAATGCACATCCAAATCCATATAAAGTCTCATGGTTGCCTAAAGGACATCGGGTAATGGTAACTAAACAATGCCTCATTGAATTTAAAATAGAAGGATATAGAGATAAAATTATGTGTGATGTGATTCCCATCGATGTATGTCATGTTTTGTTGGGAAGCTCATGGAAGTTTGACAGAAATGTCATTCATGATGGGATAAAAAATACTTACACCTTGGAGAATAATGGTAGGACACACATGTTGTTGTCAATAGAGGAGAAGAAAGTAAAGGAAGAAGACAACACAAGGATACTTCTCATGAGTGGGAAGGAAATCCTGAGTGAAGTCAAGAAGGAATAGGAGATGCAATTTGTTGTGGTGAGGAAACCCCGAGTTTACCTTACAATTACTTCGATGGATTATTTTCTTGAAGAATTTAAGGAGTTGTTGGATAATTTTGCTGACATAATAGTGGATGGGTTGCCTAACTCATTTCAATCCATCATAAGTATCAGCCATCATATTGATTTGATACTAGGATAAAGTTTTCCAAACAAAGAAACATATAGATTGATGCCTCAAGAGAATGAAGAGGTAAAGAACCAAGTCCAGGATTTGTTAGAAAAAAGTTTGGTCAGAGAAAGCTTGAGTCCATGTGCAATACCAACTATGTTGAGTCCAAATAAGGATGGAGGATGGAGAATGTGTACAGACTCAAGAGCCATAAACAAGATCACCATCAGGTATAGATTTCCTTTTCCAAGAATGGATGACTTAATGGATTGTTTAAGTGGAGCAAATTTATTTTCTAAGATAGATTTGAAAAGTGGATATCACCAGATAAGGATGAGAGAAGGTGATGAGTGGAAAACAACCTTTAAGATAAATGAAGGGTTGTATGAGTGGAAAACAACCTTATCTTAACAAATTCCTCAAGTACTTTTATGAGGTTGATAAAGTTTGCAAACAGATGTAGAATTTTCCAACATGAAAAAGGAAAATGACAGAACACTGGATTATATCAACCATTTCCAATATGATAGAGGACTTGGGATGAAATAAGCATGGATATTGTATTGGTACTTCCAAGAACACAAAGGGGATGTGATTCCATATTTTCAATGGTGGATAGATTTTTAAATATGGCACACTTTATCCCATGCCATAAGACTAGTGATGCAACACATGTTGCAAATTTATTTTTCAAGGAAGTTGTTTAACTTCATGGATTACCCAAAATTATTGTCTCATATAGTGATACCAAATTTGTTGGCCATTTCTGGAGAACATTGTGGAAGAAGTTCGAGATAGATTTTTCCTTCATCTCATCTTATCACCCTCATACAGATGGAAATACTGAGGTGGTCAAAAAAGGTTTGTGAAACTTATTGAGGAGTCTGGTCACTGAGCATCATAGTCAGTGGGATCATATTCTGCCCCAAGAAAAATTTTCATACAATGACTCACCAAACAGGAGCACTAGAAAGATCCCATTCCAAATATTGTATGGAATGCAACCAAGCGGAGTATCTGAGTTGAGAGACTTATAACAAAGTGAGATCATAAGTGTTGGAGTAGAATATTTTGCTGCAGAAATGTAAAAACTCCATATCTAGATCAGAGAGCAGTTGTAGAGCTCTAGCTAAGAGTACAAGTGCAGAGTTGATCAACATCGAAGAGAGAATCAATTTGAAGTAGGAGATCAGGTTCTGGCACATATCAAGAAAGAAAGTTTCCCAAGGGGAAGATATAAAAAGTTGAATATAAGAAGATAGGACCATATAATATCTTAAGGAAGTTTTATGCAAATGCCTATGAGATTGAGCTACCAGATAATGTGGGCATATCACCAATATTCAACATATCAGACCTGTATCCTTACAGGGAAGAGAAAGCAAGAGAAAAAAAAGATCAGAAAGGGATTCAATGGGAAAAGAAAATGCCTCTAGCAGAAAAGCCAAAGATGGAGAATATCGTTGATCAGAGGATTGGAAATAAAACCAAGAGAAAGACATACCTTGAGTATTTGGTAAAGT
>JZKD02S2233884.1:2248404-2258870 GCA_000966675.3 Picea glauca
GGATTCCCAAAAGGGATTTCCAGTAGCCTCGCCATAAGACTATGGATTTGAATATTGAACCAAGAAAAGATTCATGGAGGGAAATGGCTCAGTAGGAGTGAGTGAAACAAGAGGATCCTCGAAATCAGATAGAGTCCTCCTAGTATCGGCTGGATCACCAACAAAATCCCCTCCATCTTGAAGAGTAGTTTGTGCCCATTTGGGCCTCTGCTCTGGATCTGCAACTACATCTAGATGCTCTGACTTTGCATCTGATTGTACTGACTCTGTATCTAAATCATCTGAATCCTCTGAATCATAACTCTCATCTGAATAATAGTCGGCATGTGCATTCTCATCATCTTAGACAGGTGGAAGAATGAAGGTGTCTGCATGTGGTTGTTGAGGTACATGTGAGACACTTTCCTAGAATTGGACACTTCTCTCAATGATGAGTCGGTCCGAGGAAATATCAATAAGTTTATATACCTTCACACCTTCAGGGTATCCAACAAAAATACACTTAGTGCTCTGTGGATCAAGTGCCTTCCTCTTTTCAGAGGAAATTTGAGCCCATGCACATGAACCAAAAATACGAAAGTGGGTCACTTCCGGTTTGAGGCCACTCGAAGCCTTGTAGGGGGTCTTATCCTTGACATATATATGGGGAGATCTATTTTAGATATATGTTGCACAATTAAGTTCTTCTTCCCATAGTCTATTTGGTAGTGACTTTGCATGCAACATGCAAGATTCCATCTCCTTTAGAGATCTGTTTTTCCGCTCAACAACTTTGTTTTACTGCAGAGTATAGGGAATTGTGTGTTGCAATTGAATCCCTGCTTCATGGAAAATATTATGGATCTCATGATTGACATAATCTCCCCCATTATCAGTTCGAAGGAATTTCATTTTCTTTCCAGATTGTGTCTCAATCAGGGATTTGAAATCTTTGAGATGTTCAAAGACCTCGAATTTTTTCCTGAAAATGTAAATCCATGTAAAACATGAGAAATCATCAATAAAAATGAGAAAAAAACTCTCTTTGTTGATATATGGATGCAGAAAAGGACCCATAAGGTCATTATGGATCAAATCTAAAGGCACATAAGCTCTCTGAGACTTTCCATTGTCGAATTTATCTTAAGGGTGATTTTCAAGAACACATCCCTCACATACTCCCTTGGAGAAATGGATGTCTGGTAGACCATCAACCAATCTTTTATTGCTAATTTATTGCATATATCTGAAATTCAAATGTCCAAACCTTTCGTTCCATATCCTATTACTTTCATCGGCATGAATAAGCAGTAAAGAAGAGTTTGGTTCAATAAATTCAGAAAATGTATACAATCTAGATTGATGATTTACCTCACCGGTAGCAACCCTCGAGTTGGTTTGCATGTCATAGATGTCCACTACATTTGGTTTGAACATGGATTTCTTTCTGGTGCTGGAATTCGTCATCTGATATACAGAGATAAGGTTGACAAAATGTTTGGGAATGTGCAACACATTCTTGAAGCTTCTGTTGGTGAGTTCAATCCTTCCTTTGTTAGTGACTTCGACTAGAGAATTGTCCCCCATCAGAATAGGAGGACCTTTGCATGCATCCAATGAAGAATAGACTACTTTTTTTTCATCCATGTGATGTGATGCTCCTGAATATACAATCCAAGCATCGAGAGAGGAGTTGATGGTAATCAAGGCATGGCTAGAATTTCCTTTTTGGGATTTTGATTTTCTGGCTTCTTCTTCTTGGCACCCTCGGGGATGCGATCTCCAAGGTTGTTTTGGTGAATTATTTGAGTCATTATATCTATTTGTTTTTTCATGCATGCATATTCTGGATGGAATCCTTTGTGACAATATGTGCATTTCTCCCCTTTTCTTCCCTTTTTACCTTTGGATCCAGAGGCATCTGTGAAGGGTTTTGAGTACCCTTCCTTCTTCAGATTTGAATGATCCTTCCTTTTTCCTTTATATTTATATTTATGATATTGATGGCTTCCATCTTGCGCAATAAGTGCATGCGCCTTTGATTTTTCCCATGTTGATGAGCTTGGTTTTCTCTTGTGTCAAGGATTCGATAAAGTTCTCAAGAGAAGGCATCTTCCAGGTGGCTCCAGAGGTGAATCTGACTGAATGGAATGTGGAAACAAACACATAGAATTCAGGACCAAGTTTTGAGAGAATGGTGAGAACCATTTGTTTTTCCTCCTTAGATTTATCAACCCCACAAGCTTTGAGTTGCAATAGTAAATCCTTGAATTTTGTAAAGAAATCTTGGATATTGTCGAAGATTTTTGGATCCAATCTGAGCAATTCCACCTCCAACATGTGTTCCCTCATATCATATTGTTTTCCAAATAGCCCTTCCAAGGTGTTACAATATTCATTGGGAGTCTCACAGGAAGATATGTGAAAAAGGAGATCGAGATAAATAAGACTGCAAATTGTTCTGAATGCTTCATCCATTCGATTTAAGTACTTGGATATTTCTATGGCTGATGTTAGTTTTGTGTCTATATTAAATTTTAACCTGTAAAATACTCTAGTTCGGATATGTATTACTATTTTCTCCTTCCATGCAAAGTAATTGTAAGGTGTAAGAATGAATTATTTTGGGAAATCCTTCTTTCTGTTGTCTTAAATCTTTTGTACCTCCAAAAAATTTGGTGTAGATTTTTCTTAGTAAGTCGGCTATGATACCATGTAAATGTGTTGAAACTGCACATATAGATCTATATAGAAAATACTACCAACATTTGTAGAGATAAATTGAAAAATAAGGAGAAGGAGAGACAAAATGGAAGAATTTTCATTAACCGTAATGAATAATGAATAATTTACACATGATATACTATGTATAACTCAATAAATGCACACTAGAGGATAACCAATGCACCATAGTGGTGGTCTATAGTGATCTGGACACACAACAACAATTACGGGAGTGAACTGCCACCTAGTCTAGTCTCTCAAGAAATTACGAGAGTGAACTGCCACCTAGTTGAGTTAACTAGTCAACCACTCTTGAGTTAACTGACTGAAACATAGTGTAGTGAGGATTAGATCAAGGAATCAAGGTTAATTTTCCAATCTTGTGATGAAACCAAGGCAAGTGCACATTAGCATGGTGATGATCCCAATGTTGCATGGTGACAAAACCAATGCAACATCTAGACTCAACTCAACTAGTCAAACTGAAGTGTCAACTGAAGAGAATATTCTCCAGGTGGAATATTCTCCCCTAAAATATAGGAGACTGGCTAATGACTAATAAACAAGGAAAAACCTTAGGAAAAGTAAATCATAGGTGTGTGTGAAGCAACTCCAACAAAGCATTAGTATGATAGAGAGCTTGATTTCCAAACTGCAATAAAGTAGATGTACGAGTTTATGTGAAGAACTGACAGTCAACTGAAGTGGCACCACGACATTGAAGCCTATGTCTTAGTTACAGATTGTAAATTGGATTTTAATCGAACCATAACATTAATAATGCCATGTTAACCCAATTCTTGAAGTGACGTGATGGAGTATGGCCTTTCAAGCTCGGGCATGGTCATGGTAATGCATGAAACCTCTAATGGTGAAGGTTTGAGCAAGATAAAAGTAGGGTTATCAATCTGATTCATAACTGATGTGGTAGATAGACCTATATATATATATATATATATACACACACACACACACAATAACGAGGCAGTATGTTAATAACCTTTAATCTTCGATTGTTAACCATATTGATAACTAGTCTATGGATTCTAGACCGTATTTTAAAACAAATAATACTTATGGATCATATTACCAAAAATATTTATAGATTTTACCATAAGGGATAAGAGTTCCCACCAAGATCGTAGATCCATAATGACCTGCACATAATGAAGCTTGATCACCGGAAATAAGTGAGAGAAGTATAGTATTACTGTATGAATGAATATGTAATGAAAGAGTAAGTAAAGAGAATGGTGTTACCTATGACAAAGAGAGGACTCATGAGAATATATAACCATCAATAAGATGATTATTGTATGAATGAATATGTAATGAAAGAGTAAGTAAAGAGAATGGTGTTACCTATGACAAAGAGAGGACTCATGAGAATATATAACCATCAATAAGATGATAGAATTGATGTAGATATTATGGATGTCTTTGAATCCATGTTTTGTCATGGAATCACCATGACAATTAGACAAGTATATTCAATAATCTTATACAATTAATATTAATATTTATATCTGAAGCATAGACATACAAGTATACAATCATTAATGAAGAATGTTTTTAAAAACAAGTTTGATAGTAGTAGGAGACATTACACAAAGGTCGTTTCTTAGGCTCTACTTTTTCTCTTGCCTTCTCGACTGGTCTATTTTCACTCTAAGATGGAAAATTCTATTGATGCCCACTTCTACTCAGCTGACTAAACTGTGCACCCCTCTTCAAATTATTATATGGGAATGATATGAATCCCTTTTTTTGAGACCCACTCTCATATCTCCTCTTCCAATCCTTATAAGTCTCTACCTTGTGTCTATATTGATCATAACAACACTTGGCCTTCCTTATAGAGATCTCCAATGTATGTGGCTTATCAAATTCAATTCTATCCTGGAAGGACTCTCGAAATCCACTGAGAAAACAATACACTCTTTATTTTTCATCCTTGAGGTAAGCAAGATACCTCAATGGCTCCATGAATCTCTTGGAATAGGAATCCATGGTAAGTTCACCCAACTTATGGTCATGGAATTATTTTATTTTCTCATCATATTACTTTTTTGATAGGTATGCATTTATGAAGTACTTCTCAAACTACTTCCATATTAGTTTTCTTTCCTTCAATCCCTTGAGCTCCTTGATATTTTCACACCATATAGAATCTCCTCCATTAAGGATGAAGACGAAAATCCATGCCTTGGTGTTTTAAGAATAGTTATGTACCTGAAAGTACTTCTTCAAACCCAACAACGAACCTTAGACTTCTTATCCCTTATTGGTTTCTCCATCAAAGGTAGGTGGTTTATCCTTCCTAAACTCTTCAATCAAAGAACTTTGTGAGTGTCTCTTCTTTTTCCTTGGAACACTCATTCTGGTGTCATTGTTGGACAACGCTTTAGAGGAAATCTTCCTATTGGATGACTCTATGGAAATACTTCCACTAACCTTATGATTAACATTTCAATTCCTTTTCTTGGAAGAAAGCTTTCCCACATCATTGTGAGACAGTCTATGCTTATGAGCATATGAAGTGGTTTCAACCTCTCTAATTGTTGCAATCTTGCATTACTAGGGCCTTGTTACATATTATTTTGAATTTTATACAAGATTTGTAGTATCACTTCATTCATCTCTTCCTATTAATCCTGAGTTCTCATCAGCCTTTCCTTATCTCCATTCATGATTCTAACAGTTGCCACCAAATCTGGAGGGGTTTCTCTGTCCCTCCGACCATAGGATTCCTCATCTATGAAATGTGACGCGTCTTCCATACTATGTTGCACCATTCACTTCCTCTAGCATACCCCAAATACTACTTAAAAAAAAAGAAAAAAATTCAAGATATTAAATCCTTAGTAACATTAAAATTTTGACAACATGAATCCAACTCCTTTATCTTTAGTTTTTTCATACTATCATCAAATTTTTCATTAATAAAAACATCATATACTATGAAACGTTATTTTGTACTTTCTCTAACACTAACTAATACAATATTCCATATCCAAATCTTTCTAAGGATGAAAATGATTGCACATCCAAGCATTTTTATATGTTCAAAATATTTCAATAGGTTTGTCAAATATATATCACTATATATAATCAATGTCGTTTTTTCTCATATTATAATATCATTGTTTAACAAGAACTTAGTCTTAGAACCTTAGCTATATAAGGACATTTCAAAGGCATCTAAGGAGTTTTAAAAAGACTACTTGGATAATTTGTTTACTTTAAAAAAGTTAATATTTTCCTTAAGGTCCTTATTTTCCATGCCAAGTATGGGTTATAGCTTTGCAAGGCTTCATATTAGGTTTAACACTCGATGGAAAATTTTAGAACAAATGTAGGATGATTAACCTATGCAAACGAAACTTTTTTTTTTAATCTATTAAAAGATGTCAAAATTATAGAGATAAAGTTTAGATAAGTTAGAGTAGACTATCACAAAGATAACAATTAAGCCATGCCATTACTCCTTGTTCGGACAAACTGGAAACACGTGGTCTAGACCAACCACACATAAACACATCTTTTCTTCACATGGCATCCCAAATTTATGGGTAATTCGTTACATCAATTCTCAAAGGAAGGTACCTTGCAATGGGCTGGAGGTTTCTCGATTTTCTAAAATAGCGGTGAAGTTGGTTTCTCCCTATCACTCAACATTCCKCATGGTTTAGCTCCGGAGTCTTGACTACTGCTGCTCTACGAGTTMCCTGATACTATATTTCCTGGAAACACTTGGAAATTRCTTCCATCACCAGATACACTGGGGTCATTTATTATTTACCAATCCGCTTATAGCTAGGTAAGATTTTCTAATGAAGTTATGAAATAAAAATATATTTATTTTCATTATTGTCTATCCGAGAAACTGGGTTATGTTTTACATATGAAAGGGTTTCCACTGTGTATTTTCAAGTTCTGGAAAAGATTTCTTATGATTACAGTTGCTCTTAAATGGTGTTATAATTTTAATTTGAGTGTTAATATATGTTACTCCCTTTTAATGATGCCACTTAGCACGCTATAGGACTTTCTACAGGTGATGGAAAAAATCCACACTATAGGACCTTCAAGAATTTTAATTTGTAAATTTACTTGCAAATTTTTCTTCTACAAGAATTTTCTGTTTAAGGAGATTGAATTTTCTTATGCAAAGTAAAGAGTGACCTATATTCCTTATCATCTTGATAAGGAAATTCTTGTAAATTTTTGTGTAAATTATTTATCCATAACACTGTTCATATATATGGATATATATATAACTATATGGTATTTGTTACTTCACTTTCATTTTTGATACTCTAAATCTTACTTTTTATGATATCATTATACATCACTTAAAGGTTTATCATTGATTATAATTAGTAATTCTGACCCATATGTTATAGATAATTGAAATGAATAATTCAATAACTCTGAAATTTAAGTAGAGTGAAAAAAAATAATCACTTTAAATTATGTAATGTACATATTCATGAATTTAACTATCTTTGTAACTAATAAGAAAATTAATAAACAAATATATATACAAATTGGTAATGCAAGATACATACATGCTCCAAATAAGTCGGAAACAAATGGAACATCCATGTTCCACCCAACTATAGATGCAGAACAACCAAGCTACTACTATGATTCCATAAGGGCTAACTAAGTTCCACTCCTTCAACAATATACCTCTACAATTCAGAAACTATTTTACTAACACATATGTGCTCACACAACAAATAATCATTTTCTCCTCAACATACCAAGGAATGCCCTACCTCCCACATATGTTGTATATATCTTCTTTTATTTCCTAGGACTTTCCATTGTATCATTTCCCTCATTGGAAATTTGGAGCTTTAAAAATCCCGGATTTTTAGGGGCTATAAGTGACATAAATTCACTTCTAACACTTGTCTAATCATTCTCTGAGTTAGCTCCATCATGTTCCTAAATTCACTTCTAACACTTGTCTAATCATTCTCTGAGTTAGCTCCATCACGTTCCCCACTCATGGAGTCATAATCACCTCTGATTAACTTGATTGTTTCATCTATTTCATGCATTTATTATTAAAAAAATGTTGTCTCTTACATCTGTCTATCCAAAGAGGGCAGTTGGAAAGTCCAAATCTTGCATACGAATTTAAATAATAATAGTCAATTGTCTTAATAAAGTCAAATATGATTTTCCATAATTGGAAATTATTAAATAAAAAGTTTAATAATTGAGGATGTTAAAATTCCATTGGTCTTCATACTCAGTTCTTCCTGCGTGATGAAACAATGAAACATTATTAGCCATTACATTTATCAATGTCATATAAATCATTCTTGGCATAATAAAAATCTTTAGAAAATTTAAAGTGGTCTTGGTAACCCATTCAAGATTAGAGTTTGAACATTGATCTAATACCACTATGTAACACACTTGAAGTCCTAATCATCACTTAGGATAGTGGGATGCTCAATTTCATTTTAATTTCTCATGACACGCAATTAGATTCACCAGTTGTTTGAGTGAGGAATTATCTTATCATAATTGAAACTATATTAACTCTTGTTAGTTCTCATAAATGTTTCTCCAAAGAGGTTATTGAGGTGACTAGATACATAAATTCCCTGAAATAGGATTTCCATATTTGCTTCTCACCCTTATATCAACGATCTAAGGGTGTTTGAAATCATGCCTATCGAAATGCCCAACCATCTAGTTTGACCCCTTCTCTGACAATGAAATCCTGGCAAATCATCCTTCGAAATCTAATGGTCCTTGAACCCAGGGTTCCAACAGTTATGATTACATCAGAGTATCCATCCACTTGAGAATTACTCTCAACTTGAATTTCAATACCACATGCTAATGAATGGGGCCCATGAAATATATGGTTGAGATCAAATCTCCCCCACACACCGATCAACTGTGCTTCTTCATTCTTGGAGTTCCTCCCCATCGAGCCATGTCCATTATTGTTCCATGAACTACTCCAAACATCTCACTATGACCACACACTCTCTGGCGGATTGAACAATCCTCATTCATCTAATATGATAGTCACTATCACTTTCAGGGTTACATCCAATTGCATGTTAAGGATATCAAATCCTCTCCCTCAGGGTGATACTTTCTAGATACAACAACTATGATCTTGCAGAACACCACATGATCGATCTATGTTCCTCGGGTTTCCTATTGTTGGAATTCTATTTCCACTTCCCTTTCTGACCTCTGACGACCCCTCTTATGAAAAATTATTTAATGGATCCAACGATCTATAACTCACCCTAGTCACTCTCCAATAGATTGATGGTCCTCTTTGACTTATGGCTCTCCCCATCGAAGTTCAAATACAACGTCACTCTAGTCACTCCAAAGGTATTATCCTCCAACCAACAATCTAGATCTACTTGTTCGTTGAATCAACATATGCAAGCCCACCCATCTTAAAACATAGGTTTCCTTCAGGGTAATAATATGAATCTAGACTTAAACCTTTCATGGTTCCTCCTCTTGTCTTTTCTAAGTTTCTACCAGACTTCTAAGAGCTTTGTGAAATCTAGGTTTTAACAAGAAAAGGAATTTCATAAGGAACTTGGGTGAAGGTTTGCATGTCTTGCAAGATTTACACCTAAGATGGGTGAATCATCACAGGGATTAAGGATTTCTAACCCTTACCGGGACTCTCTAGATACCATGGTACGCTTGTACTCTCCCAAATGAATATTTTTTCCATATCTTGCAAACCTTCCTCCTAAGCTACAATATTTTCAAGGATACAAACCATCCCAAATTTACTTAACTTCATAACTTACAAAATTTAAACAATGATGGAAAATAAACACATTCCATTTCACTCAGGAATTCAATCCATCATTTACATGCATTCGTATTTTCCATTAAATGAGAAACCACATATTTGCATTATTATCATTCATCAAATAAGCCAAGTTAGACACTTATATATTTAGGCAAAATATAAACAACCAATTGATTGAGATAGGAAAATTTCCTGCCAATCCATAGTGCCTTCCTACAGTATTCCACCCTTGTGCCAAAACATGATATCATAATGGAATGATTCAAACGGTTTCAAATTTTAGGATGATCTAGGAAGGTTGCTCTCCTTCCTCCTCTAACAAAAATAGAAGTTTCATCTTCCCATTGAGGTCATGGATTTTGTAGTTTTATGAGGTGCCTCTCAAACTAGATTTCCTCTACACAAGGAAGCCCCTTATTTACTATACATTCCCACGACGACCTCCCCTTACCAATTCAAGTTTTCGTCTAGATAGTACCAAGCCGCGGCCCCCAATTTTTCCAGTCGAGATGCAGGTCTTGTCTTTGTCAGGGTGATCATCAATAATTTGGAAAAGATTAATATTTTCTTCAAGGAAAGTTATCTAGATTCTCCTCTTTCTTAGATCCGTGTGACTAAACTCCTCAGTTCATCGCACCATTTTTCTGTGAGTTTGTGACTCTCCAACTCTTCCTAGAATTTTGTTGCTACCAAAACAATTCATCGCTTGCTCATTTTCCTCAATGCATCAACGTCTTCTTTAATGTATGTTCTACCTATGTGTGTCTCTTGCTTCTCTCCTTTATTCTCTCTTGTGTGGTTTTTTTCCTCCTTTGGTCTCTTATTCCACCAATACTTAGGATTCCCATGGCTTGTATTAGAAGAAACCTCCGGTTAGGGATCCAAATTTTGAAGTGGAAATCCAGTGATGTAATTTTGTCAATAGTATTAATTTCCTCAA
>JZKD02S2233884.1:2266775-2285935 GCA_000966675.3 Picea glauca
TTAGAGGATATGCTAGGGGTTTTATGCATGTATTTGATAAATTTAATGATGAAATATGATTAACATTGCTATGATCCCAAGGACTGATGAGCCCATGGAGGGCGTAGTTTTTGATGTGCAGGACCATACCCAACGGACAGGTACCAGTGGACTGATACACATGGGGATATGATTAGCTCGGACCTCCATGGGGCTGAAGAGCCCATCAGATGGTTGTTGGGATGGCATAGACAGGACGATGTTATGATGAGCCTTTGCACGAGAAGACAGAAGGACATTCCACCAGGTCCCTTTGGCAGAGCCTGGCCTAGGGGGAATCACCCACTGCAGATAGGACATTTTCTTTTGACGGATAGGACGTCACCTAAGGGATTTGGACGTTGTCTGGAGCGTGTGGCAGTGTGCTGGGGTCATTTGGCACATGTGGCAGCTTGGAGGAGCCCCAAAAGGGCCAACATTTTGGTCTCTGGATGTTGTGTTTTCCCAAAAAGGGCCAACATCTCCCTCAGAAGGGCCTGATGCCCCCCTTTCTGCTCATATTTTGTCATCTTTTTAGCATTTAATGTAAAAACAGTGTAAATCTTATTGTCAGTCTTGTCGACTGTTTTGATGACCTAAAATTTAATTAAAAGGTCATTGATTGGTATAAATAGAGGACATTGCCTCTCATTTTAGACATAACACAACTCACTCTCTTGTGAAAGATCTACTTTTAGTCTTTGTCTTGGTATTTTTGCTATTGGAAGTGAGGCGCAACTCTTATTTGGAGGATTTTCTTGGCATATTATGGTGTTTCTCTCATTGGAAGGTTTACAACTAGGGTTTGATGAGCATTCTTCATGATTTGTAAGTGAATTTCTCATGCAAAACTTCTTAAATGAATGGTTGTTGGTTAAATCTCTTGCATTTATTGTTATATTGCTATTATATTGCTTAATCTTGAAACCCTAGGTAGCAAGCACACAAGTAGGTCCTTGGTATATGTCCCCATGATTGAGAAACTTGTTTTAGCCATTGATTAAGGAATATATAGCCTAGTCGTTGCTACACTAATCATCCTTTTCCTGAGTTAGCATTTAAGTATAGGTTGAACAAAGGTGACGTCCTAGGCCTAGTTAATTCTACACCTAGGGTTTTGACTTTTTAGGGTTTGAAGAGACTTGCTCTTGCAACACTCTTTTCCCTTAGACTTGTACTTTAAAGCTAGCCGTTTTGCCAAGAATATTTAAAGAAAGAGGAAGGAGCATGGGGCCTTGCTTAAGCAACACCGGAATGAGCCTCTTTCCCTTAGGGTTTCGATTCTAGGGCCCTGCCATTGCAGAACCATAGAACCTAACTCTCTAATCTTTAGATTTTGATCCTCCTGAGATCTTGCCCTTACTTTTGACTCCATAATACCCTAAGGCACTGGTTTTCTCTCCAACGTTGAGCTTGTTGTGCAAAAGCAATCTTTCAAAAATCTCAAATTTGAAACCCTAACTAACCCTAACGTCTTCTAACCTGGTAGTAAATGATGACGTCATGCCTTAATTAAGCTTTTGTTGATAGAAAATATTGTGGCTTAGTCATCCAGTGATAGACATTGATATATTGGTAGTTTTCATTGGCTAATTTGCAAAACGTTGGCTTTCTTTGTCTATTACACTAACCCTAGAAGAAGTTGATGTCATCCTTAGAATATTGATGCAACACTCTGTTATATATGAGAAATAAGTGACAGCAAATACATTGATTTGATTTTCATTAAATGTTATATTATTCCAGTGTTTATTGACAAAGTAAGATTATATGCTATTGTCATTATTGCAAACATTGACTTCGTCAATATTTACTGTTGTTTATGCTCATGTACATTAAATATTGATAGTCATTGATCTATGAAGTACTAACCATTATTGCACATATTAGTTTCATTGTTGTCTTGTCTCGCAAGTAGGTGCCTCCTCTGTGGTTATTCTTCAATTGACTATCTTCTTGGCGGTAATCTGTGAAGGGAAAACTAGCCTTAATCGTTTGAGCATTTTCCTTTCAAAACCCTAGATTGCTAGGGACGTCTCCCTTGGGCTTAGCCACGCTAAATAGAAAGGACCTCCCCATTGTGGTGAAATTGGGTGGGGTAGGTCCTTATTACGCCAGTTTGACCCTTATCCTCTAAGTCTATGACCTGAACTACAAACTGAGCGATAACAAGAACAACAATTATAGAATGAAAAATACACACATTACATAGATATTTTCCCCCTAGAAACCCAACACAAGGATTTCCTTCATGGAATTCCACATCACCACTGCCACATCATGATAACATCATGGTACAAAAAATTACCTAAATTTTATAAAATTTCATGAATGCTTAAATTTAAAATTTCTTCCCTAAATTCCATGTAATATCTGTGATTCACTTCCTATACCATTTTTCATCCCTGTGCATGACCAATCATCCCTACCCATGTCCAAATGACCACTACACCAGAAATATGACACTATTGTGTCGATTTCTCAATGAATTTCAATGTAGAAATTGGGTTTTTCTCCCAATTTCACCTTGGATTCTCTATAATCTCCATAATTCTACCAATAATAGGCCCAAACATGCTTAAATCGAGGTTGAAATTGCCGATTTTAACCCCGGAGTTCAATCTCCTCAAATTACTCGCGATTTCCCCCCAATTTCCATGAAGTAATTTTAACAAATAATTTGTATACATCCTCTAAGATTTAAATCTGAAAATTCGTCTTCTACGTGCCGAGTTATTCCCATGTAGGCTCAGTGTTGAACCTATGGCTCTAATACCAATATGTGACATAACCATACCCCATTACTAAGTCTCGTCACTACAAAAATGACTTAGCCTGCTAAATATGAAATTAACAATGCCCCATACACATAAAACACAACGAAGCAACAACAAACCCATAAAAATTACAACAAAACAATATGTTGATTTACCCATGCATCTACAACATGTATAAAATCATGAATGCATCTAGTAAGCACACAAAAACATGCAACATTCAAATATCATTTACACAACAAAATAATCATAATAAACACAATAGAAACTTATCGGTTCATAAAATATAACCAACTGGTTGTGTACACAAAGGATGAACCTCCCATCCATAGGCATTGTTGTTCGTTTTCTCTCAACAACAAGCCAACCCTGAGCTGAGGCTATGAGTCCACAAGGAGATCAGACCCTTTGGTTGTCCATTCTCCACACTTACAAATACAAAACCCAGGTTCTACTACTACAATTGTTCCAATCCACTAGGTCTATCTTCCCTACAACCTACACAACCTAAGGAATGTACCCCCTCCACTTCTCACATTCCCTCAGAATGTAACATTCATTTATGAGGCCTTCCAATGCACTTGATTGGGCATGGATATCTCAGTTGGAGACTCCATGAATTATCAACTGCTTTAGGAGTGTTCACAACAACCTTCATAAGGATCTTGAGCCATTTCCTCAATAGGAAAATGCAATACATGCACAGAGGCCACATTTCCATAAAAAAACATAGCTCAAAAATGGCTATCAGCATAACAAGGTTGGTCCTCTTCCCACCACTCGGCTCCTATCCTACGCCTATCCAAATTTTGCAGGCAAAAACTGTCTTTTTTGGCCATACAAATTATGTTTTCCTCCAACTAGTTGACTTCTCACTCTGCCCAATGTTGATTGTACTTGATCCCCATGCTCCCCAATCACTATGGAGTGTGACGCCCACACTCAAACTCTTACATCAATTTAATGATTGACAAGTTAGGAACTCTCAACAATAAAAATAAGGTTATACATAATGATAATAATTCAAGAAAAGTGGGTTGGATTAATACCCATGTGAATATTCCCCCCTTGGACCCCTCTCTCTTGTGGAATCATAGCCCCCATTTTTTTTCCTCCCTCTCATATCGCAGCTAGTTATTATCATCTTTATTAATTATTTCAATGTTCATAATATAAAATTTGACCCTTGACCATATTAATCAACATGGGATCTTTTCCTCAAACATATCAGCCAACCATCCTAAATGATATTTATACAATTACATTATTATTTGTGCAGATTAAAACTGAGAATGTTATAATGTTGGCATGTTCTCAAATGAAAATCCCAACATAGGACATGATTGTGGGAAGAATTAACCAAGATAAACAAAAGATAAATACCAAACCACAATAGGAAAATATAGAACACCCTCCATGAGGATCTCCTCTACCACACAAATGAAGATCAAATTGTTGTTTTAGAGACAAGTGAAGGATTGAAAGCTAACAAAAGATATGAAAAAAACTAGCACAACAAAAACCAACACCCATAAGCATTCTTATCCTACATTTCCAACAGAAAGAGTTCCATTATTAGTATAATTTGAGACAAAATCACCACCAATACAACATTAAGCATCAATAACATGCACCACGAGAAACACAACAAGTACCACCTATTCCACAAAAACCGAATGTTTTGAACACAAAAGGTTGAGTGGTAACGAGAAAGACATAAAAACCAAAGTAACACAAACTATAAACCATATGAATCCTTAGCCTACACTCCCCACACAAACAACTCCACTATGCATACAACCCAGAGACAAATCTACCTCCAATACAACATTAAACCTTAAGTACATGAAATTAAATTACTCCAAACCAAAAATATATGAAAATAAAATTGCCCCTTTAGAAATACATGTCCCCTAATAGTTGTGCTTTGAGATGAAAATCCCAATATAAAATGTTAATGTAAACATAACTAATGAAAAAAACCCATCACACAAAACAACATAAAAATGCCCAAACACTTTTCCAAATGCACTTGAAAGTGCCATGACACATTGACAAAGCAAACTTTCATAAACATGTAGTTCAAAAATAAATTCCAATTGTGTACGATAAGGAAACATACCATTACACAATCACCATAATAATTACTTTTTATGATAACACACTATTATGTATTATAACCCAATATTATATATCACAAGTTAAACTGATTTATATAAAGATACATAATACACTAATAATAATAATACTAAGTACTCTTCTGACACTTAATTTTTTATATGTTTCATCATACATTTTGGTTTTGAATTATTTCAAAACATATCTTTTAAATGTACAATTTACAATGATTTTTGTGAAGCATTAGTGGTTATAATAATGAATTTAAATATATTTTCAGCTTTGTTTTATGGATGTTTATAATAATGAATTTAAATATATTTTCAACTTTGTTTTAGGGATGTTTGAAAATAACTTTGAAAAATTGATTTAAATAAATTAGAATCATATTCCACTGCAAAATGGAGTGGATTTTTTTTTTAATAAAAAACTTAGACTTAAAAAGATTACTATAGGCAAAGTAGTATTGTTATGATATATCATGCCATATATAAATATTCACTCTTTCTTAGAAATGGAAAAAAATAATAAATATTTGTGAAATTTTGAAATACATAAAATGGAAAAAAATAATAAATATTTTTGAAATTTTGAAATACATAACACCAGATTCATCACATCTTTAATGCATATAAATTAAAATACAAAACGATCACATTTTTTTTTGATATGGCTTGAGATCCGGTGCCCATTCTTTGAAACTTTTTGGAGTTGGAAAACCAGTAGGCTGAGAGGCGACATATGAAATAAAACAGTGTGGTTGATCACTTTGTTTGATGTATTTTATGACAAATAGTGTCGAACTCGCATAAGAAAAATCTACATATAAAGAGGTTTGGCCTGACATTGTTACTAAAGCAGAGGTCAACAGAGCGGCATTAATGGTTAAAGCTGCCCTTCGGGCCTTCTTAAATTTACTATCTCAATCGGGCCTTCTTAAATTTACTATCTCAACCWAAAGCATAAATTTCATATTAAAAAATACTTTACCACCTAATTAAGATATGAAAAATTTATAATGAAAATAGAAATTTGGTTCAGTGTTTAAATTACTTTTTGAATGTATAAATGGATTTAATATGTCTAATACACTCAAATACTCAAATTATATAGACTTAATCACTTAAATCTGAAGTTTCAATTTTGATTGAATTTTTTCATAGTTGATAAAAAAATATACTATTAAAAACTCAAAAAAAATCTAACATTTAAACTACACTTAACTAAAATGTTTCAAATAACTTTTCACTTTGATAAATGGTTTTTAAAATATATTTATTTATAAATGGTTTTTTAAAATATATTTATTTATTATTGTAGAAACAGGTAGTATGCCTTTATTTATTTGCAGGTTAAACTTATTTGACTTTTACTTTGTATTTATTTAATTATATTTTAGAAAACAATTTTTTTGAAAAACTAAAATTAAATTTTAAATTTTAATTATTATTGTTTACTATTTATGGATGAGAAATAAATTCAACAAAATATAACATAATTTAAAAATATAAAAAGTATTTAATATTAAATTTTCTAAAATATCATATGATATATTTTCTTTTTGAGAAACTGAAAACTAAAAACCTTTAACAATTAGATATTTAGTCGCACGCATGGTAGGTCATTCTGGTCTTTACTGATTTCGATTTAGTCGCACGCATGGTAGGTCATTAAGCTTCACTTTTTATTTAATATTTGTCATGTTTTGACTTATAAAGGAAAAATCCATAGCCAATGGACATAATTTAATTAAACTCTCAGTTAGTGCCCGAATGGACAAAAACCCGGAACGACTTGTAAAGTTTTTGACTATGCAGGAATTATTGAAGTTGGAAAAAAATGTGAAGGAAAAGAAAAGTGAAAAAGAATCACAACTATTTTGAATGGTTTACAAGCCCATACAATATCTTATGAGAAATAAGAAATTATTTCATTAGTCGTCATGGCAATAGTGTTCGCCGCGGATATATTTTGCAGCATAGCAAAATGACGTAGTTTAAACGTTTTACCTTTATTTTTCTTAGGGGACCAGTTAGAATTTTAGAAAAATGGTTTGAGTGATAGGCCTTTTTATCTAAAAATAGGTTATAAAAATGGTTTGATGGACAGATTTTCCATCTAAAAATAAATTAGAAATTTAGAAAATGGTTTGAATGGCATATTTCAATGGTTAGGCTCGGAGTCTTAGGATTTTTGAGATAACAAAATAAATTTTTATATTCAAAAACACCATTAGACACTGTATAATTACCATATAATTAAGATTTCCCAACCATCCCATTACCATATTCCAATCACCTAACCTAAAAAGTAAAAACCCTAAAACTTCTAAGCTATAACAAAATAAATTGGAAAGTCAAAGAAATAAGGCCGTATAGATCCTTCTGTTTGTAAAGTCTTATGTTGAAATAAAGAGGCAGCCAGATTAAGGCATTCAATCAGACAGATCGGAGAAGCGGTGAATTCACAGCAAAATTTCATGATTGAGAAAAGAGGTCGTCCATCAAAATTCGATAATAAGAAAGGAAGTCGTCTCTCGCCGTCCTTTTTAACTCAGACATCAATAGGTCTCTGTCTTACTTTGCATTTGTTTTTCGGTCTTTCTCATCAATTTGAATAATTTTGTATTGCTGACACAATAATTGGTATGTGTGAGAATGCATGGAATGACCCACCATAAATATTTATATGATAATAAATATAAAAATTTAACTTAATTATTTAAGTAAAATAATTCTCAATACAACTTATGAGCATATTTAAATTTATTTGGCCCAACCAAATATTCAAGTGATCACATAAATAACAAGGCTTGTGTCAGCTAAGTCCCTATCAACGAGGTTAGAAAGCAAATTGTGGAAAATGGGATCCAATTGTAAATGAAACGAAGTGTTCGGTGCAAAATGTATATCACTGAAATGTTGTGTGCAACATGTATATCCGAGAAAATGGGGTAAAAGTTCTATTTTTGGAAAGTATATAGCAAACCTATTTTTTTTGAAAGTATATAACAAAGGAAAAAATGTGTTTACATGCTAGAATAAATTTGGAAATTTAAATGCATTTTCCATATAGACTGCTAAAAGATAAAAATATATGATGACACAAAATTAACAGGATATAAGAAATATAAAAAATTTAAATGCATTTGTGAACATGGGGTATAAGTAAATCACGTCGCATTGTTGAGAACCATTGATTTCTGTAACATATAAAAGAGTAAATGCATTTGCCATACAGACTCATGAAGGATAAGAAAAAAAGTTTGTAACATATTAAAAATTAAATTAAATGCATTTGTCATATAGAGTGGTGAAAGATAAGAATAGGGTCTCTAACATATAAAAATTTAAATGCATTTTTATTTGAAATCTGTGAAAAAATAAAGGTTTGTTACATACTACTCGAAATTTTGAAATATACATAAAAATTAAAGTCTCTTACATATAAACTGGAATTTCAATGCGTTTTTCATGTAGACTGGGATTGGGGCTGCCGCGGACCATTAGAGAAATATGTACAAGAAACATGACTATGGAAAGAAGATAGAGTGCAATAGTTGCAAAAGAAAATAAATGGAAAGGTATAAGTGTTTTCCTATACATCTGTATTTAAGAAACTCAAATATCTCGGTTGATAAACAAAGAAGGATGCGATGAATAAACTTACAGTGAGGGTACATATGAGCCCTTTGACTATTTTCTTGCAGCTGTCGTTTCATTGATGTCATCGACAAAGTCTTAAACATAGCAACCTGTTTATCGAACTCTTGTCTGGTTAAGGGCAAGGAGTTTGCGATTAAGTGGGGGTCTTGGAAGTCGTAAGTCTTCCCAGCTAAGTCTATATTTGACAACTTTGTGAATAATATATCTTTCTTCGATATGGCGTGTTCACATGACTGAACAATGAGATGCAAGTTCTTTAATCTTTCTTTCCAACATGCATTCAATTGGCCGATGCAGTTTTTGGATGGAAGATCTTCTTCTCTTCTTTTTGTTTCTGTCATATTGTTGACAATCTTGCCAAAAGGGATGACAGTTTTTAAAAAGAAATTTTCTTCATCTTTTAATTCGGCCTGCAAAAGCTCGAGCAAGCTATGTGCCCTAGTTCCAAGGGAAGTGATGGTTTGTGATATTTTCCATGCCTCGATAACTAGTTCCACTCTTTTTTTGATATTGTTCTCCACATATCCTTTACATGATACGAGCAGGGTGGAGGATTCTTTTACATTGGGTGTAGGGGTGCCAGGCATGGCTATTGCCAAAGGATCGACAAGCAATGGCATAGGAATGAAAACGTCTTCCAATTCCTTGATTCAGTCCTTCAGTCTAGCATTCTTGGTCTCGATGCCTCCAATGGAATCATGAAGTGCTTCTCCGGTTGCAGTGTGAAGTTAAAAGATTTGGTACAGATGCATGTTCGCAACGCCAACCTTTGAACGAGATTTTTCTTTCTTATTTTTAACATTTTTTTTTCTGAATTATCAATCCTTTGTTCTAGCTATCAAAAACATCGCTCTAGAACACGAAGGATCCATCTTTGTCAAAATTTTTGGTAACGAATATGTCCATTGGATGGCTATGGTGGATGGCTTCTCCAGATTGATCAAGGAAGAGGATCATGGTATCTAGATCAGTGTCAAGTTCGATGTTCTCACTCTAAATTTCCGGCTCTTCCACCTACCCCGCATTTTTCTTTCTCTTCTTCTCTACTCGAAGTTTGTGAGAACTATCAATTTTAGAGTGAGGAGGGTCATTATCTCCTCCTTTGTTTGAAGAACTCTGGGTTTCTTTGTTGCTATGGTGGGCCATTGGAGCGATGCTCCGAGATGTCGTACATTTTGGAGTGGTATTTGTGGATTGAACACTCTTGTCACTGGAACCTTTCCCTTGTTGCGTGTACAATTTAGTGCATCTTTGCACTATCTTTACCTCGTCGGAATTAGACGCAGGACTGTTGTCGCCACTGTCTATGTTTTTGGGTAGGTGTTTATTTATAAAACAATCGTCAAGGCCAAGTGTTTGTAAATGTTGTCTAAAAATATCATAGGGGTCAAATCCTCTTATGTATTCATCACATCTCAGGTTGAAGATGCTAGAATGTGCTATGAAATAGTCAATTTTGTTGACATTTTTCAATTCAAACTCCCCTATTTTCCAAGGGAGAGGAATGAACTGTTTTTTTTTCTTCCTTTGGAATAGATGGAACCAATATCTGTATTGATATGCTACTTCTGCAACAAACATTTTGTCTGTAATGTGACATGGAAGGAGGGAAGGATGTTCCGTGGATCCAAAAATTCTTATGACAGTGTAATTATCCAAATGTTTGAGTGTCCCCTTCTTGTCCAAAAAACTAGTTTCTTGTTCAGATATGCAAGGAGCATCTTATCCTAACAACAAAACTTTGAAAACAGACAGGAAGCCATTAAAAACATCCTAAAAACATTGATAAGCCTTGTGCTTCCACAAGGCCTGGTACCGGAACATTACTGGGTGGAATTCGCAGTTGACATTCTTGGACAAAGACAATTGCAGAAACTGACAGGAATGTGCTATTGCAAAAAATAGTTAGTATGACATATAAAACTTCTTTTCCCTTTTTTAGATTGACAATTGGGAAGAGATTTCATGGGAAATTAACCCGCCCCAATAAAAAATGGCTTGTTCATTGACTGTGAAATACAAAATATAAAGAGCCATGCAGGAAACAGTAGTTGTGAACTCCTGTCCTGTTATTCTTATAAACAGCCAGGCAATTTCACAAAATGGATTTCTAAATGAACTAACCCGCATGCTTGTAATATCTTGAGGAACTAGATTCGAGTTATCCATAAAAAGGGGCAAGAGGTCCAATCCATTATTATGCTTTGTTATAAACTATTTGCAATCTTCTCCCTTGAATGTCAATGTTGGCTCCGACAATTTCCGCATCTGGCGGAAGAACTGAGGTGACAAAGAAATAGAAGAGAGGTCTTGTAGTGGAATAATTCTTTTTTCTGCAATAAATTTATCAGCACACCAAGAGACCAGGTCCTTACAGTCAAAAACCTCAAGGACACAACCTGCATGAGAAATCCCGGAGGTCCAAATTACTTGGTTCTTCGTGGCAGAGGTTGAGTAATAAGAAAATGCCCTAGACCAGTGGAAGTTCTAGTCCTCGCGCCCGAAGATGTTCATTGTATCTCCACAGAACTACTGTCACACTAATGCCATAGGTTTATGAGAAGGTTGATTTGCTGTAGATGATGGTTTAAATGACAAGTTAGAGCCGATAATGTAACTTTTTGGTAAATCTTGGTTAAATTCTTATGAATGAGAAAGCTCCTAGAGCCTTTCACTAATTAATGACAATCTGTGTTGGTGGTGCATGATGAACTGTTAGCAGTAAATTTTATTTATTGCATATTTAGAAATGTGAATGTGGCAAGTACGACGAAGAGCAATTAAGGAATGTAGGTTTTGTGCACGTGTGAAGGCCATGTTGTGTGAATGAGATTTCATGATTTTGAAATGAATACTCGAAAGGGATAATATAATCCCCCCACAAATTTTGGTTTAATGCGCATCAATACAAGATGTCCTCGATCCTTTCACCCATCAATGACAATCTATATGGTTTCTGCATGATGACCTGTTATAATTAAATGCCAGTAATTCCATATTTAGAAACAAGATATGTAGATATGTATATATATATAACCTTTTATTATAGACAAGTGCAAAGGTGATAGAGATGACAAAGAGAAAGGAAAGAATGGCAAGCTCTGAAAAGCGGTCGGACGTGATTCAAAAAAGGGTTACGGGGATAGTAAGGACATTTGAGTGTTGCACAGTCAAATTTCATGTTTCTGTATTTTTGAGTGCAAAATGTGTAAAACGAAAGAGACCACGATGGGGCAGTTCAGCGGTCGGTTTGTATATTTGCGGAATTCTGGAAAATTCACTAAGTATGGAATAGGGAAATTGCTAATTGCATGAATAACAATAAGATCTTATATATAATTTACAACTGCTAATTGCAAAGGGGCGCAGGCATAGGAAACAATGACTACGAACTGAATATTTATTCAACCCGCCAAACCAACGATCCACCAAAGAAATTTGAACAAATGGCGAAGTATGGAAAGAGGACAGACATGTTAATGGGGTGACAATAGTTCCACTAAATATGCAAGGACCCGACGGTTAAATTGTATTTCTCGGAAGTTTTCAGCGCAAAAATGTGCACCACGGACGAGGGCATGATAGGTGCACTATAATACAGATGAGAGTATGATATAAGAATGGTAGCAAATTTGTATATCATGGAAGTGACGGTATTGTTCGCAAGCCATGGAACACCATAAGTCTAATGTAGAGACTGCCTAACAGGAATTCACAGTTGGAGAAGTTTTTGGGTATGGAATGGGGAAGAGTTTGGTCAGTGTCGCGATAAAAGAGCATGAGTGTAGCTGTGAACCTGCAAGACTGACCACACGTTGAGAAATGTTGACTTGACCAACGCACAAGTCCGTATAACAATTTGTATATCATGGAACTCTGGGTGCCAGTTGTGGGACAGGGAACAATAGAGGGTCAATTTAAAGAAAGGGTAAGCGGTCATTTGAAATGCGTGAATCCGCAAAGCTTCGAAGGATGGCATTTTCGGAAGAAAAATGATTAATTAACCATGAAGAGAAACTAGAGAGAATAAAAGAGTGGGAAAATAGAAAGGGAGAAGGCAGTTTTCGTAAGAACGAATTGGTTTCAAAGAATCCCCATTGTTGCAAGACCATGATGTTCTACTAATTGTCAGCAAATGCATTTTTGAAGATTAGATTTTATTGCAACTTATGCATGTAACTATGTTCTTGATACATTCTTTCATGACTGTAACATATTAACTTAACTGCTAAACTTCATTTTCTACTAATTGTCAGCAGATGCTTTGTTGAAGATTAGATTTTATTGGAATGTGTGAGTGTAACTGCGTTCTTGATACACTCTTCCATGAGTGCAACATATTAAATCAAGTATTAAACTTCTTGCATTATGGGATGTTTAGCATTAAAACTTAATAATTGCATGTCTAGAAAAAAGAATAACGATTTTGTTGCAACATTGTACATTGGTATTGCTATGTTCTATCTACATTACAAATAGAATTGAACGTTGGTTTGAAACTATGTAATCCATTTTTTGTTTGCATAAAAAGCTGGTGGATTCACACAGTACATTGACATATAATTGTTAGATGTTCCATCTTAGAAAATATAAGATAATTAAAAATAATATCGAAGAAGTACTAGAGCACCGAACCATGCCAATTAGAACATGTGTTAAACCCTAAAAAGAGGCAGTAATGAAGAGTCGAAGGAAAATATTTTTTAATAGCAAATGCATTTAAAAAAATAAGAAAAACACTGAGTATTGTACATCTATCCTTAGAAATTGGACCCAACTCTTCGGGCCAAAACATTGAAGGTATATGCGACAAACACAGGCACAAGATCCATAGTATGAATGATCTTTGTAGTTTTCTCCTCGATGAATCATCCTAGGTTGAAATTGATATTTTTCACAAGCTTCCCTTGAGGAAGAAGATGAAAATGGTTGTAGGGCAAGTGGAATAGCCCTTAGCTAAAACCACCTCTTCATAGTCCAAAACAATTCAGTAGCACAACTTTCACGTACAATTCTAGAGGCACAAATTAGTCCATTTTGGTCAGAAGGAGATAACTAGTAGGAAAATGCCTTTCAACAACAAGTGTTTTGGACCTGATTCTCGAAGATGTTAATCAATAATTTTTTGGATTGAAATATATCTCTGGGACCATCAAAATATCATTTCTTTACAGTGAAACTCTTCCGCCCATAATAGACTAATTTGGAACTATGGAATTCCTACTTTCATGCTACAAAGTGGCTCTTGCATTCACAGTCGGTTTTTTTTTTTTTGAAACTCCCTTTGGTATTGTCATCACCACCTTCACCGAGCTAGGAAGTTATGTTTGTTATGGTTGATTTCAATTTTGAAGCAGGAGCGGGAATATTATTTGCATTTCCATCATCCATTGTCGTATCATCGTCCATCAAATCATCTTCTCCCGGCTCAGAATTCATGGCATCAACATTTTCGACAGGCATGAATGCAAGTGGGTAGGTTCTCTAAGCAACCAAGGTTTCCATGGAATTTTTTGGCTTGAAATATATCTCTCGGTGTACCAAGGGACCATCTCCTTGTTTTCTCCTCAGTGGAGGGAGATGAATAGTAAGATATGCCCTGCAATAGTGGAACCTCTGGCCATTATGCCCCAATGTGTTTACTCGATGTGCACAGAACTATTGCTAGAATTTATTAAGAATTTAGGTTTTCTCAAGATGATGTTTGAAATGAAAATCGGGGAGGGATAATATAACCCTGCGAAAATTATGGTTTAATACATATCAATGGAATATCTCCTCGAGCCTTTCGTTGATCAATGAAAGTTTCCAAGGTTCGTGCGGAATGAGTTGTCACCATAACAGTTCACTAATTGCACAATTAAAAAAAGTGTGAAGGTGGCAGTGACGATGAAAAGAGGTTAAGAATTAGAAATTTCTTAGAAGCATCAACCCATCCGCGCACAAAAAAAAAGATTGCATCATCTTTCAAATGAATACTTGGAAAGGATAACATACTTGTGCGCAAATCTTAGTTTAATTCGTAGTAATGATAAATCTTCTCTGGATTTTTGGACATTAATGACAATCTTCACAGTTCCTGCAAGATGGATACTAGCATTAAAGCTTAATTATTGCATATCTGGAAACAAGTACGAAGGTAGCGGTGATGGAGAAACTAATTCCAAGAAATACCAAAGTATGGAAAGTGGTTAGATGGGTTACAAAATAAAAATGACAGAAGATATACCCAAGAGACATGAAGGGTCGATGGTCATATTTCATCTCAGTGACAGATATCGGTCGTCAATTTGTATGTTACAGAATTTTTAAATTGACAAGCAGACTTGAAGGCTGGCAAGCTCAACATTGCACTTTCATTGTTCTGTGTCCTCCAAGTAGCACTCGGAGTTCCGCGATATACAGATTGACAGATCAAATCGAGGGCTAGCGGGTCCAAGATTTCCATTGTTTAGGGATGGCAATCGCTATCAACTATCTAACATATCTAAAAAAATTATTTTCAATACTAAATTATTAATATTACATTTTGATATTGCATAATTTTATTAGACGAGAAATTTTGTACAGTCTGGTCGAGCGAGTTATTTAATTTTTTTGTGACAAACGAACCATACATTGTAGACATGTACTTTTATAAAGTATGGACATGAGATTTTATAGAGCATATGCGGATCCCTCATTCCATACGTGGGAACGTTTTCGATTACGGGTTCTCGGTCTGGCAGGCTAAAAATTGAGCCTCTATTGTTTTGTGTCCTACAAATAGCACCGACACTTCTGCGATATACAAATAGATAGGCGGAATTGCAGGTTGGTTGGTTGAACGTTGCACTTTTATTGTCCTGTAGCGATTCCGTATTAATTCCATATTTAGCCAGTTTTTTGGGTCGGGGGCTCTCGAGCTGGCAGGAAAAAAATTGGGCCTCTATTTTTCCGCGCTCTAAAAATAGCACCCACAATTCCCCGATATACAAATTCAGAAGTAGACCTGCGGTAAATTATTACTGTTAAATATTGATATTGCAGAATTTAATTAGACGAGAAAGTTTGTACAATCTGGTTGGCCGAGTGATATAAAAGTATTCTGAAAAACGAGCAATACATAGTAAACATGTACTTTTATAATGTATGTACATGACATTTTATAGAACATATGTGAATTCCTCATTCCATACTTGGGAATTTTTTGGATCACGACTTCGCAGCCTGGCAGGTTGAAAATTGAGTATCTATTACTTTTGTGTCCTACAAATAGCACCTACACTTCCTTGATATACAAATTGACAGGCGGACTTGCGGAGATGACTCTCTATATAAAGTATGGACATGATATTTTATAGACCATATGCGGATCCCTCATTCCATACTTAGGCATTTTTTGGATCACGGGTTCACGACCTGGCGGGCTGAAAATAGAGTCTCTATTATTCCGTGTTCTACAAATAACACCCATACTTTCACGATATACAAACTGACAAGAGGACCTATGGGATTCTTGGCTGAACATTGCATTTTTATTGTTCTAGAATATATGCAGATCCTTCATTCCATACTTGGGCACTTTTTGGATAGCAGGTTCGTGGCCTGGCGGGCTGAAAATTGAGTATCTATTGTTCTGTGTCCTACAAATAGCACCTAGACTTCCACGATATACAAATTGATAGACAAACTTGTGGACATGAGTATCTATATAAAGTATGGACATGAGATTTTACAGAGCATATGCAGATCCCTCATTCCATACTTAGGAACATTTTGGATCACGGGTTCGCGGCCTGGCGGGATGAAAATAGAGTCTCTATTGTTTCGTGTCCTACAAATACCACCCAGACTTCTGTGATATACAAATTGACAGGAGGAATTGTGGGCTGCTTCGCTGAACATTTCATTTTTATTGTTCCATAGCGATCCCGTATTAATTCCATATTTAGCCACCTTTTTTGATCGAGGGCTCTCGGGATGGCTTGCTAAACATTGCACTTTCATTGTTCTATGTCCTCCAAATAACACTCAGACTTCCGCGATATGCACATTCACGGATGGACTCGAGGGTTGGAGGGTTCAAATTTTCCATTGATTAGGGATGGCAATCCCTATCAACTATCCAACATATAAAAAAACATTATTTTCAATACTAAATTATTAATATTACATATTGATATTGCAGAATTTAAGTAGAGGACAAAGTTTTTCCATTTTGGTGGCCCGAATGATATAAATTTTTTTCGACAAACGAGTAATACATATTAAACATGTATTTTTATAAAGTATGGACATGAGATTTTATAGAGCATATTTGCATTCCTTATTCCATACTTGGGAACTTTTTGGATTGCGGGTTTGCAGCCTGGCGGGATGAAAATTGAGGTTTTATTGTTTCATTCCCTAAAAATAACACCTAGACTTCCGCTATATACAAATTGACAGGCGGACTCGGGGTGGTTGGCTGAACATTGCACTTTTATTGTCCTGTAGCGATCCCATATGAATTCCATATTTAGCCATTTTTTTTATCGGGAGCTCTGGGGATGGCGAGCTAAAAATTTGGCCTCTCTTGTTCCGCGCTGTACAAATACCACTCACAATTATGCCATATACAAATTGACAAGCAGACCTGCGAGCTCGTTGGCTCAACATTGTAGTTTCATTGTTCTGTGTCATCCAAATAGCACTCGGAGTTCCGTGATATACAGATTGACAGATGGACTTGAGGGTTGGCGCATTCAAGTTTTCCATTGTTTACAGATGTTGATCCGTATCAACTATCTAACAGATCTAAAAACATTATTTTCAATACTACATTATTAATATTAAATTTTGATATTGTAGAATTTAATTAGACGAGAAAGTTTGTACAATCTGGTTGAGCGACTGATATAAAAGTTTTCCGACAAACGACCAATACATAGTAAACATGTACTTTTAGAAAGTATGGGAAATATTTTATAGAGCATATGCAGATCCCTCATTCCATACTTGGAGCACTTTTTGGATCGCGGGTTCTCGGCCCGGCGGGTTGAAATTTGAGCCTCTTTTTTTTCGTGTTCTACAAATATCACCCAGACGTCCGTGATATACAAATTGACAATTGGAATGGCAGACTCCATGTCTGGTGGGTTCAATATTGCAATTGTTTAGGGATGCTCATCCTATCTAAATTTATCTAAAAACATTATTTTCAAATAGTAAATTATTAATATTAACTATTGATATTGTACAAGTGAATTACATTAAATTATTAAAGGATGTTAAGTCACTTATTTTTAAAAAAATGAAGCAAACAAAATAAAGTTTTTTTTAAATTATATCACCGCAAGCATAACAAGGACCAATTTGAATTTAAGGCCCTCTTGTTCATATGATATCACAATTGCACTCTGCACATTATATATTCGTTGATTTCAAATTATTCTAGGATATTGATTTTGCCAAGTTCATCGAATAAACAAAAATGCCAAAACAACAACCAATTTGAATTTTAAGAGCCTCTTGTTGCTATGATAGGATAGTTGCACTTCACACACTATATATTCGTTGATTTCAAATTATTTTCAGAACAATAATTTGACCAAGTTCATCGATCAAGAAAATTCGCTAAAGCAAGCCAGACAGTACATTTTCATCACAGCGCCATAGAAATTATTAGGCGGATCTGCGGGCCAGGTAGCTAAAAAATTCAATTATATTGTTATGTGTCCTCCAAAGAATAGTTGGAGTTCCACGGTATACAAATTGACAGACAAAGCAGATAACCAAGAACCAACCATACTTTAAACATGCTGCAAGAAAGTTCCCATAAGGTTCCATAGAGCAGAACCCATCGACGTTTGCACCAAACAATTTGATATACATATAAAAGACATCACCGCATTCATTTTCTCTTGCATCTGGTATATGTTCCTAGTAGAAAATAACCAGGAACATGTGATATATGGGGATTACAGAGATATGGGCCAAGTCCAACGAACATTCATCTGAATGTTCAACAAATGTTATAGAGACACATGAAGTATTTTCGTTTCCTGCCAAAGTTTGATATATATATATATATATATATTCCCCTTCTTCAACCGATATGAAAAATTACATTGTCCTCATTCAAGGTGAATTTACTGTGTATCCGAAGCTGTCACAACATGTAGACATTGCTTTCATTTTTCTGTAGATACGTTTCATACAACAACTATGCCAACTCAGGAAACACATTTTGTAACAGAGGCTGCCTAACTGTACAATGCATGGTTGTGTTGCCCACGGTTCGAATAACAACATTCACACAATGTCCATATATATATGGAAATTTTTCACCGCATCACAGACAATCAATCGTATCATCACTTATCAAATAAGAGGCAGAAGCAATGAAGTTGTATTTTGCACATACAGGCTCAAAGGGGGTCTAGTACACATTGGTTGCAACTAAAATACCTTCAACCTGGGAATGTGAGCGAAGGGATTAATGCATTGAACAACATAATACACAACTGCACCCCCCACTCCCCTTTAAAGAAAAATAAAAAATTAAGCAAACGCAGAAATTTGTTGAAGGCTATTTCTATAAGAAAAGTGAGGATGATTT
>JZKD02S2233885.1:18044-41146 GCA_000966675.3 Picea glauca
TTGAAAAATTAAGTTTCCTCTTAGTAAACATTTTAAGTTTCACGATTATAAAATATTTCTTAATTTCCAATTATGATAAGTTAAAACTAATTGACACCCTTATATGAGTATTATAGTACTTGTTAATCTACTTGAAATGCTTAATTAAAGAAGTGGATATATTCTCTTTATTAACAATCCTTCCTCAAATTATTTAGACATTCTCATTTGCCAGTTTAATTTAGAGATATCCTATTTATTCCAATCTTAATTATGTCGATAGGCGTCCCCCTATGGGAATTGATGGACTAATCAACCTTTTAATCATAAATTTTAATCTTATGGCCAACAATGAAAGATGCTGGCATATTCTTCGTCGTCGTCCCAAATCAATGAATGAGATTTAATTTCATAACTTCCTTGCATTTATGAATGCGTACATTTTCCTTGTTTACTTTTTCACATTTACTTAATATGATTAAAAATTTACATAGTAGCCACTAGATTGACACGTTATATGATTAACAATTGATTTTGATTATGGCAATCTTGGAATGTCGGGATGTCGGGCTCCATTTAAATACAATGACAAGTGTCCACGGTGCGTTGTAGAAAGATGGTGGGTCGCTTCCTCTACCCACGACTCCGCGCGCCTCATGAACATAGCCTCATCGTGGTAGTTGGACGCATCAATATACCATTCGGGAACAGTGACCACGTTTTTACATTAAAGTATTATTAATCTGATTAGCAAATATTAATTTATAAAATATTAAGTTTTGTCTACCTTTGGATTAACGCATGAGTGGTTAAGCTGGTTGAATGCCGTTTGGCCTGCCTTTCAAGCACCTTTCAATTAACGCATCTGTGGTTAAGTTGGATGCACGTTTGGCATTCCTTTGAATTAACGCACCAGTGGTTAAGGTGACATCTGTATGCATGTTGCATGCCACGTCTGGGTGGCTTTTCAAATTTTGTCTGGGGTCTGGGACGAATGGTCAGGTTATTTAAACACTCACTGTTTATACGAACTGTTTATACGAACTAAAACATCCTAAAAATATTATGGAAGCTATGCAATTTGCTCATAAAATTCAAGCCAAGAATAAGGCTACACACAAGTCTACCATTGGAGCATACATAGAAAGAAAAGATCATTTTGGGGTTCATAAGATAATTGTGCCTCAACCTACTCGAATATCACAGAAGGAAATGGATGAAACAAGAGCAAAATAACTATTCTTTGGTTGTAACAAAAAATGGTCAAAAGGGCATAAATGTCAAGAAACAAAATTGTTCACCTTTGAAAATAATGATGAAGAGGAAGTGGAGGCATCTAGAAAAATAAATGATGAAGAACTTGTCAACTTAAAAGAGCAGGAAATAGAGGCTGAAATTGTGCACAACATTGATTCATACAAGTGTGAAATATATGTTCATGCATTGGGAGGGTTTTTAGCACCTTAAACCCTGAATATTGCAAGTTTCATTAAGAATAAAAAAGGTTATAGTGCTCATTGAATTGGGTAGTACCCATAACTTCATTGATAAAAGATTAGCATACCGCCTCAATTGTTTTGTATATTCAGTGACAAATTTTCAAGTTTTGGTTGCTAAAGGAGGGACTATTGATTATGTAATAAAATGACACAACATAAAATAAGTACGAGAGAATATAATTTGGAAATCTCAATGTATATCATTACCATTGGATGTGTATATGTTGTTCTAGGGATTCAATGGTTGATAAGATTAGGTACAATTTCTACAAACTATAACGAATTATTCATGAGATTTAAATTGGAAATAATTCAATATGAACTCAAAGGGTTAAAATTTGGACCTTCTCAAGTCATGAGCTCTCATATAATGGAAAAGCTCCTAAAAAAGGGTAGCAAGGGAGTTGTGGTTAAACTTTATTCTATGGAAGTTAAGTAGGAAGATGAAAATATTCTAGAGAAATTAAGATGCACCTTGGAAAAGAACTATAAGATCTTTCAAGAAATTCCTAAAGGTCTACCTCCATCTAAATATCACGAATATCAAATTGAATTAATTCCTGGAAGTGATCCTCGTAATAAAATACATTATATATTTCCTCATCAACAAAAGGGGGAGATTGAGAAACTAGTACAAGACATGTTGGATTCAGGTATTATTCAACCAAGAAAGAGTTCATTTTCAACTCTAATGGTGATGGTGAGAAGAAAAGATAATTATTGGAGGATGTGTCTTGATTATAACAATATAAAAAAAATCACCATAAAAGATAAATTCCCTATTGAAAATATTGATGAGCTATTAGATGAGCTTCATGGAGTGGCTTATTTTACAAAGCTAGATCTTAAATCAAGATACCACCATATCATATTAAGAGTAGGAATGGTAGCGGATTTGGTAGCGAAGATAAATCCAACTCTAGGTGGGAGAAGTACATTCCTCACTAAGAGGGAGTGTTTATTTTTGTGGTAGCATCGGAAAGGTACTTCCGCATTGGCATGTGTCTAGCATGTGGAAGTCATCAAAGAATATTCTAGTCTTGAGTTTACTTTAGTTAAAAGGAATTGATTAAAGTAAAATAATATTTATTAGTGAATTGAGTTATTTAGGGAACATGCATAGCGTGCAACATGTAATCTAAATCTTAAGTGAGTGTGAGAAGTAATTCAAGTAGTAGATCACTTTGAAGATTAGAAATAGATTGTAACTCATGATTAAAAGAGAAAGGATAGGGAGAAGAAGGAAGACACTTGTGTGACATACACTTGTGAGAGACTTGTGTTGAGGGATTCGACACATTCGAAACTTTGAGAGGAAGTCACTTGTTGAGATACCAAGGTTGAGGATAGAAAAGAAGGACTTTTTCTAGTGTGAGGAGTGTAGGAGAAAAGAAAGACTTTTTCTTACACTAGAGTGAGGAGATCTCACTAGTTGGGTGAAGAGACTTCATCCAAGTATTGACGAGAGGGTTGGATCACAAAGGATCATGATTCAATATCTTGATAGGTGGAGATGTAATTTCATCTAGAGGTGATACAGGTCAAGGAGGAGAGAGAGCAGAAGAAACCGTAGGTGGGATTTAGAGGACATAAGCCACAGGGAAGAGCAGAGTCGTACAAAACTTGGCATACGGGATTTCCATACATATCCGCAGGTCATGGAAGGGAAATTCATGGATATCTTCGGGTCACAAAAGGGAAAGTCATGGATTTCTTGGGACAGGTGTTTCCAAGTTTGTCTCTAGTGTATAATTCTCTCAGTGGGCCATTTTCCCTATTACGGGAGCCCTAATTTGACCTTAATAAAAACATTGTTGGACTATTTTTCCCTCCAGGGCCTTTCCAGGGGTTTACCCAAAAATCTTGGTGTTCTTATGTGTTTGATTTGGTTTCCTTGTTTATGTCTCTGTTGCATGTTTAGTTGATTACTCAGTTGTGCTTTTAGTAGATGAAGTGATTTTATTTTGAGCTAACTGTCGAGTGTTGAGTAGAGTGGTAAAAAATCAACATGGTATTAGTGCATACCAAGAATTAAGTCCACTTAGGAATAATTTCAACATGGTATCAAAGTCGAGGCTTTGAAGGATAGAGGGATCCTAGTCCCTGAAAGGAGGAAACCAAGAGGACAAATATTATCAAGTAAATAACCAACATGGGAAATCGAAGGATAGATTTCAGGAAAACAACCATATATGTCAGTATAGAGGTAGTTTCTACAGAGGGTTATCATATTAGATCTTGGAGATGGTGAAAACATTGAAGATTGAGGACAGTTTAGAAGGGGCAACTAACTTCCAGTCTTGGATGGAAAGGATTCTTCTTCTATTAGAGGAGAATGACCTCAAAGAGTATGTTGAGACCATGGTTGCAAGTCCTACTGATCTATAGTTCACATGAAGAAGGAAGTGAAGGCCAAGCGGGTGTTGCTAGAATATGTAAAGGATCACTTGATTCCACACATTGTTGAGAATAAATATTCCAAGGAAATGTATGATGCTTTGGTGAGTCTATACCAAAACAAGAATATAGGCGGGTTGCTACATTTGAAGCATCAAATTCAAGTTGTTAGGATCTCCACTGAGGACATGATTGTGAATTATCTTATGAAGATTAAATAGATCCAAGTTTAGATTGTAGCGATTGGAAAGATAGTACAGGATGTTGAGTTGGTGAATGTAGAGTTGAGAGGTATTCCCAAGTCTTGGGAACCTTTTTTGCAGGGGATTTGTGCATGAGAGATAGTGCCATGGTCTGATAGACTATGGTCTGGTTGTATTCAGAAGGAGACTCGATTAGAGTCCAGGGATGGTTTGAAGAGTAGCCATCATGATAAATTTTCCCTTACTTGATCCAGGAGGATCTAAGGAATGATCACAAAGGTATAGGAGGATTTGAAACACTCACAGAGGTCCCAGGGGATCCATAAATTATCAAAATTTGACTTTCTCAAATCATCTCAAAAATAGAATCATTGTGTAAATCTCGTCGTCATCTTTCCAATGACATAAATGACAAGTCAAACAGAGCTTGTATGAAAAAGTTATGGGGAATCAAAGTTCAAGTCAACAAGGTCAAACTCAGAAGTCAAAGGAGTAAAAGGACATGTGTCATATCCTATAGTGACATGTGGCACAACCATAGAGATGTTGTGGTCACACCCCAAGGTGCCATGTGGACTAATCAGTTGACTGGAAAGCTGAGTTGGCATCCAAGTGGTCTAATAGTTTGTTGACACATGGCATAGGAGGGACATTGAGAGGTCACCATGTGGCAACCTCCCATTGGCCAGTGATGGTTTATATTGTGTAAAATTAGTACGGAGTCTAGGGGAATTGACCACATGACCTCCAAACCTCCACATCTTAACAAATCTCCCACAACCATTGCACAAAACCATAGAACTTAACATATATATATATATATATATGATACATTATATTTGAATTGATGTAAAATTTTTATATGGGGGAGAAAAGGGGTTGAGGGATAGCCCCAACCGATGGTTCAAATGTTACACCATGTGATCAACACCTAAGTCTGCAGGGCTTAACACTTATTGCGTGGGAGGTTTATTTGTAATATATAAAAACTATATATATATACACCATATGTATTAAAACAAACAAACAAATACATAACTAAAATATATGCCATATGGAGGATTGAACCCCGAACCTCCACTATAATAGCGGGTGGTTCTAACCACTACAAAAACAAGCCCATGTTTAGTGGGATTCCCACCAAAAATAGTAATCAATTGCCAATTGTTACGGATATGGGGGTTGGGACCGAGCCTATATATTGGGCATGAATCCCAAGGCCAAAACACATCCTGAGGCACAAATTATGAGATTTCATGGTGTTCAAGGCAAGGATAGGGAATGTATTTTGATACTGTACGGAATTACGTGTAGGTACAAGCCAAGTTTGGTGTTGCACCATAAAGCCTGCCAAATGGTACATTGACGGAATTTCAAGTGTCTTATATCGATTCAGCATGATTTTTCACAAGGATCCTAAATATGAGGTATGTTTTGTGATTTGAGGTTTTTTTTTAAACTTTGTACTCAATATGTCATTTATGAGTATTTAATGCATTGTTTTGTGTGCTAGGAGACACAAAATTGAGCTAGTTTGGAAAGTGGTCAACTTTACAGTCAAAAGTTTTAGAATTTTACAAGGATTTCAATTATGAACTTTGTTTTTTCATTGAGTAGCGAATTTTCGAAGCATCCCCAATATTGACTTATTTGGTCCATTTACATGGTATTTTTGAGTATTTTGGGATGAAGATAAGTAGATTAATTGTTTTGAAAGGAACTGAAGATGAAACAAAATATGTTCTCAACATTGTAATTTGAGTTCTATTATGTCATCTCATTTCCACTTCAATATAATATTTAGATTTATGATTTTTGGGTAAAGAGCACAACCTCAAAATTTTGCAATCACCTTAATAGATCCTAGAAATTATACAGAAACAAGTTAGATACTGCATGTATATATTTTTAGCAATAAGTGGTGTCTAAGGATTTTCAGATCATTGATATCCAAGCAATGAATGAAAATTTCAGGAACATTTCCAGTGGAGAGGTTATCGCTCAAGATGGTAAGAAGAAGGACACGAGCAATGTCAAGTTCTTTGCATGTCACAAGTTTGGACATTATGCAGGGAAATGTTCACACAAGAAGAAGGGGGGAAATGAAATGCATTCAAAGGTAGTTGCATCGAAAAATACTCAATTGGATGAGTTTTACAAGAAGTTTGAACAAACAAAGTTGTTAATTATTTCCCATACTTCCTTGGGCACTATATCAGATGGTGCATGGTTGATAGATAATGGAGACACATGTCATATGACAAGAGCATGAGAGGTGTTTGATAGCTTCATAGAGTTTGACTCAGATATTCATGTGGAATTTGGTATGGGGACCAAGCATGTAGTGAAGGGATTTGGAACAGTGCCATTCCAGATGGAGTCAGGAGGCACATTGAGAGTGCAGGATGTGTTATGGGTTCCATAACTCAAGAGGAGTGTGATCTTAGTATCAATGATTGAGAAGAATGGATTTGACATAACATTCTAGGATGGAAAGGAGATTATCATGCCCAAAGGATCTAACTCAGACAAAGTAATTGTATTTGGAGTTAGAGAGAGAAACTTGTATAGGCTAAAGGGCCAGCCTATGAGAGAAATTACCAACAACATAGTGATAGAGAATAGGGAGTAGGTATCTCCAAAGGTTGAGAAGCTAAGAGGGAGTCAACCTTTAGGTTCAGGTGTGAAGGAAAAACCTTCCAAGTCAATCAAGAAGGAGTCATGGTACGATATGACCATGCAGGATGCTCAAAAGCAGGAGACATATAAGAGCATGCTTAACGATAGTGATTCTTCAGAGACAGGTCAGATCATCATGGCAGGGATAGCTTCTGTGTCACAGGGAGCAACCAATCAGGTGTATTGGAGAGAAGGCATGGTAGCGGATATGGTAGCGAAGATAGAGCCAATTCTAGGTGGGAGAAGTACCTTCCTTGCTAAGAGGGAGTGTTGTTTCTTTTGGTATCATCAGACAAATACTTTCACATTGGCATGTGTCTATCATGAGGAATTCGTCAAAGAATATTCTAGTCTCGAGTTTACTTTAGTTAAAAGGAATTAATTAAAGAAAAAAATTATTTGTTTAAGTGAATTGAGTTATTTAAGGAACATGAAACATGTAATCTAAATCTTAAGTGAGTGTGAGAAGTAATATCAACCATAGATATCTTTGAATATTAGAAATATATTGTAGTTCCTGATTATAAGAGAAAGGATAGGGAGAAGGAGGAAGACACTTGTGTGAGATACACTTGTGAGAGAATTGTGTTGAGGGATTCGAAACAGTCATGAATTTGAGAGGAAGTCACTTTGGTTAGAGAACAAGGTTGAGGATATCAAAGAAGGATTTTTTCTAGTGTGAGGAGTGTAGGAGAAAATAATGACTTTTGCTTACACTAGAGTGAGGAGATGTCACTGGTTGGGTGAAGAGATTTCATCCAAGTATTGATGAGAGGGTTCGATGAAAAAGGATTGTGATTCAAGATATTGATAAGTGGAGAAGGAATTTCATCTAGGGATCATACAGGTCAAGGAGGAGAGAGAACATAAGCAGTTGCAGGTGGGTTTCAGAGGAAAGAAGCTATGGGGAAGAGCAGATTCATGCAGGATTTCCATACATATCTATGGGTCATCGTTTAGACAGTTGCGGATATCCACGGGTCACAGAAGGAAAAGTCGCAGATGTCCATGGGTCATAGAAAGGAAAGTCATGGATTTCTCTGGAAACGCGCCAAAATAGGTCTTACAACAACACACGTGTTTCTAGGTTTGTCTGCAATGTATAATTCTCTTAGTAGGCCATTTTTCCTATTACAGGAGCCATGATTTGACCTTAATAAAAGCATCATTGGACTGGTTTTCCCTTCGGGGTTTTTCCAGCGGTTTACCTAAAAATCTTGTTGTTCTTATGTGCTTGATTTGGTTTCCTTGTCTATGTTTCCATTGCATGTTTAGTTGATTACTCAACTCTACTTTTAGTAGATAAAGTGATTTTATTTTGAGCTAATTGTTGGGTGTTGAGTAGAGGACGTAGTGCCCCCACCTCAGCAAGGTTTGCTGACCTCCCGACCTATGGATCTTGAATTACTTTGAGCCAAAATGGCTCTTCGATTCCTAGTTGGAACCTTCAACACATATAACCATAGGTCCTTCTAGAATTTATGCCCACATGCACAAGCACTAGGCATAAACCTCCACCCCTCGTGACCACTGGCGTGACCACAAACTTAACCCCAAAAGGTGCATCACGTTGCGCGATGTTGGGAATTTCCTTTCAAATCATCCTGGCTCCTCCAGTTCCCTAAATCCCAAAATGGGCTAATGGTCCCTAGCTCCTCCCTTAAGTTCTCCTGATGTGAATCTCGACTGCGACCTGGGGCCCAACCTTCGAGTGCGTCGGGATTTTATGTATCGGGGATTCATGAAGTGGTCCTCTCTCCTTCTCCCAATATCCGAAATCACGATGACCACGTATGCTAGAACAACGGTCCTGATTCTCCCCATGATCAATGATCCATATCATGTCGAGATTTCGCGTATCGCGACTTTCGAGTAGTTGTTTCATCCACACTCTCGATTCCCGAAATGTTGAAATTTTGGAGTGCCTCAAATCAATGGCTCATGCCCCTACCGATGTAATGCTTGTTATCCCTCCTGAGCTTTCTAGTGTTGAAAGACTCTCGCCTTTATCCTTCCTACAACTCCACTTGATCTAAAAGTCCATGGGTATCGGTGATTCTCCCTATGAGAGTTTCCACCGTCTGTTGAGCTTCTCGATAATTTCCTAGACAAACAACTCGGCATATTTCCTCCTGAACTTGATTCTGCGAGGTGAATATGAACCTCATCCTTCCTTCAAACTCTTCGAAGTCTCTATCCCTCTTGAGCTTGATTCTTGCTACAAACTCAAGGATTCGAAGGAATTATTGCACGCACTCCTTGTGGCTTCCATGATAATCTTTGATTATCTGATGTCTTCCAACCCTGCACACTCCTTGTGACAGAAGATCTTCAACCACTCACTCGGATGGAAAAGTGTAAGACTTCAGTCTGGCCTATGCACATCTTGCACGACTCTGTGCTATACTTGCACTTATGTTGGTATAAGACAATGGTATCCCTATAGAATTTTTCTGAGATAAACTCAGAATCTTGTCAACGCACTCCTTGATGACTTTTAGTGCACTCCTTGCAGGAATTCTTAGGAAGATAAAAAATTGAAACTTACACTCTCCCTCTCACGGACTTCATACATTCAACATGAAATCACAGATACACGCACAACTTTGAAACAAATGCATAACAAAGTATTTGAGCAACCTGTAAACATACCATTCAATAGATGCAAATAGTGGCCATAAAAAGACCATGAAATTGGATCAAAGCATTCTTATATTAATTCAAGTGCTTATGTGCATGGATTCAATAGAAATAACTATATGCTCATACAACTTCTACAATCTTTGTTCTTCTCTACTCTCCTATGCTCTCTTGCTCTATCGCTTCTAACTACTATGTGAATAATGATACAATACAATACATACGAGGGAGATTTCTCAAATTTTCCCTCCTACAACCTCAAACTATCTAATCAAATTAAATCCTACCTCTACTTTACATTCATTACATTAAATGCCTACAACCGAAAGATGAGAGAAATGCTCAAGATCTACATTACAATCTCCAAACCATAAAAGCAAACATATATTTTCCAAGTATTACATTAATGTTTCATCCTTTCAAATTCAAAACATCTTCAAAATGCGCGTTGGTGCATATCCAGCTGTCCTCCACTTGTGCTTGCTTGCGATGCTCCTGTATCATATTCCTCTAGCTGAAAAATTCATGGACTCTTGTCCATGAGATCCTGCACCGTCTATCAATGTTTATGGATATTTTCCTCACTTTCCCAGCTCACATCCTCAATCGAGTGTCCTTTCCATTTTACCAAATATTCAAGATATGTTTTTCTCCGGGTCTTCTTGCTAACTCTCTGATCAATGATCTTTTCCATCTATGGCTTTTAGCTATATGCATTTGTTTAATCCACTGAATTTCCTTTTGATTCTCTTCTCCTCATGCTTCATCTTCTCTGTAAGGATACATATCTTCTACATTGAATATGGGCAATATTCCCACACCATCTGGCAATTCTATCTCATAGGAATTTGCCTCAAATTTCTGTAAACTCTTACATGGTCATATCTTTTTCATCTTCAGTTTATTATACATTCACCTTGGGAACCTTTCTTTTCTTATATGTGCTAAGACTAAATCTTCCACTTCGAACCGAAGCTCTCTTCTGTGTTGACCTTCTCTATGTTTGTATTCCTGGTTGGAATTCTGCAACTACTCTTTAATCTTATTGTGGCGCTCCTACATCTCTGCTACAAAATATTCCACTCCAACACTCCTAAACTCACTCTGCTCTAAGTCTCTCAAATCAGATACTCCTCTTGGCTGCATTCCATACATTATATGGAATGGGCTCTGTCCTGTGCTCTGGTTAGATGAGTCATTATATGCAAATTCTACTTGTGGCAGAATCTGATCCCATTGACTGTGATGTTCAACTACTAAAATCCTCAATAAGTCCCCCAAACTTTGATTTACTACCTCAGTCTGTCCATCCGTTTGAGGGTGATATACTGAGCTAAAAGATAAATATGTCCCTAGATTCTTCCATAGTGTTGTCTAGAAATGACCAACAAATATGGTATCCCTATCTGAAATAATACTCTTGGGTAAACCATGAATTCAAACAAATTCTTTGAAAAACATATTTGCAATGTGTGTTGCATCGCTGGTTTTATGACATGGAATAAAATGTGCCATTTTTGAGGATTTTTCGACTACCAAGAATATGGAATTACAACCTCTCTATGTCCTCGACAGTCCTAACACAAAATCCATGCTTACCGTGTCCCACGGTCTCTTTGGTATCATCAATGGTTGATACAACCCTATATTTTGTCTTTTCCCCTTTGCGTGCTGGCAAATTCTACATCTGTTGACAAATTTCTTAGCATTTCTTCTCATCCCTGGCCAATAATATAAACTTTTCAGTTGCGCAATTTTTTTTTCATGGCTGAAATGTCCAGCCAATCCCCCACTATGTTTTTCCTTTAAAAAGTTTTCTCTCATAGAACTCTTCGAGATACACAACTGATTTCCTCTAAATAACAGTCCATTCCGAATTAAATATTCAATCCATTGGCTTCTATCTCTCAGAAAAGGATTCTCACATGCTTAGTAATCCTCCTTGAAATCTAAATCATCTTTGTACATATCCTTAAGGCTATCAAAACATAAGGTCTTCACATGAAATTCCTATAGAATCAAACATTTCCTACTCAATGCATCAACAACCTTGTTAGCAGTTCCAAAAATGTGATTTATAAGAAAAGTAAAGTTCTGCATAAATTCAACCCATTTTGCATGTTTCTGGTTCAATTTCTCCTGTTTGGTTATGAATTGTAAGGCATGATTGTCGCTATACAAAAATAACTCCTTCCGAACCAAGTAGTGCCTCCATTGCTTCAGCACCTGTATGACTGCATAAAACTATTTATCATATGTGGAATATTTCATCTTGGCCTTGTTCAACTTCTCACTAAAGTATGCAATTGGTCTATTGTCTTGACTTAAGACTGCTCCAACCGCAAATCCACTTGCGTCACATCTGACTTGAAATATCTTACTAAAGTCTTGCAGAACCAAAACTGGTTGTTCAATTATCTTCTCCTTTAACAACATGAAACTTTTTTCCGCTTCCTTTGTTCAATGAAATTTTTTATGTCTTTTCTTGACTGTGTCCATCATTGGTGCACTAATCCCACTAAAATTTCTGATGAACTTTCTGTAAAAACTGGCTAGTCCATGGAATCTTCTGACTTCAAAGATATTCCTTGGTGATGGCCATTCTTTGATTGCTTTTACCTTCTCTAGATCCATCTTCAAATCATTTGACGAGATCACAAAACCCAAATAAATGAGTTCCTTCTTCATGAAAGATGACCTCTTCAAATTTATCAACAACTTCTCTTGCTGCAACCTTCTCATCACTAGAGTTAAATGTCTCAAATGTTCTTCCTTAGTCTTACTGAAGATCAGTATATCATCAAGATACACAATTACAAATTTGTCAATGGAATCTTTCGAGACTTCATTCATTAATCTCAGAAAATTACTTGGTTAATTCGTCAAGCCAAACAACATGACAAGCCATTCATACAGTCCTTCATTTGTCTTGAATGATGTCTTCCATTCATCACCTTCCCTCTTCTGAATCTGATGATATCTATTTTTCAAATCAATTTCTGAAAAAAAAATTGCCCCGCTCAAGCAATCCATCAAGTCATCCATCCTAGGTAAAGGAAATCTATACCTGATGGTGATTTTGTTTATAGACCTCAAGTTTGTACACATCCTTCATCCACCATCCTTCTTCGGAATTAACACTATTGGCACAACACATGGACTCAAGCTTTCTTTGATCAACCCTTTGTCCATCAAATCCTGGACTTGCTTCTTGACTTCTTCATTCTCCTATGACGTGAATCTGTACGCTGCTTTGTTTGGTAAAATCACTCCTGGTATAAGGTCAATGTGATGGATTATACTTCTGATGGGTGACAATGAACAAGGTAAATCATCCACCACTATATCAGTGAAATTTTCCAGCAGTTCCTGAATTTCCTCAGGTAGATCATCTATCGAAGTGCTGGTCAAGATGACTCTAGATTTTCTTACCATAACAAACTACATTTCTTCAGCTTTCTTGACTTCATCCAGAATTTCCTTCCCACTCATGATAAGTATAGCATTTATTTCTTCTTCTTTCACCTTCTTGTCTTCAATTGGTAGCAACATATGCATCCTACCATTCTTTTCCAAGGTATAGGTGTTCTTTCTTCCATCATGAATAACATTTCTGTCATATTTCCATGGCCTCCCCAACAAAATATGATAGACATCCATGGGAATAACATCACATAAGATCTCATATCGGTATCCCCCTATCTTAAATTCAACTAAACACTATTTAGTGACTGTTACCTAATGTCCTTTTTGCAACCATGAAACTTTATATGGCCTCGGATGTGCAACTGTCTCCAATTCCAACATTTCCACCATCTCTGTGGATACTAAATTATCTGTGATTCCACTATCAAATAATACCTTGCATACCCTATCCTTGGCCTTGCAAGCAGTCCTACATAAACTGTTCCTCTGGACTGGATTCTTCACCTCCTTCTCTGGCTTCAAGATAATTTTCCTCATCAATAAGGATCTTTCGCCTTCTGCATCTTCTGTCTCAACATTTCTCCTTTATGATTTTGAAATGTGAGCTTCACCTCCTCAATATATTTTTCTATCGATACGTTCCCAAGATTTTTGTCTGATCTTTCCACAGACAAAACACTTTATTTCACCTCCTCTACCTCTTTCTCTTCCTCTTTCTCTCAAAAAATTGTTCCTGTCGGCATATTTTCTTCCTTGTGAACTTCCTCCCCTTTCTGGGTGGTTATGAGGTTTTTTATCTTCGTCCTTGGGATTCTATACTTTGTCTTGGGAAACTGTGTTTCCGCTTTTCTAACTTCTACCTTTGACCCTCTGATCTTTCTTTTGGGCCAATTTCTCTTCAGCTTTCAGAGCACCCTGATAAGCATCTTCCACATTCCTAATCATCACCATGATCATCTCATCCTGAATGTCATATCTCAGACCATTTATATATCTAGTGACCTTTTCATCATCACTCTCATGATGACCAACTCTAATGCTTATCTTATAAAACTCCTCAGTGTATTCCTTTACTGTCATCCCTTTCTGTCTCAAATTCTGCATTCTTTAGAACAAATTGATTTGGTAATCTCTAGGTATGAATTTGGATTTCATATTCACGACCATCCTATCCTAGCTTTTAATTCCTTGTTTGCCTTTGCAACGCCTACCAACCTGCAGTTCATCCCACAATAGTGTTGCATGCCCTTTCAGTCTAGTGACAATGTGCTTTACTTTTCTATCCTCTTCAATATCTTCATAATCGAAATATTTATCCAGAGCTCTAAACCAATCTAGCAACTCCTTAATGTATAAGTTGCCTTCATACATCGGAATATCCATTTCTTCTCTGGCATCTATTCTTGCAATAGCTTTGAATAGACGTTCTCCTGCTGCATCTTCGGCTACAACTTCTTCTTCGGGTCCTTCTTCATTTTCACTTTTGGCCTCACTGATATCTCCTGTATTAAGTGTTCACCTCTATGTTGTCTCCATAGCATCCAATCGAGCACGGAGTTCTCTCATCTCCCTTTCCACGACTGGATCAGGTAAAATTATTTCTTGATGTCTTCTTGGCAGCATTATTTCAATCTGTCCACATAGAATTCAAATCACAATTGTCCTCTGTCTTATCTCTACATAAAACAAAATTTGTTGTCTCTCCTACCACCTGACGCAGTGCCCCTACCTTAGCAGGTTCTGCTGACCTCCCAGACTATGGATCTTGAATTCCTTTGAGCCGAAGTGGCTCTTTGATTCCTAGCTATAACATTCAACACATATAACCACAAGTCCTTTTAGAAGTTACACCCACATGCACAAGATCTAGGCGTAAACCTCCACCCCTTGTGACCACAAACTTAACCCCATAAGGCGCATCGCATTTCATGATGTCAGGAATTTTGTTGCAAAGTGCCCTGACTCCTCCAGTTCCCGAAATATTGAAATGGGCTAATAGTCCCTAGCTCCTCCCTTAAGTTCTCCTGATGTGATCCTCGACTATGACCTGGGGCCCAACCTCCGAGTGCATCGGGATTTCGTGTATCCGAGATTTGTGAAGTGGCCCTCTCTCCTTCTCCCGATATCCAAAATTGAAATGACCGCATATGCCAAATCAACGGTCTTGATTCTCCCCGTGATCGATGATCCAAATCATGTTGGGATTTCATGTATCGCGACTTCCTAGTTGTTTCCTCAACACTCCTGATTCCCGAAATGCCAAAATTTCAGAGTGCCTCAAATCAATGTCTCATGCCCCTCCCGATCTAATAGATGCTATCCATCATGATCTTGCAAGTGTTGAAAGACTCTCTCCTTTATCCTTCCTGCAACTCCACTGGATCTAACGGTCCACTGGTATTGACCATTCTCCCTCTGAGATTTTTCACTGTCCATTTAGCTTCTCGATACTTTCCTGGCCAAATAACTCAACGTCTTTCCTCCTGATCTTGATTTCACAAGGTGACTATGAACCTCATCCTTCCTTCAAACTCTTCGAAGTCTCTATCCCTCTTGAGCTTGATTCTTGCTACAAACTCAAGGATTCTAAGTAATTCTTGCACATAGTCCTTGCGGCTTCCATGATAATCTCTGATTATCTGATGTCTTCCAACCCTGCGCACTCCTTGCAACACAAGTTCTTCATCCACTCACCCGGCTAGAAAAGTCTAAGACTTCAGTATGGCCTATGCACACCTTGCACGACTCTATGCTATAATTTCACTTTTGTTGGTATAAGACAACGGTATCCCTCCAGAGTTTTTCTGAGATAAACTCATAATATTGTCAACGCACTCCTTGCGGAATTTCATTGCACTCCTTGTAGGAATTCTCAGGAATAGAAACAATTGAAACTTACACTCTCCCTCTCATGAACTTCATACATTCAACATGAAATCATAGATACACACACATCATTGAAACAAATGCATAACAGAGTGTTTGAGCAACCTGTAAACATACAATTCAATAGATGTAAACAATGGCCGTAGCAACACCGTGAAATTGGATCAAAGCATTCTATATTAATTCAAGTGCTTCTATACATGGATTCAATAGCAACAACTATTTGATCATACAACTTCTACAATATTTGTTATTCTCTATTCTCCTATGCTCTCTTTCTCTACTGCTTCTAAGTACTATGTGAATAATGATAAAATACAATACATACGAGGGAGATTTCTTGAGTTTTCCCTCCTACAACTTCAAGCTATATAATCAAATTAAAGCCTCCCTCTACTTTACATTCATTACATTAAATTCCTACAACCGAAAGATCAGAGCAACGCTCAAGATCTGTGTTACAATCTCCAGACCATAAAAGCAAACGTATCTGTTAGCACCCTGTAAATCTACTCGGTTGTCAAACAGACGACATGGGTAACTGTTTCAACCAGCTTTAGAGCTGAAAACTAGCCGGTTCAACTCGGAGAGGGCTCTCTCGTGTCACTTGATATATCTATGGCAATTGGTGGCTAGATTTGGTTTGTTTTGGGGATTTTTATAAAGTTATTGGCTAATAAGGGGAGGAACACACAAGGCTATGGAGTCAAAATTTCTGAAAATGAATGAAAACATGATCAACTGGTAGAACTCTCCAATGGATAAAGGCTAAATGAGGCAATGAATCTAAGTTGTAAATTTAAATTTGCAGAGTGTAAGAGGAAAGGGGGAAAACAAGTAACTGCATTAGAGCATTAATCAAATGAATTATGAATTAGTTAGGAAGAAATGCACACAGTTTAAATTGCTTCAACCGAGAGCGTCACAAGACGAATTATGGGCTTTTAACTCTCCAATTTAAACAGAAGAAAATGCATATGGAATAAAAGATCATAGGAAATACAAACAATGAAGGAAGACAAAACTCATATCATAGCCATTAGAATCTTTTCATAAACAGTTCAAAATGCTTCTGCATATGTGTTCAATTCAGTCCCAGAAAAATTACAATAGAGTCCAGAACCACCAGAATTGTGCCCTTGCACTTCTGCCTCCTCCCTTAATACACTTAGAACCTATAATACTTATACAATTCAAATTCCTTTCATGTGTAACTGATTACAATAACTAAAACAAAACGTTCCATCTTCTACAATGATTACAAATGACAATTTTCAGAAAAAATGTTTCATGACCCCTGTAGATTCCTCTGACGCTTTGGCTCCTTCCTCTGCCATGTTTTATTTGAAATTCCACTCATAATGTTTCTAATATAATTGCATTTATCCATATTATCATTAAACATTTGGGAATAATATATTTGAAATAAAAATAATTCCCAAATATTTTTCTATCCTCTAGAATTAAATTTCCATAATTTATTTCATGCCCATGGTTTTTAAGACCGTGTCTTGTTTGCCCAATTCACCATTTCATTGTAAAAACATTTACTTTTACCATTTCTGCATGAAAAATGTTTACTGTGTAATGTTTTTCCAATTTACCATTTCACTGTGGAAAAACATTTACTGTGTAATGTTTTTCCAATTTACCATCTTTGGCAAAATACCTTTTATCTTCTTCTTTTACTTCTGTAAAACCTTTGGATAAAAATTGTCCAAGTTTTCGTTCCCGTGCATCTTCCATTTAATTATTTTCCATGGAAATAAACATTAGTCTCCTTGATTTGTAAAATGTGAATTTCACCTCTGTAAAACAATTTCACCGTGAGGAGGAATTTCTTTTATTGGAAATTCCATAATCTTTACGAAATGCACTCCTGGAAAAATGCCGCACATAAAACATATGATAAATGCTTTCATTTATTATATCGGTCTTGGGCTTAAAGTAGTTTAAATCAAACTACTCTTACCTCCGATGTGTTCCACTTAAAAGCACGTGTCCACCAAACAAACCACAGTAGTATTCCCCAGTCTCCCTTCACAAAATCAACCTCCTCGTTACTTCAACCTCCTATATGTATGTGCATCCTCCATCCAATCTTTGACTTTTCCACATTATGAATTGAGATTCATGCCCATGATTTGACGTGATTTCACAAATTAAATATTGGATTAAACATTAATATAAATATAAAAATATTTATATTAATAATAAAAAACCCATTTTTTCTATTTTCGAAGGATTTTGGGCATATGAGGCTTAAAAATATGACTTTGTGGATAGGATATGGGTTCTTAATGAATATGTTTTATTTTCAACGGGAATATGAAAATAAGGGTAAAAGTGAATGAAGTGATGGAACTAAGGGGTTTAGATAGGAATATAGCCTAGGTATAAGCTTGAGATATTTGCCAATTTTTTACTCATGGAGTACAAGACTATTTTGGATGATCAGTTGGATGAAATATTTAGGTGATTGGAGCTTGATGGAGCTAGTGATAAAATTTGACAATCTGAGTGGAAAAATAACACAAGGACAAGATGCTTTGGAAAAATAAAATGCAAATCAGCAGGTGATAACACCATCAACTTCCGATATCGGGGGTTGGAAAAAATGGTTTTGAGTAGAAATATTTTCGCCCGAATGTACCTCTGGTGTGGCCACGCATCCATGAACGAAACCGTAATGGTTTCCTTAGCCCGCCTTCGAATAATTATATTTTGCGCTGCTTCATTCCCTGATATGTGCCTTAGTCGTTGATTCGGGCTTCTTCAAGATCGACGGTCTGCCAAGTTATACATTTTGTGCCTCCGCTATATTTTTCTATATTCCGCTGGATATATCCCGGTCCCCCAAACTATCATGCTTCCACAGTGATATAGCATTTCGCTAAATTTCTGAAATTTGGGTCCTAATCTGAAAATTGTTATGGTAATAACATTGGCTCCAACTAGGGATGTTATCCTCCCTATGAGGTAGCAAAGAAATCATAGATCCAGTGCCTGATACATTGGGCTTCTCCCAAAACATGTGTGTGTACCCTGCTCCATCTTGTCACCAGTGTCTGCTGAAAACCAAACTCTGCACACTACTCTCAACTGAATACTGAACAATGAATACACTACTAAAATATGACTGTACATACTATTGGAAATCCAAACTGAAAAATGCTTGACCAACAAGCTTGTTTGCATACTCCTATCTACTCTAAAACTGTTGAAAGGAATACTCAATCAAGTGATTCTAAAGTGCCAATGCAACCAATCAAGCAATTGGCTTCCCGATTTTTCTCTGATCACATCTTTCTTAAGTAGGCAGACAAATGTAAAAGATGGTAGCTGAAAACACAAGTTGACTCCAAAACCTGAACTTATGAATAAAACAAAATCCTCTTTCACTAATGACTGTAATAGGATGGCCATAGGATCTTGAAAACCATTGAAATTTATTTCTTCTTGATGAACAAAAACAGAAAGAAAAACCTCTTTCATAAGTGTTTGTTTCTCTTGCTCTATTTCTTATGTTCTAAGAACATTTTCAAATGAAATGGACGCAATAGGTTTGTCTATTCTTCCATGCATATCAACAAAAATATTCATACAATCTTGAACATCTTCAAATGTGACATTCATATTATGTGCAACCTCTTGTTCATCAAACAATTCTGATTTGGTTTCATTAAACTTCTGGAAATTTGCTTGAGGACTGTCATTTTGACTTTCAAATGAGTTAATAGAAATAAGTTCCTTCTCATAATCTTCTTGCAAATGTGAAAATCTAATAGCATGCACTATTTCACAATCTAGAGTTCCCAAGGATGCACTTTCAAAACCATGATTTTCAAATGAATCAAATAAAAGCATCGCCTCTTCATTATCTTTCTATATTTCTGATTCAAAAATGGCATATGTTGTTTTGTTTCTTTCCTAAAGCTCTATGTAATTTGTTTGTTCAATGCTGGAAGTTTCCATAGATGCAGTTTCAAAAATCTCATCCATGTCTAGGCCACTTAGAATTTAAACAACCATATCATTCATAGGGGGAGAATGACAACCTTGAAACACTTTGTCTTGCTGAAAATCTTGTTGAATATCTTCATCAAGTTCAGGGGAAGGAAAATGACTTTCAACAACAATTTCTTGATCAGCTTCACCTTCAACCAAAGGAGGGGCTACTATTTGTTGTTGGGATAAATATTCATAAAGGGCTTCTATGATTTTATCATTCATACACTCTTCATTTCCAAAAAACATTTCAAGGTACTTAATGAAATGTTCACAAAATTCACAACAATCTTCAAACACCAAGGATGAAGAATTAGATTCTCCATAATGATTAAAGAATGTTATATGAAAATCTTTAAGAGAGTATAATATGCTTGGTTTTAAATCTTCATACCATAATCTTGCTCTCCCCTCTAAAGTAGCCATAAAAATTTTCATCAAACAATCCTCATGAAATTCAACCCCCAGCTTACATATGTGCATGTGAAATCTAATCAAGTGCAAGGCAACATCATTTCCTTTCCCATCTTCGAATTTAAACAAATATTTTTGCCAATTTATGCGAGGAATACAATTTGGAAAGCCAAGAATATGAGATTGATTCATTGGAGCATACCTTGTAGATATTGAACTCATCTTCGGACAGTGGAGTCGCCAATGATGTTTTGGAAGATGGATTCTACATTGAGAGCGGAGTCGCCAATAAAAATTCAAATTTATGGATTCTTCTACCAGTGGAATTGCCTTCAAACTAATTTTTGATGTGTGGAGTCGCCAGAGAAGGAATACAACCAATATGTGCCTAAGTGTCTACTACTCTCATACCTTAGAACTCAACCATGTCGTTCTTCCTAGGGAAATTTTTTCAATTTCGTCCCCGACAACGGCGCCAAAATCTTAGCACCCTGTAAATCTGCTCGATTGTCAAACAGACGACAGGGGTAACTATTTCAACCAGCTTTAGAGCTGAAAACTAGACAGTTCAACTCAGAGAGGGCTCTCTCATGTCACTTGATATATCTATGGCAATCGATGCCTAGATTTAGTTTGTTTTGGGGATTTTTATAAAGTTGTTGGCTAAGAAGGGGAGGAACACATAGGGCTATGGAGTCAAAATTTATGAAAATGAATGAAAGCAATGATCAACAAGTAGAACTCTCCAGAGGATAAAGGCTAAATGAGGCAATGAATCTGAGTTGTACATTTAAATTTGCATAGTGTAAGAGGAAAGGGGGAAAACAAGTAACTGCATCAGAGCATTAATCAAATGAATTATGAATGAGTTAGGAAGAAATACACACAGTTTAAATTGCTTCAGCCGAGAGCGTCACAAGACAAATTCTAGGCCTTTAACTCTCCAATTTAAACAGAAGAAAATACATATGGAATAAAAGATCACAGAAAATACAAACAATGAAGGAAGAAAAAACTCATATTGTAGCCATTAGAATCTTTTCATAAACAGTTCAAAATGCTTCTGCATATGTGTTCAATTCAGTCCCAGAAAAATTAAATAGAGTCCAGAACCACCAGAGTTGTGCCCTTGCACTTCTACCTCCTCCCTTAATACACTTAGAACCTATAATACTTATACAATTGGAGTTCCTTTGGTGTGTAACTGATTACAATAACTGAAACAAAACGTTTCATCTTCTACAATGATTACAAATGACAGTTTTCAGAAAAAACATTTCATGACCCCTACAGATTCCTATGATGCTCCGACTCCTTCCTTTGCCACGTTTTCTTTGAAATGCCACTCATAATGTTTCGAATATAATTGCATTTATCCATATTATCATTAAACATTTGGGAATAATATATTTGAAATAAAAATAATTCCCAAATATTTTTCTATCCTCTAGAATTAAATTTCCATAATTTATTTCATGCCCATGGTTTTTAAGACCATGTCTTGTTTTCCCAATTCACCATTTCATTGTAAAACCATTTACTTTTACCATTTCTCCATGAAAAACGTTTACTGTGTAATGTTTTTCCAATTTACCGTTTCACTGTGGAAAAACATTTACTGTGTAATGTTTTTCCAATTTACCTTTGGCAAAATACCTTTTATCCTCGTTTACTTCTGTAAAACCTTTGGATAAAAATTGTCCAAGTTTTTGTTCATGTGCATCTTCCATTTAATTATTTTCCATGGAAATAAACATTACTCTCCTTGATTTGTAAAATGTGAATTTCACCTCTGTAAAACAATTTCACAGTGAGGAGGATTTTCTTTTATTGGAAATTCCATAATCTTTATTGAAATGCACTCTAGGAAAAATGCCGCACATAAAACATATGATAAATGCTTGCATTTATTATATTGGTCTTGAGCTTAAAGTGGTTTAAATCAAACTTCTCTTACTTCCGATGTGTTCAACGTAAAAGCACGTGTCCACCAAAGAAACCACGGTAGTATTCCCGGGTCTCCCTTCACAAAATTAACCTCCTCGTTACTTCAACCTCCGATATGTATGTGCACCCTCCATCCAATCATTGACTTTTCCACATTATGAATTGAGATTTGTGCCCATGATTTGATGTGATTTCACAAATTAAATATTGGATTAAATATTAATATAAATATAAAAATATTTATATTAATAATTAAAAACCCCTTTTTTCTATTTTCGAAAGCTTTTGGGCATATGAGACTTAAAAATATGACTTTGTGGATAGGATAAGGATGCTTAATAAATATGTTTAATTTTCAATGGGAATATGAAAATAAGGGCAAAAGTGAATGAAGTGATGGAACTAAGGGGTTTATATAGGAATATAGTTTAGGTATAGGCTTGAGATATTTGCCAATTTTTTACTCATGGAGTACAGGACTATTTTGGAAGATCAGTTGGGTGAAAGATTTAGGAGATGGGAGCTTGATGGAGATGGTGATAAAATTTGAAAATCTGAGTGGAAAAATAACACAAGGAAAACCTGCTTTGGAAAAATAAAATGCAAATCAGCAAGTGATAACACCATCAACTTCCGATATCGGGGGTTGGAAAAAATGGTTTTGAGTAAACTGCTTTTCACCCCGATGTACCTCTGGTGTCTCCACACATCCATGAACAAAACCATAATGGTTTCCCTGACCTGCCTTCGAATAGTTATCTTCCGCACTGCTTCATTCCCTGATATGTGCCTTTGTCATTGATCTGGGCTTCTTCAAGATCGACGGTCTACCGAGTTATACATTTTGTGCCTCCGCTATATTTGTCTATATTCCACTGGATATATCCTGGTCCCCCAAACAATCATGCTTCCACAGTGATATAGCATTTCGCTAAATTTCCAAAATTTGGGTCTTGATCTGAATTTTTTTATGGTGATAACATTGGCTCCAACTGGGGATGTTATCCTCCCTGCAAGGTAGCAA
>JZKD02S2233885.1:41156-57159 GCA_000966675.3 Picea glauca
GTAAGATTATGAATTACATAAAAAATTATGCAAGAAGAAATCAATTGACGCTCGTTGAAGCACATGCTCAATTCTTCTCAAAAACTCATGAAATGTTTCTGTAAGCCATTCTAGAGGTCTATTCGGATTTATCAATCAGCCTAATGTGCAAATCCACTTCCGATGAGTAGTCGATGCACATGATCATAAACAGAGTGGGAAAGAACTTAAATTAGTGGGTCGAGAGAATTTTTGAAGAGTACATCAAATATCAAGTTGTTGAAGATAGAGAGTCATTTCAGACCATCAAGAACAAATTCTATACAAAATTGCATGATGGATTCCTTTGCATCGCCCCCTTTGTGTTGCATAAATTCTTCTTAGACAAAGGATTCAAAGACATTGTCGAATACCGACCCCCCTTGTAAGATCCCCCTCCAAAATCCAACCAGTGAAGGAGACAAGAAGAGTGGGAAGTTTTCTTGGAATTTAACTGTAAATATACCAGAGAGGCTTGGGAGTACTTATTAAAGAAATGAACATATAAAAAATGACAATGGAAACCATCGACCGTGAGTAATTTGGGTTGGGGTTGGGAGTATGGATGATCCATGTGTCGATATAAGTCAAATTCAAAGACAAAAGTTGAATCTAAGTTGAACCATGATCAAGTTGAAAACGTCATAAGTCGAGAGAAAGATAACTAATTCAAATGAGAAATCTACACATCAAATGCATATTCATAAACCATTAGCGGATATTCAAAAAATAGAGTGAGATAAAAGGAAAAATAAACGAGAAGAGTTGTGGAATGAGAGGGATCTCTGAAAATCTCATAGAAAACCTACCCAGGTGCCACAGATCGTTGAAGTGGCCCTTGAGAGTGCCTTGACGACTCCTGGGACGAGTGGAAGCTTACGATTGAGTATGGAAGCTAATGTCTCCCATCAAGCCAATGACCAAGTCGACATGGAGATCACCGACTTGGGACCCGAAATTCAACTTTCTCCTGTAAGAAGTCCTAGACCACTTATTATATACTTCCTCTGATAAAGTCTTCATATAGATACACAATCACAATGGGTGTCATATCAAACTGATAACACTAGTCAAATAAGAGACAAAATGTTAATTAAAGCACAAGAAAATGGTGAAGACCACCTAGAAGATATAATTTTTCATATAAGGGATCTCACGTATGCCACCCCCATGCCAAATCTACTTTTAGAATATTATAATTTAACAGATAGTGAAAATGAACCATCACAACCCTGCAAAGGATGATTCGTCGAATATTTAGATAAATCTTGTCAAACAGATGCTCAAATACCAAGAGACGAATGCACACAATTCAAAATTGTATTCGAGTAAAAAATCTAGAACCCCACTCAAGAAAGTAATTCAACCTCTCATACGACCTCGACAAAAAATATTACAATAGTTCCATTTTCGAAGAAATCTCAAAAATAAAACATGGGTCTAAATTATATCCTGATTTACGAAGGCGATGAAGACCCTAAGCAACATTGGTTCTTATGCGAGAAATTTCAATATGAAACCGACATAACTGATGAGGAAAAACAAATGGCACAATTCGGTGCCGCCCTCCAAGGCAGAGAACTTACATAATTTATGAATTATACAGATAATCAACAACGTTCGAAGGTTGATAGAAAGCAAATCTTCCCCAAGTTCTTTATAAATCAATATATAAGTCACTTGGAAGAAAAAAAACTCAGAGAAATCAAACAAAATCCAAGTGAAAAAGTCTGAGAATATGACAAGAGGTTTAAATATTTATTAAGTCAAACCCATTACACAATCGAGGAAAATTTGTTGGTACAATGGTATGTAACAAGATTACTACAAAATATCAAAATTTCCCTCTGAATGTTACAATATTCAGTCATGAGAATACATATTGAAAAAAGCACAGTGAGTCAAAATGGATGACAAAGGAACCCTATCTTCAATAATCACTAAAAAAATTATGGAAGACAAGCTCACAAAGCTACACCAATCAATTGAAAACATGTCAATTGCACACAACAAACTCTAGTGTACCATTTTACCAAGTGAGGGTCACACAAAATATCACTGCAAGTTTAGTGATGCACTAGACCCAACAATCATACACATCTAGATCGAAACATACTATGATGTTTGTGAAGCCTTGAAAAATCATGCAACAAGAGACTTCCCTCAAAATCTAAGGAATGAAAGCCCCAAGTGGTGCATTCCACTCAGGAATGCCAGCTAAACAAAAAGAAAAAACCAAATATTTACTCAGTATATCATACACAGTTGATCAACCAACATGTCAACCAAGCAAATGAAAATGGATACAGAGGACGAGGTCGATATGGTTATCAAGGTTGAGGTAGATGACGAGGAAATTTTGGTAGAGGACATGGCAGAGAACATTATTATTTCTTCAATTGTTGGAAATATTATCCTATAAGCCCAAATTGTCCCATAAAATACATAACTCATCTCAAGTTCTATAATATTTGTGGAGTAGGAGATCATTCCCTAGAGGACTGTCTCATTGTAATAGAAAAAGTCATGAACAATAGAGATGTAAATATTTTGTGCATAGTGCCAAATTACTAGATTCTAAATTCAAAGAACCTTCATGTTGTAACACATTCAAAATTTGGTGAGGATATTTATCTAGAACCAACAAGTTGAAAAAGGAGAGACCGACAAATATACCCTGATCTAGATCAACAAGACAAACCAATGCGGGAAGAGATGAAGTTTTTCAACAACATCAACTAGGATAAAAAAAATAGGGGAGAACATATGAATATTTTCGATATGACATTAGATGAATTTCTATAGCTGTTAAAATAAAAGTAGTCAGTCGACCACTTGATCAACCTACTAATTATTCTAAGAGAATATAAATAATACCAAAGATATGTTAAAATTATATGCCAACTATCTCAAGAAAGACATACTGATGACTTCGACCCACAATTCAACCTCTAAATTGACAGACACATTATCAAGGAAGTCCTAGTCGATTTTGGATCTCAAGTAAACATACTCCCAAGGGAAATATGGATTTGACTCAGAAAACTACTGCTACAACCAACCATGAATTTCCTGAAGCTAGCAAATCAAAGGTTCATTGAACCAATTAGTACCCTTAAAAGTGTAATATCATCCATAATTGGAATACCAATGAGAGTCTATTTTGAAGTAATCAACTTGGTCAAAGAAATCCCTACCTATCCTGCATTAGTTGGTAAATCGTGGGGAAGAAACATGTGAGCTACAATCTCTCTTGAAAGAGATAGAATCAAAATCAAAGGAAGCATAAGAAAAATTATAATCCCATTAGATTGAAATGAAGGAAAACCTTGGGTAGATAGATGGTATGGAAATCAAGAATTCCAACAACTATATCAAATAAATAATGAGAAAATAGACAATTTCGAGCCAAATAGTGAAGGAGAAATCCTAGTCGGATCTCCCTTATCAATAGGACAAAATTTAGATATAGAATTGTACAACTAGAAAATGGAGAATTATGAGGCTCGAGAAAAATAATGTTGGTCGATAGAAGCCATATTGACAGCAAGATCCAAATCATTCTTCTCAATACAAGTTGTACCAATTGTGGAAAAAAGAAAGTTAAAGTAAATGTCAAAACTCATATCGACTCATATAAACTCAAGGCAACCCATGCGATTCAATGAAAGTAACTCTCTGTCAATGCATATCGAAGAAGTGTCCAAGTTAATTGGATATCAATGAAGAATTCAAAGTCTAGTCGAGTCTTTCATGGTTTAAGCCACTCGATGGTGGGAAATGTTGATGTTTTGGGCAACATTGGGCATACATTATCTTCCGATGGCCATGTGACTTGGATAAGGAGAATGGCCTAGGCGTAATCATTATCCTTGCTCATGTGACTTGAAAATACCAAAAAATACTTGAGGTGTTGATGCTTCTCTAGATGGAAGTACCAGGCATGCATTCTCCTCCGATGGCCATGTGACTTGGCTAAGGAGAATGGCCCAACATTCTCCTCCGATGCCCATGTGACTTGTCTAAGGAAAATTTCCCAACATTTGCCTCTGATGGCCATGTGACTTGGCTAAGGAGAATGGATCAACATCATCCTATGATGGCCATGTGACTTGGATAAGGAGAATGGACCAGGGCATTGATGTTCTCCATGTATTATCATATTATACATTCTCCTCATATGGTGATGTGACTTGGCTAAGGAGAATGACAAATTCTCCTCCGATGTCCATGTGACTTGGATAAGGAGAAGGGCTCTGGTGTAGTCTCTATCCTTTCTCATGTGACTTGAAAATAACTGAGAGAGACTCAATATGCTACGTGGGAGAAGTATACATAAACTGGGTGCTTGGAAAAGAATATTACATCAACCATGCTCAAGGACAACATTTCTATGAAAAGAATAAATCTAAGAAGTACAAGAAGACACATATGACCATTAAAGAAGCCCCAGGAAGAAATTGAAGAAGCAGGAAGACAATTCAGCCCCACCAGTAAAATACAGAAAGCAATAAAGTAAAATTGAATACCGATGAAGATAATTCGGCCCCACATGAAAAAGACAGGCACCTGGACAAGTATAAATATAGGCAAAGTCATTTCATTTGGACACACACAACTCTCCTTCTGTAGTGCATACTATCCAATTATCAACTGAAATTGTGGTATTTCTATATATCTTGGATTTCTTCTTGTCTTGGTGAGTGCACCACACTTGAGGAGGAAATAGACTTGGAGAAGCTCTCTCTTGGTTGTATTTTAGCTATTCTGGTGAGACACTAGCTCTTGTAGATGCTAGGCTTGGGGAGGACATTCTCTGAATGGTATTTTCTGTTATTGATGGTGATGTACTAGTAATATCTGGGACTTTATTCTTCTATAAGGAAGGTTGATAGGTTTTTTCCCAAGGTTGGGTTTCCCGGTATAAATTCGTGTGTACATGTGTCTACTGTCCATGGTTAATATTTCTAGATCTTGTTATTTTTGCCGCATTGTTGTAGTTGAAATTTTCAGTGTATAGTTATTCTATGATAACTATGGCATGAAAGATTTTTTTTTTGAAATTATAAGGCAATAAATATCATATATGAGAATAAAAAAAATCAACATGGTATTAGAGATTTGTTGAAATATTGCCACTACACAGTCATAAAACTAGACCTTATCTGAAAATTGTTGGGCACTTTTCTTAAAATGTTGGGGAAAATTTCTACATAAACCAACTCACCCTGACCTAGCACACCTATTGATGCTCTCAGATTCCTAAAACTTAAAGGTTGAAATTTTAGTCAAAGTCAAAGGTTAACTGATCAAAGTCAAAATCAAAAGTTGATTTTTTTAAGTTTTTAAGGCTTGTTGATGTATTTATGACTCTTTCTTGTCAAGATGGTTTCCTATCTCATATTAGAAGGCAAGATGAATGGTGATACAAATTTTAGAGTTATTCACTTGTACATGTTTTTCAATTTATATCATAAGGGTGTTTGCAAAGGATGTACACTTGAAAAGAATACCAAGGAACCTTGTCCAAGAAGTGATCTTGTATTTTGTGCATTAAGAGGAACAATCATACCCTCCCTAGAAGCATGCCACAGGTGATAGCTATGAGAGGGAGATATAGTGATGGTTGTAGGAGACAACAAGTCATAAGGTCTCTAGTTTGATACATGGAGCAGACTATTCAGACATAGAGTTATGTACATTAAAGTATACATTCATGTACCAAAGGCGAAGAGGATGAAGTTAGAACCTTCTGGGAAGAAGGGTTATTTTGTGGGATACATAGTATCTCATATGGAAATTGATAGTGAGCAGAAGGATTCATAGGATGGCCATACAAATACCTCTAGTTCAATTGCTCAGTCTTAAAACTATTAGTAGAGCCGGCCAGGCCAGTGGATATACCTAGAGATGTTGGACTGACCAGGAAGAGGCCAACATGGCTTTGTGATACTTTGAAGGATGCAGAGGGGCATGTAGCTCCCCATGATACTTTAAAGGAGATAAAATGACCTCATATATTTATGAGTTATATGACATCGTTCAGTCACATCATTGATTACAAACCTTCTAGTTATGAGGAGGAGTAGGTAGCTCCACCAGTGGTGAGGAAAATAGCCCCACCAAGTACCATCTCAGAAGGGGCTAGAGTTCGGAGGGAGTCAGCCCTTAGGATCTAGTAGGGAGGAATAACCTCCCAAGACAGTTCATAGGAGATTAAACTTCATAGGAAGTCAACAAATGCAAAGGGAAAAGATGGCTATGGATATTGTACAAACTCAGAGGGAGTAATTTTTCACAGGAAGAGGATGATCTCAGAGAGAGTTAGCTGGCTCAGGTGGGAGAGAGACATATTCCAGGACTGATATGGGTGTCATGACTTGAGGATGCCAGATAGAATCTTCAGATGTAGGAGGCTTCTAGGATATGTGAGACCCCATGGTAGGATTCCCTTGTTTCAGTAGACTTTTCTATAGTGACTGAGGAGGCAGCCAGTCAGGAGGACTGGGGTATCGATTTTTTCCCAGTCACACTGGGACTAACCAGTGAGGAAGACCAGAAAACAAAGATTAATTCAGTGATATAGGGAGTCAGCCTTAGATCTCAAGGTGGAGGACCTTGGTTGGATGTACTATTTCTTGGCATTAGAGGTGTGGCAAATACTAGGCGAGATTTTCCTTAAACAACGAAAATGTACAATTGATATTTTTCGCAGGTTCAGTATGATGGAATGTAAGTCCATGGCTACACCTATGGAGAAAAATATGAATAAGTTGAGGGATTTTGCTTCATATTTATATTTGGTGGATCCCATGATGTAAAGGAAGTGGATTGGATCCTTGATGTACCTGGTTAAGACTATGACAGATGTTTTCTTTGTAGTGAGCACCTTGAGCTAGTTTATGACAGAGTAGAGACACTAATATTGGGTTGTAGAAAAGCATGTGTTGAGGTACCTGCATGGTACAATTGGATATTCTCTTAGATATGTCTCAATTGGTGAAGTGAGGTTGCAGGGATATATAGATTTTGATTGGACAAGGAGTGGAGTAGATAGATTGAGCACCTTGGGGCGTTGCTTCATCTTGGGATTAGTTATGATTTCAGGAAAGAAATATTCTATAGCACTCAATACAATAGACATAGAGTATATTTCATATATTTTTGCAAATCATAAAGTAGTGTGGATTTAGAATCTTCTTGCAGGACTTCATCCAAGACATGATGTAGAAGGGAGAAATGAAGCTCCAGTAAACATCTACAGATGATAAGATTGTGGACATTATCACCAATCCTATGTCCAAGGAAATGGACATATGAGTAGCATCGGGAAGACATTCTCCTCAGATGGCCATGTGACTTGGCTAAGGAGAATGGCCTAGGAGCAGTATTTATCCTTGATCATGTGACTTGACAAGGGCTGATAAAGAGTTGAGGTTCTCAAGGGACAAGTTTGGCGTGATGTAGAATGTCTCCCTCGCTGAGAGGAAGTGTTGATATTTTGGACAACATCAGGCATACATTCTCCTCCAATGGCCATGTGACTTGGATAAGGATAATGTCCCAAGTGTAGTCTTTATCCTTGCTCAGGTGACTTGACAAGACCAACAAAGACTCAAGGTGCATATGCTTCTCTAGAGATAAGTATTGGGTAGGAATTCTTATCCGATGGCCATGTGACTTGGTTAAGAAGAATGGCCCAACATTCTCCTCCAATGTCCATGTGACTTGGCTAAGGAGAATGGCTCAAAATTTCCCTCCGATGGCCATGTGATTTGGCTAAAGAGAATGCATCAACATTATGTTTTGATGGCCATGTGGCTTGGATAAGGAGAATGTTCCAGGGAATTTATTTTCTCCCTGTATCATCATCTTCCACTTTCTCCTCATATGGCCATGTGACTTGTCTAAGGAGAATGGCACATTCTACTCTGATGGCCATGTGACTTCACTAAGGAGAATGGCCCTGGTGTAGTCTCTATCCTTGCTCATGTGACTTGACAAGGATTGAGAGATACTTGAGATTCTACGTGGGAGAAATATACATCAACTGGGTGCATTCTAGAGAATATTACATCAACCATGCTCAAGGACAACCTTTTTATGAAAATAATAAATCCAAGAAGTATAAGAAGACCCATATGACTATTAAGACTCAAGAAGAGAAGTTGGCCCTACCACTAAAATAAGAAAAGAAATAAAGTAAATTTCAAGACTCGGGAAGATAAGTCAACCCCACAGGAAAAATAAAGGCACCTGGACAAGTATAAATACACGTAGAGTCATTTCAATTGTACACACACAACTCTCCTTCTATAGTACGCAATAACTAGTTGTTAGTTGCAGTTGTGGTATTTCACTATCGCTTTGAGTTCTTGTTTTCTTGGTGAGTGTGCCACACTTGGAGAGGTGGTAGACTAGGATAAGCTCTCTCTTGGTTTTATTTTGGCTATTCTAGTGAGACTCTAGCTCTTGGAGATGCTAGGCTTAGGGAGGAAATTCACTGAATGGTATTTTGTGTTATTGATGGTGTTGTACTGATAATATATTGGACTTGATTCTTCTATAAGAAAGGTTGTTGGGTTTTCTCCCAAGGTTGAGTTTCCCAGGATAAATTCATGTGTTCTTGTGTCTATTGTGAATGGTTATTATTTCTAGATCTTGTTATTTCTACTACATTGTTGTAGTTGATATTTTCATTGTATAGTTATTCTATGATAACTATGGTGTGAAAGGAAATTTTGTTTTTGAAATCATAAGGTAATAACTATCATATCTGAGAATCTGAAAAATCAACAGGAAAACCATGCACCTCGACTACATACATGGAACACTTCCACTTTATACTTTTTCGAAAGGTTTGAGGGAAAAAATTTATTGACAACTCTCAATATCCTGACTTTCAAACCTGGGTTCAACCTAGTAGCTCACATCCAACAATGTGAGAAGGAATGGAAAAAATAAAGATACCAAAATGAATGAGTATGGCCACACATATTTCTAAACACATTATCCGACATGCCACATAAATGGTATAATATTGAAGTAGCATCTAGACATACATTTGACTAGAACGTAATCAAAAGTAACTTCGTTAAAGACTTCAAGTTGAAATAAGAGGAGGAATTTCTACAAGCAACAACAAAAGAAATCGAAACTGTTTTGGGAAAATCAATTCCTAAGAGGAAAAAGGGAAAAGGTGTACCAAAAGAAAAGCTAAGTAAGATTAAGGAAAATAACGTAACTAATAAATTGGTCACCATAATTAGATATAGAGACACCATTTGACAAGTACAAGATATACAATCAATTTGAAACATCAAAGCATTGAAATGTGGAAAAATGAGAAGAGAACAAAGCCTCTGGTCAGAAAACAAAGATGAATTATAGAAAGAAAGAGAAAACTCAATACCTAATCAAGATCTATGTCATTATCTAAACAAGTGAACTGGTCGAGAAAAAAACTTATAAGTACGAGTCTCAAACTGACTGGGAAAAATATCAATCAAGCAAACTTAGTGATCCAGATTTTATGAGCAGAACGAAATGACTACAAATTATTAACAGGGGCTTAACAAAAAATAACAGAGATACATTAAAAATAGTTTTCTATTCAATAAGTAAATAAGGTGAAACTGTAAAATGCAGCGGAAACAAGCTTGCTGGAATGGTGGTGACTTGTCTCTGAGAAGAGATGTGACGACTGTGCTCATTTGCAAGAAGATGATTACAATGAGGCTCTAAAGGAATTTTTATAATAAAAAAGAATGGAAAAAACCCTATACATCCAAAAACCTAACCCTAGGAGATGAAGCACCAAAAGTCATGTGGGCCCCCATTTGGGTAAGTTAGTACATCAACTTCCTGGGGTTGTAACTTTTGCACACGATCTCCGTTTTAGGCACATGTTATCTTGTTGGAAAGGTATTGTCGAGGAGATTCATTTTGGGGGAAATATTGAAGGAAATTCCATATTTCTCCCTATTTTCCCAAAAAACGTCGTTTAGGGTCTCAAAACGCCTCCGAAAGTTTCAGGACTCAAAAAACTGCTAAAAATAGCAAATTACCAAAATTGCCAGAAAACTATTTTGAGCCAGTTGGAAAAGGTGGGTGGCCACTGATATCCACCTGGATCAATCCTCCCTACTTAGGAAGCAATGGTATCCATTGCATTGAGTTCCCCAATCAGATGAGGATTTTTTTTTCAAATTTGGCCCCGGGTGAGCCACTTGCCTTGGTGCAGGAGATGCCCTGCTTTGACGACTCGATAAAGATGGATCCTTTGATGTCAAGTTCCCTTGATCTGTGTGTCCACAATCTGATCATGGGATGCTATATATATACATATATATATGCATTTGGGGTTGAGATCTACTGGTGTTAGTTGTTCTTCTACTTCTGAGGTGTCCAATAATGGTGGGAAATAAGGGCAAAAGAGATCCACGTTGAAAACTGGGTGTAGGCCAAGGAAAGGAGGATTGTTGAGCTCAAAATAATTATCTCCCACGACCTTGGTGATGGTGTATGACCCATAACAGAGTGGGCGAAGCTTTAGATGGGGTCCTGTAAGACGTTCTTTCTGTAAGTTCAACCAAACTTTGTCACGCACCTGAAACTTATGTGGCACCCGATGTTGATCATGGCATTGCTTGTACTTTTCATTGAACTTATGGAGGATATCCTGAACCTATTGGTGGATGTGTTGGATCCTCTCGATGAACTGGGTGGCTTTGTTAGCTTCAGTTGGAGCAGGATATGAGTCGGTTCAGGTGACCGCAAGGGGAAGTGCAACATCTATGGGACCCAATGGTTGGAATCCCAAACCCACCTGAAAGGGGTTGTGGTTGGTTGAGCCATGCAGGGCTTGGTTGTAGCTATGTTGGACATAGGGAATGATCTCATCCCATGTGCGAGGGTTCTTGTAATTATACATGTGAAGGATATGCACAATCATTCGATTTACGACCTTGGTTTAGCCATCTGTCTGGGGGTGGAAGGTCATGGATTTGGTGAGCTTGGTGTCCAGCAGTGACCAGAGGCTTCACCGGTGCTGAGAAATTGACTTTCCCGATCTGAGACAATGGTTTTTGGGATTCCAAAATGTACCCAGACTCGTTCAAATAATAATTTGGCAGTGGCCTCTGCTGTGATTCTCTTCTTGCAGGCAACCAGAATCACCATCTTAGAAAAGCGATCAACAACCACAAAAACATAGTCATTTCCCCACTTGGTGGATGGGAGGCCCGACATGTAGTCCATTGAGATGGATTCCCATGGCCTATCAGAAGTAGGAAGAGGGGTGTACAGGCAATATTTCTTAGTGGTCTATTTGGCAATACCGCAGGAAGTGTAGGACCTGATATACTTGCTGAACTCCTATCGAAGTTTCAACCAATATAAATGTTTCTATAGCATCGCCACTGTATTTTTGATGTTGAAGTGTCCTACCACCTAACGGTAGTGGGCTTCCCAGGTCAGCTTCACTCGCTCTCTTTATGGAACACAAATATGGCCCAAACGACACAACAACCCATCCTAAAGATGGAAATTATTGACAACTATGTTTGCACCGAACATTTGGTAGGTGGTGGTGAAGTCCAGGTCTGTCTCATAGAGTTGGGGGCATCCATAGGTCTCATGGCCGCAAGATTCTAGCACTATGGTGAGTGTCGTGACTAGTAGTCTGCTGAGGCAATCAGTGACGTGATTGGTCCTTCATGTTTTATACTTGATGTGGAGGTGGAATTGCTGCAAGTATGTGGACCACTTTTAATGGTGGTCATTCTGCAATTTTCCTTGTGTCTGCATGAACTACAGTAGCTTATGATCTGTGTAGATGATTGTCTCCTTCCCAATAATGTAATGTTTCCACTGGCGATAGGCTTGCACAATGGAGTACATTTCTTTGTCGAAAGTAGGGTACTTGCAGGCAACATCTGATAATGTATCACTATGATAGGCCACGGGGTGGCTGTGCTGAGTGAGAAGGATGCCCACAACATATTCTGAAGCATCTGTCTTGATCTCAAAGGGTTGTTACAGGTCTATTAGTGAAAGTACTGGGGTTGAGCACAAGCGCTTCTTCAAATCATCGAACACTTGTTTTTGGGACTGACCCCACGCAAATTTCACCTTAGCACCACCCCTGGTTATTTGACTGAGGGCCCATGCAATATGGGAGAATCCCAACACGAACCTGTGGTAGAAATTGGCAAGGCCCAAGAAGATTCAAATCTCAGTGAGTGTGGTTGGGGCTGGTTAGTCACGAATGACTTGGATCTTGGCTAGATCCACATGTATGCCATGTTGATCAATGATGTAGCCTAGGTAATGGACCATGTCCATGCTGAAAGAGAAATTTTCGAAGTTGGCGTATAGCTTGTGCTGTCGCAGGGTGTGCAGAACCTATTGAATATGCTGCAAGTGTTCGACCCAAGTCTTGCTATAAATGAGAATTTCATCCAGATACACCACTACAAAATTATTGGTGAATGGTCATAGGATATTGTCCATCATCATCATGAAAGTGGCTAGAGAATTTTTCAAACCAAAGGGCATGACCAACCATTCAAAAAGGCCTTCCTTGGACTTGAAGGCAGTCTTCCATACATATGTTTGTTTTATCGGGACCTGGTGGTAGCCAGACTTCAGCTCAATCTTACTGAACTATTTGGCCCCCATGAGTTGATCAAGGAGGTCGTCGATTTGAGGAATCGGGTATCAGTTTCTGACTATGATTTTATTCAGAGTTTGATAATCAATGTAGAGTCACCAGGTTCCATCCTTCGTCTGTACCAGCATGATTGGGCTCCCGCACGATGATGATATGGGACAGATGTGCTCCTTGTGGAATAGTTCTTAGATTTGTTTCTTGATCTCCTCATTCTATAACAAAGAACAACAATAGACTGGCCCATTGGGAAGCGGTGCATCAGGGGTCATATCGATGGGGTGCTTGACCTGGAAGTGCAGAGGTACCCTAGTAGGTGAGGAGAAGATATCCAAGTATTCTTCCATGAACTTATCTACTTTCTTCTGTTGTGTGGATGTGGCTATCATCTTTCGCTTATTCTGACAGTGAATCACAAAGAAGAAAAACTTTCCCATCTGAGAGATGACCTTCCAGCATCGCTTAGTAGAGATCAAGGAAATAGCACTAAGTGGGACTGCCTTGGGTATCCTGTACAATTTCTTGTTCAAAGTAATAATAGCACTATGAGGCCTAGAATCATATACAGCATGACGTTTCCATATATAAGGTTGGCCCAAAATAACATCACAAACTTCGAGAGGAGAAACCTCACACAATACTTCATCTTTGAAGGGCTTGATGTTGTATGACAATCGACACTATTGGTTGATGCAATGATTGCTTCCTTGGTGGAGCCATCCAATGGTGTAAGGTTGTGGGTGTGGCATTATCGGCAAGGCCAGATGCTTGACAACCTCTACTGATATGAGGTTCTTCTAGCTACCACTATCAATGATGAAGTGCAGTGGGGTGCCTTTTACCCACATCTATGAATGGAAGAGGCACTCTCCTTATTTTGGCTTGTCCGGTTCACCAGGCTGGAGCTTGGTGGTAGAAATGGTGGCACTAGGTTCCACGTCGATGATTCGTCTTCTCCTTTCTGGTTCTGGCTCAGAGTCAAAACCCTCATCTAATTCATAGGATTTCATTTTGGTCACTAGTGACTACTTTGAGTGGAAGTCAACAATGTTATACCAAGGGATCTTATGGAAGTTGCACCACTTCCATGTATCTTTCTTTGTATTTCCAGTGTCCTTTGCTTTTGGCTTGGACTGGATTTCCTAATACTATCCATATTTTCTTTGTTCTTTTTTCTATGGGTTGGGGCCGTCCTTTCCTGGTTTTGTTGTGAGGGGTTCCTAGGCCCAAATTATCGCGTCTTTTGTTTGAGCGTATGCTCGATTTTGACGACATATTGGTAGGTCATGCCCAAGGATGAGATGTCCAGAAATTCCATTTCGGTTTAGATGTATCTATGCAGAGCACCGTGATACTTGAGCACCATATGTCTCTCCAAATCTTTAATACCTAGCTTGGTGCGCAAGGTATGGAAGATATTTGTGAAATTTGGCACTGTTTGGTCTCTTTCTTGCCGTAGTGTGGTCCATTTGGTATACAAGTCATCATAGGTTTTGATAGGGTAGTATTGTTCCTTAATAGCATCCCTGAAGGATTCCTAGGTGGTTGTGACTGTAAATAATGAGGGTTCCTCTATTTCCTTTTTCTCACAGAAATTTTCCCAGCAATCTTTGACACGGGGAATGACTTTGAAGAGCGCAAAAGTAATCTTTTCTCTATTCAAAAAGTTATGGACAGAAAAATACCCTTCTAGTAGATTCAACCACTTGTCTACAACATCTGCGTCTATATGACCTTCAAATATAGGAATATTGAAGTTTATTTGTACCTTGAAGGGGGTGACGCCTCCACTCGAAGAAGATGCATCGCCTGTTGGTAGCCGCCGACGGATTTGCATGAAACTATCCATCATCTCGTTCCTCTGTTGCGTGAGGGCTTCCTCAATCAACAATTTGAAAGGATCTCCGGTCCCGTCATCTTTGTTTTCTCCTTCCATGAGAGGTCGCTTGGGCATGTGAGAACTTTAGTCCTCAAGATAAACAAGCTCGATACCCAACTCTTTGTACTCCAACCTCATTGGGGACATGCATTAAGATGACAAGGATAAGATCGCTCTGATACCATTGATCCATATTTTATGAGCATAATGAAATGACTATATATTATTTATAGGTGCTTAACACAAAATAACAGAGATACAGTAAAACTGGTTTTCTATTCAGTAAGGAAATATGATGAAACTGTAAAATGCAGTGGAAACAAGCTTGTTGGAATGGTGGTGGATTATCTCTGAGAAGGGATGTGATGGATGTGCTCATTCACAAGAAGATGATTACAATGAGGCTCTGAAGGCCTTTTTACAATAAATAGGAATTACAAAAACCCTAGACATCCAAAAACCTAACCCTAGAAGATGAAGCGCCAAAAGTCATGTGGGCCTCGTTTGGATAAGTTAGTACATCAACTTCCCTGAGTCGTAACTTTTGCACACAATCTCCGTTTTAGGTGCATGATATCCCATTGGAAAGGTATCATCAAGGAGATTCATTTTGGGGGAAATATCAAAGAAAATTCCAAATTTATTCCCATTTTCCAAAAAAAACGTCGTTTAGTGCCTCAAAATGGCTTCGGAAGTTTCAAGACCCGAAAAACTACTAAAAATAGTAAATTACCAAAATTGCCAGAAAATTGTTTTGAGCTAGTTGGAAAAGGTGGGTGGCCACCGATATCCACCTGGATCACTTAGAATCGATAATCCAAGTAACCGATAACTCTCCAAGCAATGGAAACACGTCTTTAAACAACCAAGTCTTAGACGAATCGACAACAAAGAAGAAATCAACACAGTCATATATCACGAGTAAAAGAATTTGACCAATTGGGAGGATCGAATCGACCACGTACATCAACTCATAAATGATCAAATCAAGCACATAACTCAATAAAGTGAACTTGACTCGACCAAACTGTTAGAAGAAGTTAATAACATTAATACCACATGGTCCAACCCCATCCGTTCAGATGCCACCTTGATAGCAGTCACCTCACATGAACAACCAAACACTCGACATCATGACCAAGGCGTCTGAATTAATGACGTCGTTAGACAAATTAAAAACCCTGATCCTACTTATGCCTATAAATTTGGATGAGGCATAGGATTTCACCTCTTTTTTATTCACACCATAGCATTTACGTAAGCAGAGTCTCGAACCCGAAGTCACACACTTGACTCAAGGACTATTGCATACTATCATGGATCAACAAGAAATCTCAAGGATGCCTAGAATGAGGGGATAAGTACCAGATTCTCATAAACCAGGTGCAACTAATCTCAAAGAACGACTTCAAAATATACGCACATCAAGAATGGAA
>JZKD02S2233885.1:96831-111543 GCA_000966675.3 Picea glauca
ATCTATAAATAGACATCATCTATAAATAGAATTTGCTCATCATCTAAAAATAGACTTCCACCTAAAAATAGCCTGAGGCTCCATCCTAGTGTAGGTGCATAATTTTCACTGGGATATTCTTGTTGAATCTCAACAATCCCTCTCAACAATAAAGGGATTATCCTTCACCCCGATCGTGTCTCTATGGTATTCAAATTTGCTCCTGGTGAGCACCTTCGTCAGAGTGTCTGCATCTTGATCTTCCATATGAATGTACTAAAACAACATGATCTTCTGTTGCACACAATATCTAATATGATGATATCAGATATCTATATTCTTAGATCTATCATGAAACACAGGATTAATCGAGATTTTAATGCAACTTTGATTATCACAATGAATCACTGTCGAATCTAAATGAGAACCAAACAAACCAACCAAGATCTTTCTCATCCAGATAGTCTCACATGCAGCTTGACTCGCTGCCATGTATTCCACTTCTGCTGAACTGAGTGCCACAGATCTTTGTTTCCTACTATACCAAGAAACAACTATAGATCCGATACTAAAGATCCCCCCTGATGTGCTCTTTCTATCTGTTGGGCTGCCCGCCCAATCTGTATCTATGAAGCCATGAAAATTCACCTCATTCATTTGTCCATACCATAATCCATACTCATATGTGCCCCTCAGGTATCGCAGGACATGCTTTCCTGCCTGCCAAAAGAACTTGGTAGGCTTAACCATCGCTTGACTCAACTGATTAACCGCATAGAAAATGTCTGGTCTCATGTTCACTAGATACATTAGCAAACCCACTAACTATCGATAGACAGTAACATCCAATACCTCTCCAGAAGTAGCATCCTCTTTCCTGTAGTTTCCTGGAAGAGGAGTATCTATAGGTTTGCAGCCCTCCATGTGAAACTTACCCAGTATCTCCCTTGCATACGTGCCTTGAAAAACAAAAAGTTCACCATATTGCTGCCATATTTCCAATCCAAGGAAATAATGAAGGAGGCCCATATCCTTCATCTCAAACTCCTTTTCAAGGTCGTCCTTGCATGAGTGTATCAACTTCTCATCACCAGTCAATATTAAATCATCAACATAAAGAACAATGATTAAAAGCTTACCCTCCACCACAATTTGGTATAGGTTTGCATCCGCTTCACTTTTGGTGAAGCCCAGACTGGTGAAATAGTTGTCTATCCAAGTGTACCAGGCACACAATGCTTGCTTCAATGCATACAACGCTCTTTTGAGTCGACACACATGCGACTTGCTGCTGAAGATCTCAAATCCTTCAAGTTGTTCTATGTACACTTCTTCCTCAATGATCCCATTGAGAAACACAGTTTTTACATCCATATGATGAATGCGCCAACCCATCTACGCTAAGAGATCAAGGATGGTCCTTATGGAAGAATACCGTGCGACAAGTGCAAAGGTTTCTTCATAATCTATCCCCTTGATCTATGAGAAGCCTCGTGCCACAAATCTAGCTTTGTATTTCTCAACACTTCCATCATTAGCTTGTTTTACCTTGTAGATCCATCTCGAACCTGCCACTGATTTGTCGACTGGTCTTGGGACAATTTCCCATGCACTGTTTTTGACAATGACATCATACTCCTCCACCATTGCATCAACCCAAGTGGGATCCTACACTGCTTCCTGAAAGGAAGATGGTTCAGTCATAATACATTTTCTCATGAGAGCCATGTATCTAGTAAATCAATCAGAAGAATGTCTTTGTCTGCGCTATGAAGTAGGGGCTCCTACATTCTGTGCAACATCTAGTCTCAATCTATCAGCATTCGTGGTGCGCTTTTTTCCATTTCTGATGGATGGCTCTTCATGAGTGGCTTCCTCCACTCCATGAACCTTCTCATGTGGTTGATCCACATCTTGAGACTCATCTTTGGGAACCAACAGTTCCTCCTCTGCATGGAAGTCTATCTCCCTCTCAAGCGCCAACCACATGGCTTTCCCCTCATCGAATTTTATATCCCATCGCATAACAGTCATCTTACTGTTAGGAAAATACACACGATAATTATGGGGTGCTTCTATGTACCCCACAAATATCTCAACTTCAACAGTCGACTCCAGCTTCTTCCTGGCATTCTTGGTCACATGCACATAAACAAATGAGCCAAAAATCTTAAAATGAGAAACATTAGGTTTCTTACCAATGAAATATTCTTCAGGTGTACTCATGACAAGTACTCTATGAGGACAACGGTTTTGCACATAAAATGCAGTGTTGCATGCTTCCTCCCACAAATGCATTGGTAGGCCCTGATCATGCAACATCGCTCATGCTGCACCCATGATCATTCTATTCTTCCTTTCCATGACCCCATTTTTCCGTGGGTTATGAGGCACTATGAGTTCTCTTCAAATTCCTTTTTTTCTGCAGAAGTCTTTGAATTCGTTAGAGATTTAGTCTCGACCATTATCGCTCCTCAGAGCCTTCACTTGCTTCCCCGAATCTTTCTCCACCAATGCTTTAAACTCACATAACTTTGAGAATGTTTGAGCCTTATTTTGCATGAAGAAGATCCATCATTTACGAGAAAAGTCATCAACAAAAATAACATAATACTTATGTTTTCCTGTTGAAGCAACCAAGAATGGTCCACACTTGTCTTTGTGAATTCTCTCCAGGATCATTGAAGCACGCTTATCCTTTTCATGAAAGGTGGACTTTACATACTTCCCCATGGTGAAACCCTTGCACTGATCTACCTGAGCAAGTGTTCCCATTGGAAGTCCAGTAGATATTTGTTGCATGATTTTCAAGGCTCCATGATGAAGATGGCCTAATCGCCTATGCCATAATTCACCCTCATCTCATTTCACCACTTTTTTTTCCTTGCCCATCATGGCAGCGCAACCATCTACCTCTAGCTTGTATAGATTCTTAAATCTAATCCCTATCTTCTTGACTTGACCCGTTGTTTTATGTCGCAGAAATTTTTTTCCATCACTGAAAACAACATCATAGTCTCAGTCCTCCAACATTGCGACTGAGACCAAGTATTTATTCAGACCTGGAACATGAATAAAATATTTCAATTAAAATGTTTTACCTGACTCCCTCTGAAATGTAATGGTACCAATGCCAGTCGCACTGTATCGACCATCGTCGCCCATCTCTATATGCATTTTGAGATCTTTGTCCTCCAAGTCACTGGAAAGCTCCTTATCTCCCATCATGTGGAAGGAAGTGCCACTATCCAAATACCACACTGATCCCAATGCACTTGATGCCATGCATGCGATCAAGGAGAATTCAAGTTCAAATTGCTAGGCAAGGGCCTCACCAGCTGTAGATCCAACAACCTTCGTGTTCTTCTTCTTCCACGGATAGGTAGTAGCGAGATGCCCATGTTCATGATAGTGAAAACACTTCACTCTAGACAAATCTAGCTTCTTGCCTTTAGACTTGGATTTTGAATGGAATTTATTCCCCTTACCTTTCCTTTCCTTGGTAGCCAAAGCACAATCCTCTTCATCATCATGCTTTGATGAAGAGCCATCTCTGGTGTTCCGCATGAAATCCTTCTACACCAATTCCGACCATAGCCGTTCCCAATATGGTAATTTTTCCCTTCCATTGACAGATTCTTGATAATTGTGCCAACTCTTGGGAAGTCCTAGAAGAGCCAAGCTCATCAAATCATCATCAACGACTATTATTCCCACACTCCCCAGCTCATCCCAACATTGGACAAACTTCATGAGATATTTTGGAATGGAATCGCCCTTCTCCATCTTAATCTTCCTAAGTTTATCTTTGAGCGCCAATTTCCTATGGTCACTGCTATTTTGGAATAGATCCATCAAATTCTTCCACATTTCATATGGTGTAAATTTCCCATGGAGGCTTGAGACAATGTGGTCTCGTACTCACTCCAACAGAATCCTCCTCGCCTTTGCCACTTTCTTTTGCCATGCATCAAGATTTGCAACGTCTGCAACATCTGGCTTAGGAACATCTTTGTCAATGAATTCCTTCAAGCCATTGTCTTTGAGTACTGCCTCCATCCTATCCTTCCATGAAATGTAGTTCAAGCTACCCTCAAATGCATACTCTAACCTCAAGCCATTGAAATCCATTTTGATCTTGAATCAGTTGTAGCACCAAGAAAGTCTTTCTGCAAATTCGAATTCTATCTAATCACAAACTCATCTTCTGCAATTTTCTAAGCTCTGATACCATGTAGAAATTTTAATACAAATTATGTATTTCTTGGATTCTCTTGATCTAACAACTATATACCACTGTTAAATACAAAATTGCTTCTACAAATATTCTTGCGGAATATAAAACTTAATTTCCAATTGCAATATCAGGAAAAAAAATCAATCACACATAAAATAGATGTTTTTACCAAGAAAGCATAAAGCTAAAAACCCCACTATCATATATTATGTATATATCATGTATCATGAAACAATCTCATTCAAAACTCTAATCCAATATCTCTTAGTACAATATACAATCGTCTCACACTGTCATACAAAAATTGGCAAATTCATGTGCCAATTCACTGCTTCCAGACAACCTGCCTCCTTTGTGCAATCCCTGCTAATGGAAATCCTTGCAATGAATGAATTCCTATTGCCTAGGCTGGGAAATCCTCATGGGCACATCTAATGTGTGTGTGGTTGCATGAGTGCACCCACTAAAGTCACAATTGATAGTCAACCTATCCCTTTCACCTGTTATCTCAACTGGGTCTCCACTCGATCCAACATGCATGTAGTTAACAGTGGTAAATCTTCAGTTGCATGTGAGACCACTGATTGTGAATTAATTAATAACTAATTCACTGATCTCTCACTAGTGTAAGCTCAGTTACAACTAGCACAACTGAGCTTAACTCACTTAACTGAGTTAAACTACTTTACAACTCACATAACTACACATCCAACTCAGTTACAACTTCAAATCACTCAGTTACAACTAATTCGACTTGCATGTCCCACCAACCAACCTTTGAACTCGAATTTCCTATAGCTAACTGATTTTCCACTTCAGTTAACTATTTCCAAGTGCTAATTGAGAATAGATTAATATTTATTGTCCAACTATTATTAAGGGATAATGATAGTCGACATACATCTATAAATAGAATCCGCTCACCATCTATAAATAGACATCATCTATAAATAAAATTTTCTTATCATCTAAAAATAGACTTCCACTTAAAAATAGCCTGAGGCACCATCCTAGTGTAGGTGCATAATTTTCACTAGGATCTTCTTGTTGAATCTCAACAGTGTAATGCTCCCTCCACTTTCCAGAGCCTCATGAATCATGTATTCTGTCCTTTTCTTCATCATTTTGTCTTAGTTTTCTTTGATGATATTTTCATCTATCAATAAACATGGACAACCCATCTTTCCAATGTGGATCAAGTTCTCCATCTACTCTCTCAGCACCAACTTTTCCTCAAACAACCTAAATGTGCTTTTAGAGCCTTAGAAGTGGAGTATTTGGGTCATATTGTTGGGAAGGATGGTGTCAGGGTGGATTCTAGGAAAATTGAAGTTATGATGGATTAGCCTTGCCCCAATAATATCAAGAGCTTGTGTGGGTTTCTTGGTTTAACAAGATATTATCGCAAGTTTGTTAAGAATTATGGAAAAATTACGACGCCTCTTATTTCTCTCCTTAAAAATAATTCTTTCATTTGGAATCTAATAGCTGGTCACTCCTTCCAATCCTTGAAAGAGGTTATTTCCACTACTCTTGTCCTATTCCTTCCTGACTTCAGAAAGACCTTCATCTTGGAATGTGATGCTAGAGGGAAAGGAATTGGCGCTATCCTTATGCAATCTGGTCGGCCTTTGGCCTTCACTAGAAAACAACTGTCAGAGTGCCATTTGGGCCAACCTATCTATGAAAATGAAATGTTGGTCATTCTGCATGTTGTGGATCTCTGGAACCCTTATCTATTGGGGAAATGCTTTCAAATTAAGATAGATCATCAGAGACTTAATTATTTTCTGGAGAAACAAATTTTATCCCCAAAGAAACAAAAATGGGTGACCACGATATCTAGATATGATTATGAGATCATTTACAAGAAAGGCAAAGACAATGTGGTTTCAGACACTCTTTCAAGGAAATATGAAGATGAAGGGTCCCTCTTTCCTCTCTCCTTCGTTGTACCAGATTGGCTCCAATATGTTTTCTAGGAATGGATGTAAGATCCCAAACTTTCACATTTGATCCAACAATTGCAAGACAATTATCTAGTTTCTCCAGGGTACTCTTGGCACAATGACGAGCTTCACTACAAAGGTCGTCGATATTTAATAAAACAATCACAAATTAAATCCACGATGCTTTCTTAGCTTCATGCTACACCCACAGCTGGCCATTCAAGGTTTACCAAAACCTATGACAATGTCAAACATTCTTTTTTTGGGAATGGTATGAAGCAAGACATCCACACCTTTGTGGTGGAATGTGATGTTTATCAATGCAACAAGGGAGAAATAGTCAAATCCCTTGACATGCTACAAATGCTTCCGATTCCACCCACTATTTGGAGGGATATTTATATGTATTTCATTGTTGGATTACCTAAATCGTGCAATGAATATGCCATCATTGTGGTCATTGATCATCTTTATAAATATGTTCATTTATGTGTGATCCAAGAGGATCCTCAGGTCTAGAAAATGCTAAAAAATAAAACTTCCTAGAATTGGAGGAAACTAATTCCATTGCATCTGTCTCATTGCACTGATTTCGACCATATATTTACTTCCTCAAATGAACATCGTATGCGGAATTTATCACGTTCTGATCAAATTCTCAAACATACAAAAAGTCAACAGGTAAAAGTCAATGCTGACATCAACAGTACGACAGGTGATGTCAACATGACATCATGATGACATCATCATGCTGACATGGCATCATCTGGAGGTGAAAATTGAAAGATGACTGTACAGTGATGTGGCAGAGGATTGGGTTGCTGATTGGGAAGGTGTGATAGATGTGGGTGAATCATTGCTTGATAAGTGTCACCATTGTGGGAAAATGTCATGTTACCACGTGGCCCAGTCATGGGCTGCCACATGGCACCCCTTCATTGGTTGTTGTTGTAAAATTTTATGGACTGTACCAAAGTCGAACCCGCGACCTCCGAGAGTGGGGGGAACATTTTGGGCAGGGTCAGGCTACCAGGCCGCCCATCGTGGAACTTAAATTCTATGGAGGCAATGTAATATTTAAGGGGTAAACATTGTAATGGTTGGGGAATAAAGGGAAGGGGCTAATCCCCAACCCAAGGTCTTTTTGCAACCATACGCCCACATGCGGTTTTTTTTAAACCCCAACACATATACACTATACCATAAGGCAAGGCACGGGCCATAGGACCAACACTCAACCAACCGCGTGACCAGGAGCTATAACCGTGGCTAGGGCTGATTGGCGGGGGCTTATCTGTCTGATCAGGCCCTCGATCCCATTGCATGCACCATCATACCAGGATCTAACGAAGGAGGGGCCAACGTGTAGCACCCATTTGGGTTGGTGCTTGGCCATATGGACCATATGACCCTGCAAAAGGGGTGCACGCCCAACCTTTAAGGGATTATTTTGATTTTGTATATCAGAGTGGTTATTTTGTTATACTTTTTGCCCAGATTGGGCCTTTTTGGAGATTTCTTGGCCATTTGGACGGGGATTTTATCCCAAAAAGAGACCATATATTTGTGGGAAGTTGGGCTTCCATAACTGAGCCTCAAAACTATATAAATCAGGCCCTTTGAGCTTGTGAGAGTACTTTTGTATTGCATGGAATGTGAAGAGTAGCTTGAGCTAATGGCCCATTTCTCATGTTTTGAGGGGCATTGAGTCATGTTTTGAGAGGAGATAGTTGAGGCATGTGTACATATGCATAATGAGGCCTTGTACAATAGATCAAAATCCTTCTTGTAACAACAAAGAGCCATTATAAAGAGAAATTGAGCATTAAAGATCAATAAAGAGGTCCTCCACTTGGAAGCGGGCCCGAAGACGTAGCCACACATTGGTGAACTCTGTTAACAAGTTCTTTGTGTCTATTTCTCTTTCTTCTTGTTGTTTTCTTCTTTTATTTGCAGCATGATTAATGATGGATGAACTCTTTAATCATTCATGAGCATCAAGTTAATGCCATTTCGTTATTAATACCTTTCATTTTTGGATCAAGTATTTTGGTATCATAGCTTTGGTTGTGTTGGAAGGTTTAACAAGTGTAGGATTGGATGCACACAAGATCCAAATATCGAAGAGGATAAGGATTGTTGAATGAATTCATTTCAGAAATAGAACGAGTGTTGAGGAAGAAAATAATGGTGACAAAAGGAGAAACTTCTCCATGAACGAGAGAGTTCAAAAAACATTTTTCTCCATGTCAAAAATGGTCAAAGTGTTATATGATGATTTCTTGGAGAGAAATAAACTTGTTCTAGGAGAACCTCTTATGAAGGAGAAAAGTGAAGCCAAAGGAGAATCTTCAAAGCCTCCTCCTTCACCACCTTCTTCTCGTTCTTCTTCTCCTTCTTCTTCAAATGCTAATTCTCATTCTACAACACATACTATACAAAAGCATACACATAAGCATATGTTTGACATGCATTTGTTAAATCTTTATGTTAAGTTTGATTTACCTTTGTATGATGGGTAACTAAATGCAGAAAAGTTATATAATTGGATAAGAAAAATTGAAGTATATTGCAGGATACAAAAAATCATAGATGAGGAGACTATGATCTAGCTTGCTAGTCTCAAGATGGGAGGAACCTATCTTGTATGGTGGGAAAGCAGGACAAAACAGGATCTTAAAAGTTCAGTAAGACTCTCTCTTCATGGCTTGATTTTACATCTGATTTACGAAAGAAATTTTATCCTCTAGCTTATATGCAACAAGCTATTATGTCATGGCAGAACTTTAAGCAGTTAAAGGGACAAACTATTCAAAGTTATACACATGATTTTTGGAAAAAAGATTTATTGTTGGGAATACCATTGGATATTCAAGAGACATCGCTTAAGTACATACGTGATTTTCATATCTATTTACGACATACCATTCTTATGTTTAATCCAACTAGCTTAGATGAGGTGTGTGTGAAAGCGACTCATCTTCAATCTAGAGGAAATAATGTAAATGTTGATTTTGTAAAACCATTTAAACCTACTGAAGGAAAATACAAAGGAAAGGGTAAAGATAATTTTAAAGGAAAGAAGACTAATACAGTGAAGAAGGAAAAACCTACATGCACTCATTGTAATAAACAAGGCCATAGTCAGGATCATTGTTGGATCCTTCACCCATAATTGAAACCAACAAAGTTCGGGAATAAAGGGAAGACAAAGACTACTACAACAGTTCAAACAAACTTGGGGTCCGATTCGAGAGATGAGACTAAGGTCATAGTCACAAGAATCAAAGGTAAAAATTCCAAACCTAGTACAAGTTCTTCAGTTCAGTCTTTAAAAGTTGATAATGAAGTTGATGAGATGAAAGGAACATAACTTTTTCACATAAGAGTAATTTCCAAACATACAAAATTGATACTCTATTTGACAATGTCTCACAAGTAAACTTAATATTAGAGACAATTGTTAAAAAGTTGGGATTAACTACTAAACCTCATAAGAAACCATATCCATTAGGATGGATTCACAATGATAATCAGTTGCAAGTGAATAGACAATGTGTTCTAAAGTTTGTCATCAATTCACAATTTATAGATGAGGTTGAGTTAGATGTGGTTCAATTTGATATATGTGGTATTGTACTTGGGAGTCCATATCTATTTGATAGAAAGGAAATATTCAATCATGAAGACAATAAGTATCAATTAACTAAAGATGGAAAATAATATGTTGTAAGGGATCATAAGAAGAAATCGAATCTATCACTAATCAACTGAGGGCAAATGAAGAGAATTGTAAATGTTAGTAAAAGATATTTACTAATGGTTGTAAAAGCTAAGGACACTATCAGAATTGATACTTTTCAGGATTGTGACACAAATTTGAAAGATGATTTAGTTAGAGTTGTTTCTGACTATGATGATATTTTTCAAGTTCTGAAAGGATTACCTCCAAAATTACAAGTTGAACATGAGATACAATTGCAATAGGATGTTCCTCTTCCTAATATTGGAATGTACAGGTTATCAGTTTTGGAAAATGAAGGGATAAAGAAATGGGTACAAGAGTTGATTGAGCAAGGGGTCATTAGACCAAGTGATTCTCCATGTGGGTCACCTATCATCCTAGTGCCAAAGAAAGATGGCACATGGTGCATGTGCGTATATTTCCGAGCCTTCAACAAGATCACAATAAAAAACCGTTACCCTCTTCCTTTCATTGATGACTTATTAGATCAATTGAAAATTGTAGTTTATTTTACTAAGTTAGACTTAAGAAGTGGTTACCATCAAATCAGAGTTGCTGAATAGGATATATGAAAAACTATTTTTAAAACAAAACAAGGATTATTTGAATGGTTAGTGATGCCATTCATTGATGATTTTTTAGTAGTTTACTTAGATGATATTCTTATTTTTAGTAGGACCAGGGAAGAGCATGTCCAACATGTTAGGCAGAAACTTTCAGTATTGCAGAGATAGAAACTTTTTGTAAAGTTTTCAAAATGTGAATTTGGCAAAACATCTCTTGTATATTTGGGCTACATTGTAGGGGGTGGAGAACTCAATATTGATCCCTCTAAAGTTGAGGTCATTGTAAATTTTCCAAAGCCTACAAATGTAACTGAAGTAAGAAGCTTCATGGGGGAAACACAATATTGGAGGAAGTTTATTGCAAACTTCTCTCTAATTGAAACTCCTTTACATGCGTTGACAAGTGTGAAAAGGGGATTCCAGTGGGAAGGAAGCTAGCAAAAGGATTTCGACACTTTGAAAGTGAAGATTAATACAACTCTTGTTCTGTAATTTCCAGATCTCCAACAGTCTTTTGAAATTGAAATCGATGCAAGTGACTATGCCATGGGGGCAGTGCTGATGCAGCATAGAAAGCCCATATGCTATCATTCTGAGACCTTCACTACAATAGTAATTAACTATCCAACCTATGTTAAAGAATTTTATGATTTAGTGCAAAGTGTTAAAAAGTGGAAACATTACTTAATGGGAAAAGAAACAATAATACATATTGATCACCAACCATTATAGTATTTACAATCACAAACTAAGCTACAACAATCAAGGCATTTTAGTTGGATGGGTTTTTTACAACAGTTTCATTTGGTCATTAGATATAAAAAGGGAATTCATAATAAAGTTGATGATATGTTATCAAGACCTCCTAGTGCAATTGCTACAATCTTTAAGCACAATTCAATTACTCATGAAAGTTACATTGAACAATATGGTGAGGACAAAGATGTTAAAGAAGTATATGAAAATTTAAGTCATGGTGAAAGAGTACAAGAATTGAATTATCATATTAAAGAAAAACTTTTGTATCATTTGGGCAAGTTATGTATTCCAGAAAGTGAAAGAGTCCATGTGATCAGGGAGACACATACTTCTCTTATAGCAGGACATTTTGGTGTAGAAAAAATAGTTTCTCAATTACAAAGGTTTTGTTATTGGCCTCGAATGCATGAAAATGTGTCCAAGTATGTAAAATGATGTACTATAGGTGCAATAAGCAAGCCAAGTAACAAAAATCTAGGATTGTACACTCCACTTCTTGTTCCTTCTAGACCATGGGAAAGTGTATTAATGGATTTTGTGGGGGGATTTCCTATGTCTAGGAAAGATGATGATTACTTGTATGTGGTTGTGGATATGTTCAGCAAGATGTGTGTTCTAATTCCTTGTAAAAAGAAAGTCACAGATGAACAAACACTGCAAATGTTCTTTGAAAATCTATGGGTTCATTTTGAGTTACCTACTTCAATTGTATCTGATCGAGACTCCAAGTTCATGGGGAAATTTTGGTCAAGCTTGTGGGAACTTATGAACACCAGAATGAAGAAGAGCACAACATTTCATCCACAAACAGACGAGTAGACAGAGGTGGTGAATAGAGAAGTAGTGCATCTGCTTCGGGCATATTGCAACAAACATCCTAAGCTTTGGGATGAACATTTGTGTTATGTGCAACATGTGTATAATCGAGCCAAAACAATCTTCTACTCATATATCTCCATTTGAAACATGTTTGGGATACTTGCCAAAATCTCCTTTGTATTTTGTCTTTGGGAAAGACATTGCAATAGACAAACACAATGATGTGGAGAAGGCTACAAAGTTCATTGAACGGATCCAGTTGATTCATTAGGCAATACAAGAATAGTTGGAGAAAAGCCAAGCCAAATACAAGGTGAGACATGACATGAATCGATTTGATCATCAGTTCAAAGTGGGAGATCAAGTTTGGTTATACATCATCAAGGAAATATTGCAAGGGGAAGGTAAAAAGATAAAACCAATTCATTATGTTCCTTTCAAAATTTTAGACAAAATTGGTTCTAATGCTTTCTGGTTAGAATTGCCTCCATATAAGCAAATTTATTCAGTTGTAAATGTGGGAAAATTGAGATTGTATGAGCCTCCTATGATCAAGGATCAAGGAGAGAGTGTTTAGATTCCTTACATAGAATATTTTTCTCCCGAGTATATGAATGAGTTGCAGGAAGACACCATTTTGGACAAAAGAGTCTATACTTCTCGCAGGGGTGATGTGGAGTATCTTCTAGTGGGATTGAAGGGCACAAATACAAGTCAGGACAAGTGGATGGAGAGCGAAAAATTTAGGGTGTAGTATCCTCACTTATTTACCAACTCATACTAGAATTTTGGTGTTCCAAAAGATTCCAACTGGGGAGGATTGATCCAGGAGTATCCTCAGGTCCAGAAAATGCTCAAAAATAAAAGTTCTCATAATTAGACGAAACCAATTCCATTGCATTTATTTCATCGCACTGATTTCGTCCATATATTTACTTTCTTAAATAGATACTGTATGAGAAAGTTATCACGTTCTGATCAAATTCCCAAACAGGCAAAAAGAAATAGGCTAAAGTCAACGCTGATGTCAGCAGTACAAAAAGTGACGTCAACATGACATCATGATAATGTCATCATGCTCACATGACATCGTTTGGAGGTGACATGTGGAAATTGACTTTATAATTATGTGGCAGAGGATTGACTTGCTGATTGGGCAGGTGTGGTAGACATGGACGTGTTGGAACCCTATATAATAGGGGAGTCAGTGTTCTGACTAATATCTATCTTCTTCAGGCATTATGTTGTTGCTCACGATGCACAACAATGGTGTAAATGCGATAGAAATTTCTCACTTCACCTCAAATGTTATTACACCAGAGTTTTTTGTTTTCGGTGGTTAAGGAGTAGTTTTTCACGTTATGTTAGCTATCGAAAGTGAGAGATTTCGGTCACTTAGAGCCCATTTTTTGTGTACCTCTAACCACCGAAAGCATGTAGCTAGTTTAGGCAGGTCCATAATATTGCTGCAAATGTTGAGGTTGCATTATGGGGCAAAAGAATATTTGGTTCTCAGAATTCCTCTCCAAAGCTTCTTGTTCCCGGAGTTGATGTGTGTCCTCTACTGCAAAATCTTTCAGAAAACAGTGAGCTCATATTAATGACAGGCTTGAGTGCTAAAAATGGAGAGTCTTTCATGGTAGAGATCTTAATAAGTGGTTGGCTTCTCTACTTGATTTTATCTCTTAATCACTGTGATGAGTTTACTGTACGTTGGGCCTTCAACTTAATGGCACACTCGTCAACTGAAAATGTGGAGATGTCTGCATGAAATTTCTTATGCAGTATCGTTCTTTTAGGAACTGAGGTTTCGTCAAGCTTTTGTACTCTTGATTGGGTTCCTACATATGATCAAATTAAAGAAACTATTCAAATATACGGATATTTGGAAGATCATATGGGAGATGAGAAGATTCTCTCAGAAGATAAAGCATGGATGCATATAAATATGTCTTGGATGGCAGAGGATTTTGACTATGATGGACTGCCAGAGAATATTCGATCTTGGGTCAAATTTGTGGCTGCTTATTGCTAGGCAAGTACCATCCCCAGGTGGAGCCACTGTTATCATCCTATAAGTTATAGGATCAACTGGTGACTAGGATATTATCTGTCTCTAGTGTTGTTGTTGACAAATGATTTTTCATTCTGCAAATAATTTGAAAAAGAAAAAATAAAGAAAAGAAAAACAGGGCATAAAAGAATTTCAATAAAAGCCCCATGCAATAATACTAACTTGGTCCATACCTTTCAAGCATGGAGAAGTTATTTTTAAATTGATGTTGATAGGATAGTGAATGCGTTTGGCTAAACAGTTTAATCTTAGCCAAAGTGTGTAGGATAGATTAGTGAATAAATCTGGCCAGACTGTCTAATCTTGGTCAGATAGCCCCAGGGTAGAGTAAATTCTTAACCCAAAAGTCTAATCTGGGTTAACTGTCATAGGAAACTAGGTTAGAATATAGGTTAGTTGGATTGTTGCTTCATTTCGATAAAAACCAGTTTGATGATTAATGTTGCACCATGATTTGGATACATAAATATTGTTCGACTAACCCCTTGGTGGTGTAGTCATGAAAAGTTTGGAGAAAACCCATGAAAAAGCATTTATCCAAAGTTTTCTAGGCGCATGTTTTGTCCGCGCCCTCACTTATGCTC
>JZKD02S2233885.1:111593-158679 GCA_000966675.3 Picea glauca
TCTAAAATGGTATTATGCCTCTGGCGGGTCCCTTGTTATATGTGGTAGTGATCTAATGGCCCCGAGTCCCATCATTTCCTGCTGTCTGACAGAACTCTATCACCTCTGGACATCACCTTCCACTTTTCCTGAAATGGTCATGTACCATAACTGCTGTCAGTCCTTCCCCCCATTCGCTCGTGGCAAGCCCCTTACTATGAATTTTACCTCCAATATATAGCCACCACGTCACCCGTCCATATTTCCCTCAGCCACCGTCAACCGCCATCTCACACTAAGTGATCCGTTGGCCATTTATTACTAGATAACCTATCTGTTATCCAGCTGACTTGTCTCCCGCGCCCCCAACGGGCACCCATTTACTCAAAACTACCCTCTTTCCCCCTTTCTCACTATTTACCACTCATTGCACCAGAGAGTTTTTCATACCATTTACCCCTCTGTTACAATCAATTTCCCTCATCCATAGTCAGTTGCCCCCACTAACGTTGTGTTTTCTTGCAGGTACTGTTGCAGAAATGGCACCAAAATCCAAATAAGCAAAAGGAGAGGAGAATCCGTTTCTCCCACCTCTTGTCAACCTGGACAGGATCCCATTGGCCGTAAAGACCGATTAATCGTAGATACAAAATGCGATTTTGATTTCTCAGATCTTCAGTCGTGGCTTAGGGAAGTTTTCCTGGACCAGAGCGATGAAATTGGACTCTGGGAGTCCAATTTACCCCTCTACCTCTTCCCTTAGATCCACCATTTTCCCGAGTTCACTCTCAAGTGTCAAGCCCACTACATTCCCGAACAAAGAGTCATCATCTCCTCGTCCAGAGATATATTTCTCCTCATCACGCCTGAATCCATAGACCAGATGATGCAAATCCCCCAAGTCGACTCTGCGTCTCCTTTCAACCTGGAAATTCTCACAGAATTATACCAGAAAATGACCTTGCCCCAAAGAGTTCAAATATTCAAGCTTTTCCTTCCCCCATCTGCTCAATTTCCCTCCACAAATCCTCCTTATCTGTCTTCCATGTTCTCGACTAAGGGAAACCAGGTCATCTCATCCCTTTGTGCTTTGTTAGGATACTATTCTGATCAATGGGTAGATGAACCCATTCTAGGTTTTCTATCCATCTTCTCTACCGATGAAAAGCCCACCACCTAGTTTGACTTCAATACATTCTTGGCAGAAAATATCCACGAACAGTTCATGAATCTCAGCACGAAAGGCATGTTTAGATACTCATCGATACTAGCATACTTGTTCGTCTTCTTCCAGGTGGATAAATTTGGATTTTCCATGTAGAAGATGGATGGAGATGGTAGACCTCAGGCAGTCACAACATGGACCTCCTTTCTCAAGAACAACTCCATTGATTTTAGCTTCAAGGAGTTCATCGACCAATTCTACCACCCTGTGGTAAGTATGCTAAGTGGCAGGCCCGAGCCTCGGATAAATGATGAAGTTCAGAGGATCCTGCACCTCTCGGATAATACAAAGATGGGTGATTGGTATTTATACCAGGATTACACTGAGATCAGAGTATACGGGTGCGAGTTGGCACCGTATAAGCTGCCCAAGTATCTGCCTATCAGGATTTTTTTTTTGGAATACATAAGGTAGATTATAAATTCCGATGACATCCACTTTGTGTCATTGAAGAAAAAGCAACAACTTAGAATTAAGGGGCAGATTGGCTCCTTCATTTGCAACAATCGTGGCGCTGGGGAAGAAGCAGATAGGATGATGAGGGAAATGAAGTTCTTTATGAGCTTCCCATGGCGTTATGATCCATGTGGGATCATCTCAGAGATGAGAGTTAAGAACAAGAACATCCCATATGTTCATGAAGTTAGGCCTGAAATTGAAAAATTTGCAAATCAGACAGTGTGGGAGCCTAACACATTTGTCGAAGTACAACGACAGGATCCCCTGGCCACTGTATCTCAAACAACCATGCCACAGGTCCTGAAGGAAAAGAGGCCTCGACAATACTTATCTCCGCCTATCACGGAGGTATCGTCCGAAGAGTTCCAACTACATATTAAGAGGCCTAAAACTGTTGCAGTTCCTGACCCGACCAGAGAAAAAGAAGCCCCGTCTACAACAGTGACCAAGGTTGATAGGCCACCCTTCGGTTCGAGCCTCCATAAGGCCATAACCTCAGCAGTGATAGAGAAATCTACAGATCCTCCATTGACCACCCAGTGAGGCAAGGTGGGACCAAAGTTGAGTATCTTTGAGAAGTATGAGCTGATAAAGAAAAGGAACCAGACCCTGACCAACAGTACTTGTGCCCAATTCTGGAAACAGACGTCGACTGTACAACATAGGTTGCTGTCGGCATTCGACACTAATAAGGGTAGAATGCATGGAATTACTCCAGGCACAGGTACCAGATCCCAAGGTGATCACTGACTATAAAAGGACCACCTTTGAATTCCAGACGAAGGACGTGCATCTGACCAATCAGATGGATCTGCACAAGAAGATAGGGGAAATGGTTTTCTATATGTTGGCGCATGATTCCACTTATGTGTCCATATTGCAGGTGTCCCTGAACACTATTCAAACACAACTCAAGTTGGAGAAGATTTCTTCCTTTGCAAAGGACAATAAGATCAAGACTCTGGAGGAGCTGGTCCTCAAAATCGGTTACGATCCTTCAAATGTGAAAGCAGCTGAGGAAATGATCAAGAAGAATAATGATGACATAGCCTCCCTGAGGAAACAACTGAAGCTCCCACCCACAGAGGATTCACAGGCGAAGGAGATAGCAGTGAAAGAAGGAGAGAAAGATGAAATGCTCAAGCTGCTCATGGAGCAGAATGCACAGCTCAAAGAAATGGAAGCAGAGATGGAGAAACTATTAAAAGAGAAAGAGAAACTGAAGCCAATGGAAGTCATTCTATTGAGTGCTATTCCAATTTTAGGAGTGAGCACAACGTCAATGACAGAAGTCCCATCCACAATTCCATTGACTCCCCAGGAGAAGACAACCGACCTGGCTAAGTCCATGGAAAAAATGAACCTGCAGGAAACATAGATTAGTAGGCTAAAAGAGGAGATTGAGAACCTTCAGGAACTCAAAACTTCCTTTCAGACCAGCCTCTCCAAGCAAAATCAGGTGACAGAGCAGCTCAAGCAGGAGCTACAACATCTCTGGAAGCAAATAGTGGCAAGAAAGACTTTGGCTGAGGTTAAAGAGAGTGTATGGACAGACATCACTAAGTCTATGAATGAGATATGGCCAATGATCCAAATCATGTTTGAGAAGAATGAATTGGTCCAGAGGAGAAAACAGGCCATTGAGAATATCAAAGTAGAATTGGGAGACATGCCAACACTGGAAAATGAGATCATCAAGTTCCTCAATTCCAAGACCAGGGAAGAACTAGAAGAGCTGAAGATCGAAGACAGAACAGAGACCATCCTGGAGGTCAAAAGAGTTTTGACCAAGAGAGGATTAATGATTCAGCTCGAAGAAAAGGTTCAGGCCATGGACCTAGGGGTGCAAAGATTCTTCAGTAAGATTGAGGATCTACAGAAGAAAGGTCTGCCTGGTCTGAAGGTAATAAATGATAAACTGATGACACTCCCAGACTACAAGAAGAGATTGGCCGATGTGGCTAAGGAAAGCTCAAAGTTTGTAGGCATTCAAGGGAGCATCACTGGAAAGGCATTCCTAGATGTCCTTCAGTGGGACATCAGTATCAAACATGAGATTCGATACATCTTCCTCACAAAGCCTACATTCGCCAAGTACATAGAAATGGACGAAGTGTATCGAAGGCTGCTGAAAGTCAACGCGCCTAGTCATCTTAGATGGGAGGAACTCTGTGATCTGATCGATTAACAGATGAGTTGTCCCAGTCCAGTCAGTTTTCCAGTCCGATGAAGTCGTGCAAAGGCTTCATCAACGGTCCACCCCAAAATCAGCGTGCAGTTACACCACATCGTCAAGCAGTTCCTAGATTTAGGAAATTTGTTGAGTTAGTTAGGCTAAAAATAGATTTAGCACGTCCTAGTCATTAATGATAGGATTGTTTGTAATTTGAGTTACAAATAATTCACCTTTCTAAGTATTGAGGGTGGTTGATCTTCACACCTTGACGCTATCAGACTGTAATCTTTTTGAAGAGATCTTCCATTAATAAACTAGGCCCTTTGACCTTGTGAGGGTACTTTTGTATTGCAGGGAATGTGAAAAGAAGCTTGAGCTAATGACCCATTTCTCATGTTTTAAGGGGCATTGAGTCATGTTTTGAGAGGATATAGTTGAGGCATGTGTGCATCTTCACAAGGAGGTCTTGTACAGTAGATCAAAAGCCTGTTTGTAACAAAAAAGAGTCATTATAAAGAGAACTTGAGAATTAAAGATCAATAAAGTGATCCTCCACTTGGAAGTGGGCCCGGAGACGTAGCCACACATTGGTGAACTTCGTTAACAAGTTCTTTGTGTCTATTTCTCTTTCTTATTGTTGTTATCTTCTCTCATTTGCAGCATGATTAATGATGGCTAAACTATTTAATCATTCATGAGGATCAAGTTAATGTCATTTTGTTATTAATACCTTTCATTTTTGGATCAATGTGCTCTCCAACACCCATTCACTGCATCCATGGTGGATCACCGTTTCATGGATCATATCTTCAAGCTTCATGGCATGCCTCATTATATTGTCTCTAACTAAGATCCCACTTTCACCAGCAAGTTTTGGCAAGAATTTTTTAGGATACAGGGAACCCATTTGCATCTCAACATAACCTATCATCCCAAGACTGATGGCCAAACTGAAGTTGTCAAAAAGTGTTTGGAAACATATTTGAGGTGTTTTTCATCTAAGAGGAAAAATTACTAGGATTAATGGTTACCCCTAGTTGAATGGTGGTACAACACTTATTACCATACAACTACTCACATCACTCCTTTTGAAGTAGTATATGGACAAAATCCACCTTCATTTCTCTCATACATGCTCGAAGTCTCAAAGGCCCAGGCGGTTGACCACACTCTTACAGTTCGATAGGCTATTCTCCATACCTTCAAAGAGAATTTGGTCATGACTCAAAATCACATGAAGCAACAAGAAGATCAAGGTCACTCAGAATGTCAATTTGTTGAAGGGGAATAGGTGTTTGTTCAACTGAAGCCTTATAAGAAGACTTCACTCAAGGCTGACCATTGTCAGAAATTGGTGCCCAAATTTATGGTCTTTATATAGTTCTTAAGAGTGTGGGACAAGTGGCATATCAGTTAGCTTTTCCCAGTCATTCTAAGCTCCACCCTGTTTTTCATGTCTCATGCTTAAAGAAGGTGATTGGAACAAAGTTCCAAAATCAAAACAGTCTTCCCGAGTTAGATAAAGAAGGCTCCATCTGGTTTCAACCACAATCAGTTTTGGATCAGCGTGAACGTCATATCCATCAATGCACCATCAAGGGAGAGTTAGTACAATGGAAAGATACAACTCTAGCAGATGCCACCTAGGATATAGTTACCATTCTGCAACAATTTCCTCATCTCAAGCCTTGAGGACAAGGTTGTTTCTAAGGGGGAAGGAATGTTAGGGACCTAAGCTCCCTAACCCCTCATGTATGTATAATAATATTTTTTCCATGTAATAAATGATGATATTAATAAGACCTAGTAATAAAGAAGAATAAGTCAAATGTAAGAAGACTTCTAGAAGATCTCCCTCTAGATTGTTATTTTGGTAGACAGATTTAGTATAAATAGGAGTCGAGGGCATGATAAGTATTTGTCTTCAGAATTATTGTAATCGAGTGTTGCTCTGCTAGAGGTTGCACCCTCAAAGAGGCAACCAAACATTGTTTCCCATCGATAAAGGTATTATTTTGGCGTTGTGGTTTCATATATTGTGTTGTTCTGTTGTTATTCTCTGTAGTATTTATGTTTTATGCTATTATAATAGGTCTGATACCTTACAAAGTAGGCTCTCCTTCGCAAAGATTCACCTCGATGAGTTATTCTATGAACTCAGACAATGTCAAGACTGATAGAAAATTGTAAAACTTAGAATGGGGCCACAAAGATAAATCTCTAGATTGTTTCTCCACTAGGAAGACCACCCAATTTTTCCTTCTCCTTCAACAACTAAAAATATGCAGATTAGACTTGATTGGCTCCTTGTTCGCAGTTACAACAAAAGTGCAACTATACACACAAAAACTATTATTTCTACCTCTCTATTTCTACTCCTACACCTAATCATACGTAGGACTACATCCTCAGGATCTTATCTTCCTGGGCTCTCCCATGAGGGAGTCACACCCAGATATCCAACTCTGATACCATGACAATGTTTGGAGAGAAAGGTAAAACAAAAATACAACACAAGAATGCAGGAATCGATTGGGGTTTCAATAATCATCTAAGTATTAAATAGGTTACACAAAGTACAATAATGATCCAACAGATCCATGACTCATTTCTCTTAACTAAAACTAAACTCAATGTGAACTGGAGTCTAACTCCACTAAACTCCATGAGCTAGCAAACAACTTGATAGGTAGGTAGAAAACTAGATATTATCTCTAACAATTCGGTGATATCAGATTTTTTTTTTTGGAAATTCGATAATTCAATTCAAACAACTAATAATTCGGTGAAATTCGATAGGGTTCGCATGGTTCATAGCTTACCCACACAAATTTGGAGATTTGGAGTAGTACCTGCCTGATAGAACGTGTCTGGTGCAAAGTGTGACCTGCAATTTGATCATCCTTGATGGCATCCTGTTGATGGTGGCGAGCCCATGCCAATAGGGGGCTTATTCAATTTTTTTTTTTTTAAGTTAATCCTAGCAAGCTCTTCGGTCTTTTATCCCTATACTCTCCCAGAATAATACCTTTAGAGGAGATGATCTCCATGTCTGGTGCTTTAGGATTCTTATTCACAATCCTTTTATGGGTTGAACAACCCAAGCTACAAGCATATTTCGATGGCTACTGACTATTGATAGCTAGGTCGTGATGAGATAGAAATATAAATGAATGAACATCTCCCAAACAAATTGGTTTATGGAGATATTATTTAGTTTCTATATAGTTTATGCCTTACATAGAGATGCACATAGTTATATTAAGACACATAACTAGAAAGATATAGATATATATTTTCTTACAATAGATCTCAGAAAGGAAAACTTACTCCATATAGTAACGCCTTGTTAATAAGGGGTGGTTTTCTGAGGTTTTTTGTGGAAATGTCATCTCCATCTATCTTGTTGGCCATATAATCTTTGTGGATAGTAAAGTGCCATGCAGTCTAAATCCCTGATGGAAAGATGAGACCCGTTAGTTAGGGAGTCAAAAAGTTGAGATGGAGTTGGGCCTTAGTTGGGCCTTAGCCAGGAAAACAAGAAATGAGAGAATTTGATCTTGAAGTGTGAAAGTGGGTAAATTTATAAGAAGTGGTCACAAACATTTTTAAAATAGGTATTTATTATTGGGCAATTGGGGAGAGATCTTAGATAAAAATAAGTAGATTTGTTTTTCTTATGAATTGATAAATTGCATGTCTAAGGCCTTAGATTATCCAAAATTATTAAAAGTTATTTAAAATAAAAAATATATACATAAATAATTAGGAAAAAAGTATATATATCTAATATGTATACTATAGAATTTTTTCAAAATTGAAAATTTTTAATTTAAATTTTTATTTCATTTAATCGAATCCAAATTCGAACTTGGTAACTAGGATCCAAACCCTCAGTTTAGGTTTATAATTTTATACAGATCTCGGGATATTGTATTTGGTTCCTTGTTAAAACCGTTGAATACAAAGTGTGGAATGCTTTAAAACTAATGCAATATGTCGAGGCGAAGATATTTATATAGGGTAATTTCACTCCAAGTTTGCTAACAACGTTTGAATCTCGAAAACTGGTCTAAGAAGTTCACGGTTATTAGGATCTAGAATCCATTCGCTTAATTTTAGCACTCTCCGTACATAATGCAAATTTTGTGACCATTTAAGAACTTTTCTTTCTTTGTATAGGGTTTGTTTTTAAATAATATGTGACTAAGTAGTTTAGGGAGGGAAGGAAAAGTTGATCTGGTATTTCAAATATTTGGAAAGCTCTCACCTCATCTATTTCCATCATAACAGATTGGTTACCTTGGATACTTGGCAATGGCAATGGGAGAGATATCAAAACTGGGACTGATCCAATGATGATCCAATAATTGGGACACATAAATATTTTAAATTGTCTAGAAATCTTATTCATACTTTGAAAACACAAGGGGTTGAATTTCTAGCACAAGGAATTTGGATATGGATGAATTGAGAAAAAGCAATTGAAACTAGAACCAATGTGAGAGAGTGTGAATGATTTAGTAATTATGTTCATTATGAAATAGATTTCATTCTATTTCCGTAATCAATGTGATGAATCAATGTTACATGAACGTTTATTTTATCAAAAAGTTATTTAATCTTAAGTTATTTGAAAAAAATGATTAAAATAAAAAATTTGAATTTAAGTTAGTGATTATGCATTGTTAAGTCGATATACTTGTTAGCATTTAAATTTGACGTATTATCGAGTAATATCACTTTAAATATTGAGGTGAATATTCGATATACTAAATTCTCAAAAAGTAAATTAATTTAATCTAGTGTATATATATCTATATCTATATCTATATCTATCTATCTATATATATATATATATATATAATTAGTTGAAATAAGGTACTAGTTGAATATTGAAATTGCAAATCTCGAAAGTATTTCAGAAGAGCATGTTATCCCTAAGACCTTTTTTTTTTTTCAAAAAAAATTAGCTCAAATTTATATTATATATAAATTCATTTACAAATAGTGCTGTAGACTGTTTGATCTATTGCACAGACAGTGCCAATCCAGACCAGCAAACACCGAAGGTAAAAAAGTATTCAATCTTGAACCATACACTAAAAAGATCGATAAAACAGCCCAGTCAATTCTATTCCAGCGCTGGATACAGTGTTGTAAGAAGGGACTGGCCCCATCATTCAAAAATGTCAATGGTGGTGATGGGACTCTCGATCCCATTGTCACAGTGATAGATCGAGAGCCGCCCAACCACCTCTGATAAGGCACGCTTGGAGAGAGCGTCAGCTGCCTTGTTATGGAAACGAGGAACATGAAGACCTTAAATGGTTAAAGAAGATCGAATTAAAAAGAGTGATGTAAAGTTGAAGAATCCTAAGTATGGAACTAAAATAAAATAAAGCGTCACTAGGACCTCACTGCTTAAATTAATGAAGTAGTTATGAAAAAAATATTTAAGAATAAATCTAAAACAATGATACAATTTGGAGTTAATTTAGATGGATGTTACAAACTTATATAATTACTTTGATTAGATGTCATAATGCCTAGAAGTGCGTTACATATGGTATTAGAGCACATTTACAACACTAGTGCCTAATAAAACCACATGCTTGTTGTTAACCTTATTTTTATATAAGACATCCATGTACAATATTTTGTATGCGATAAATATTAGGACTGATAAAATATGGTAAAGGGAAACTATGTCTATCCACATTTACCTTTACCCTATAATAGTGTAGAATGTTAAGGAACATGTAAAAAATAGCACATATAAGGACATTATGTATGGTATCATAGCACATATTAGATGTCATAATGCCTAGAAGTGCATTACATATGGTATCAGAGCACATTTACAACACTAGTGCCTAATAAAACCACATGCTTGTTGTTAATCTTATTTTTATATAAGACATCCGTGTACAATATTTTGTATGCGATAAATATTAGGACCGATAAAATATGGTAAAGGGAAACTATGTCTATCCACATTTACCTTTACCCTATAATAGCGTAGAATGTTAAGGAACATGTAAAAAGTGACATTAATATATATATATATGTTATGGCCCTATTAAGTGTATGAAACCTTGATGAAGTATTCCATGTTGCCAAATTATGGTGACAAGGAGAGTCATATATGGTCTAAGTGAAGGAAGCATGGACCTTTTCTATTTTCCCTTAATGATTTGAAATACATCCTTACTTGGAATAATGTTTATTTTACAACTATTGAGTAGAGATGAAATACGTGAACTTTTAGTATATATATCATGAATTTTCTACATTTATTGTACATATATGTTATGGCCCTATTGATTTTATGAAACCTTGAGGAAGTATTTCAAGTTGCCAAATTATGGTGACAAGGAGAGCCATATATGGTTTAAGTGAAGGAAGCATGAACATTTTCTATTTTTCATTAGTTATTTGAAATACATCCTTATATAGAATGATGTTTATTTTATAACTATTGAATAGAAATCAAATCCATGAACTTGTAAGTGTAACTTCAAAACCTTTGTAAGTGAGAAAATACATACAAATACCTAACAAAAATAAAACAACAATGACATGTACACACAATACATAGAGATGCCAAAATCCTCATACCATAAATAACGCTGTGTACATGATTGCATGGCCTTGCTGTAAAAAATATAACACAACTTTAACAATAGAAGTTTACCTTAGGAACAAATCCTATTATGATGATTTAAAGACTTGGAAAATTTTGGAGGCAATTGAGTCATGTTAATGACTATTAATATTATATTGACATAACTCATCAGTAAGTAAATAGTTTATCCTATCTTGTGTAAGGAATAATCGATTGAGTAAATAAGTTAAGAAAGGAACATTGATGAGAAGAGTAGAGAAATAAAGGAGGATATGTTGAATATTAGGCTGGCGGTTGTCCTATGGAAGTACAGTATCAAGAATGTTATAAAAAAATCCTACTTGTTGGGATTAGATCAAGGTCGAATAAGGACTTAGATGTTGATGGACCATTACGATACGAATATGGAAAGGAAATAAATTGAATTAAATAAGTATAGTTACGAGACAAATATGGAAAGGAAATAAATTGAATTAAATTACGATACGTATAGTTGAAGACTCACTTTTAAGGAAATAAATTGTATTAAATAACTCATGCTTATATGGAAAGGATTTTTGAATGACTTAGTATGAATGATTAATAGCCAATAAGAAGTTGGACATTTAAAAAAGGTGAATTATGTTATATGAGTCAAATGGTTATGAAATCCTTAGAAAATGAAGGCTTGAAATATGCATATCTTCCATTGATGAACAATTATGAAATTCCATGGATGTAGATAAAGAGATATAATTGTAAACATATGATCTGCTTAGGGAATGATGGGAAATGATAAATTAATATTGCGCCTGATTTAGAGTTGAAACTACCTTGTTAGATCCCACTTTTGAATTGTAGCAAAATAAATGGAATGGAATGTTGAATGTAATAGTACAATCACCATAATTAATTGTTTGAGTATCAGGATTGCTCATGAAGTTATTGAGTAGAAAAATTATTTTAAATCCTTATGATTTTCTCTTGTGCATACTTGGTTGCAAAAGCACAAATTTACTAAGGATTTTGCAGAAATTATAGGAGAACCTCTAGGACAAGATAATGTAATGATAGAGATAAGAATTCATGGTAAACAAAAAATGAGAAAATGGATAAAGGTAAGTAATAAACTCTCTTATTCAATGATTTTGGCAAGTGGATTGAGAAATATGAAGAATGTTAAAATTTATAATGGTAATAATGATAATGGGCTCAAACAATGCTTGGAATTGACACTCCATTAATCACAAGAACCTATTTTATTTATCAACCTAGGGAATGTAAACTTTCAAAGCACTATGCAAAGTATATGCTTATTTTTGGGCTTTTGTTGCGTGGATTTATTGTTAATTATTATTTTGTTTCTTTTGGTTTGGGGGATAAATCATATTTCTTATGAAAAATTAACACTCCATTAATCACAAGAACCTATTTTAATTATCAACCCAGGGAACGTAAACTTTTAAAGCACTGTGCAAAGTATATGTTTATTTTTGGACTTTTGTTGCTTGGATTTATTTTTAATTATTGTTTTGTTTCTTTTGGTTTGGGGGATACATATTTTTTCTTATGTTTTCCTAATTTAAAAAAAAATAATACAGTAAATCAAAACTTTAACTACAATTGTTTAGTGCAGCAAACCATAAATTTATGTTATTGGAAAAATATACAACAAAACATAAAGTTTAGTTGCATGAAATAAGAAAATAAAATAACATTGTTCAACTCCAAATCAACTGATTGCATTGCTGCAAATTAGGTACACATAAATGGTTCATACTTTTAGCCTAACTATAATAAAGAAGCTAAGTGCCGAAAAATAATATTATCTAGTTATGCATGAAAGTAAACTCAATCCAAAATAAATTTTTTGATAGAATTATATTGCAAATATGAAATTGACTGACCAAAAAAAATATTTCTAATTGAATACTGAAATTAACAATGCTAACTAAGTTTCATAAGAAGTAGGATTACCATGGTTGTAGACTGGCCTTTTCTCTACAATTTTTTGGTTATCCTTAGGTTAACTCAAATGATCACACCAAGAACAATATTTAGAAAAGAGACAAATTGTAACTAAGAACAATATATTGATAATCATAATTCTGAACCCCCATAGGTTCTCCCTCTTGTTACTTTATATGAAATTGTCATGAATTCTTGGGCAGTTGCCCTCTTTCCAAGAGCTAACTAAAATCCATTTTAAATTACATTCTTTAAAATAAAATCATGTTTCCAAAAATAGATTTGTGTCTTGTCTTTCATTTGAATTAATAAAAAATAAAATACATAAGTATCATGCCCTTATGGTAGCTCTTAATAAAGCCAATATGACTTCTATATTTTAACTAACTTTTTTCAGCAACTCGAAATAAACCACGCTCTCTTGAAAATATCCTTATGTTGGTGAGAAACTCTTCAACATTATGTATCTCCAATAACTGGTATTCCTACTAATGAAAATATTTGTAGCATTTGGCAGGCTTGATCTTCTAAACTCCAACTGATGAGAAATTATGCAGCTCCTAATCAAATAACCAAAAATACACAACTTTTTTATTGAATCCTATAATTAGAGAAGTTAGCATCATGAGCAAATAAATCATGCATCCATGTTCCTTTTCTAATAATAATAATTTATTTCATATAAAAATTCAACCCAAAGATTCATGCATTCAGGAAAGGTACATGAGGTGGAAATGGTGGATAATGGGTAGGAAATGGTCAAGTTTGCTCAATTAGGAAGAATAATGAAGCACTTGAAAGTGAAAGAAACATGACAATTGCCATGCTCATCATACTCCCTGTTATAGGATGAATGCACCTTGCAGGAGTTACATCCCTTAAGATCTTCCTAAACCTAAGACATAATAGATATGCAAGGGAAAGACTTTCCTAGATCTAAATCATACATGAAGCAATTGTTACACGTCAAAATTTCTCACTTCGATAATGTCACATTCTCATTGTCGCAAGTGTCATAAATGTCGCATTTTCATTTTGCATATGTCACATTGTGAATGACACCATGGAAACACTTGATACATCCTCTAGAACATGTTGGAAGCAGAAAACACATCATTTGACAAACTAAACAAAATGTTTTTCCTTGAGAATTGGTCATCTTGACGAATTTTTGGAGGATCAACGCTCCCCTTCTCATATGTAGGGAGAACTAGTGCTCTTTGTCCATCTAGCAGGGAGCGTTGTAGGGCTCTGTTTCCCGTCTTGAGGGAGCATTGATTGGTTGAGAGAATCATGGGAAGAAATTCCCCTTTTCTCTAAGGACATCTAGAAATGATTTGAGTTGTTTGACTCAAATTCAAGCTTTAGGCTACATCTAAGGGAGATGCCACAACTAATGGAGCCATATCCTCGACTTATCCCAAATATAACCAAGGTTGTTGAGCCTCTCAAATATTATAAAAGGAGGAAGTATCATGGTGAAAAGGGGGAGAATAATCAGTAAAAGTATTCTCATTCTGATCGTGGATCTTTCGAGCAAGGGGTTGGACAAGGAGGACTTGGAGATGTTGTTGCAACTACATCTATAGATTGTAAGTATCTTTTTAATGTTGTCATTAATATATGCTTGGCCTATTTCCTTCAAGTTTGTGTATTATTTCTCATGCTTGTCTATTATGGATAAATTTAGTTTAAACTAATCTTGATAGAGTAGGAAGCCTTTGTTTTCTTCGTTGTCCATTGAATTGCAGATATCATGTCATGCTAAGGAGCTTGGAGATCAGGTTCAATTTAGATTAAGCAAGGACAAGCTTAAAAGAAAGGTACACCATTATTTATTTCTCTATTTCTTTCGATTATATTAACTATATTTAAAGGGATGTTAGTGTCTATTTTCATTTTTCTGTCTTGGTAGTAGGGGTCTAGAATCCAAGAGGATATTCACTTGTTCGCAGGGGAATTTTTCTATAACAGAAATTGGTGACTCCACTGGGGAAGGAAATTGACTTGTATTTACTTGGATCGTCTTTGCATTTTTCCCACTTTTAGATCATTTTAATTGTTTTTTCCTGATCTATTTCATTTCTCCCCTCTTCATTGACAATGTCACAAAATTCTGGCAATTCTGGGTGAAATTTTCTACGTTTTAAGCCTCTATTCAGAGTTTATGGGAAGGGTAGATCTCCCCTAGAGTGTATATCAGAGCGCTGATCTATAATCAGGGCTCCTATTTAGTGTATATCATAGCGCTATAATGTTCTATTCCCTTGGAAACAGGAGCTCTAGTCTCCTTTTTTTGGTGTTTTCTGCCCCTTTCTGCTCAGTTTTTCTCAGTCTAATCTTGAGGAAGATTTTGCTCAGAGAACTTTGAACTTATTTGATTTTTTTTTGCTAAGATTTATCCATATAAGCATTCATTTTTGTTTATCCCTTGAGTTTTCAAAATTTCTCTTAGTTGTGATCCCCTAGGGTTAACAAGATCCCTTGTTTTTTTTTTTTTCCTTTTGAGTTTATCTGAAGCTTTCAGATTTCTTGACTGTTTAGGATTCTTTGTCAACTAAGGTTTGCAAAGGTTTCTTGGTTTTGAGCCTTCTTGTTTTCATTTGAAATATCTCTCTTTTAGTATGATTAAGACTCTTATGACAACCTAGCTTGATTTATGTTTCTTGTTGCTCATCGTTTGAGGATTTTCATGAGTGTTTGTTTTATTTCTCTTTTGCATCATTGAGTTTTTTATTGAACCTTGTCTTCTTTCAGTTCTCATCACTTTGGGTGCRCTTTGATTGATTTATTTTTTCTTCATAGTTCTTTGCATCAAACTTAGATCTCTTTTCATCTGAAAGTTAAAGAAGAGAAAATTTTGCATATCTCCTTGCATAGTTAATCAAACAAAGAAGATAGTTGTATTATTTATTTTGGGTGATGTAATAGATTTCATTTTAGAAGATTGCATTTGGGAATTGGGTGTTTTTGTTGAATAAAGTTGAATCTCTTCTCCATCCCGTATATAGGATTCATTGAATAAAAATATTTGCATCTCATTTTTTCTACATTCTTTTGGGGTCGAGTCTACAACATCATCAGTTTCACTTTCACACCCTTGAGTAAACAAAAACCCTAAAATGAAGGGCTTATAAAATTGATTAGACACTTTTATATTTTCTGGTAGCAAACCTACATTAGCAAGTGTAGGGATTTGTAATAGGTTGTGAGGATAACTTTCCAAACCCATCATACAAACATAGAATCTTGTGCTAGGGAGCGGTAAATCCAATTGTTCATATAAGCATAGTTGGTATCCCCCTCTCACACAGGCGTTACACACGAGGTCATGTTTGGGAGAGAAACAAAGATTATCCCTTCGAGGTTTAACCATTCATAGTAGTGAGATTGTATATTGGGGGTTCTTGTTGAGGTTCAATTGTCTTCATTTGGTATTGGTGCTTTGTGAATTCCGAATCTGTTTGGGGTCCTCAGGATTTTTATCGGTCCACTTGTCCTCAGTTCTCTTGAAGGATTTTGTACTTGATATCCTGCCCATACATTCAGACTCGAATGCCGACTATACCCACCCATAGGCTGACTATGAGTTGGTGTCCTTAGTAGCCACAATCTTTAGGGTCCTTACAGGAGGTGATGGGGAAGGGAAGTCTTCATTGTACCTAGGTCAGACATTGGTCAAACTCACTCAGGATCCTTGGAGGGTACACCCATGGTTAAAACTATGTGGGAACTTGCACCAAGGTGTAAGTCCTTTAAGAAAGTCTCCAATGTAACTGATCCACCCACTCTATCCCAACCCCTTCCTATATTTATCTTGCAATGCTGGATTTCATCACTAACTAGTGGTTTCATTTTGGGAAGGTTTGTTTGATTGTTTTCTTCTTAGATTTGTAGTGTGTGCTATTTGGTTTCCTTAGTGGAACTTAGGTCGAGTTAGTGTCAATGGCATCCACTACTGGGAGTACCAACAGAGGGACCCCTTTTCCTGAGGAACCTTTCGCCTTTCCTTATTTTGGAAACATTGGTCCTCCGTCCATTGCCACACTGAGTATTCTGAGGCGCATGATCAGATAGTTTGGTTGTTCCCCACTCCAGTGATCTAGAATATTCCCAGTGCTTCAGATGCACCTAATTATTCAGATGTAAGCACACCACCCACACATCAATCTCATGTCAACCTTTCTCCTTCTTCACCCATCAAGTATCCTTCCCTTTCTCCTTCTTCGCCTAGTGAAAGATCTAAAGAAAGTAGCCAGGTTGATAAGAAGAAAATGAACCAAAAAGGGACCAAGCCTCCAACTACATCAAATCATGTTGGATCCAAGCAACCAACTATTGTTAATAGTATTGGGAGGATTGATAAAGTTGAGAAGTCTACAATGAATAATCTAAAACCCAAATTCCCTTGCAGGCTTTGTAAGGGTGACCACTTTCTGAGGGATTTTCCTGGTCTCTCCAAGGTCTTAGAAATGTGGTCTTCCACATCATCAGCCCCTACGGGACATGATGGTAACACCTCATCATATAGTGACATTAAGGTTGGTAAGAGGAAGCGAACTGTCAAATTTCCTTGCTTGTTATATGAAGGTGATCATTACTCTCACCTTTTCCCTCGTATGGACGAGGCTTCTTATCTTTTAGAAAATATTAAACCTCCAATTGGTTATCGTAAGATATCTCCCAACCCGTATTTAGTATATGGATTGGTCAATATGTTTCCATCCTAGATCAGTCTAGTTGATCAGGTGGTCAATCTAGTTTCATCCTCGGTTGAACCACTAACACAAATAGTTGATCCAGTTCCGTCACAGGTCAACCCCACTTTCATCTAAAGAGTGAAACCAAAGTGACTGATCTAGTTCTACCATCAGTCAGTCCCACTCTTCATCTAAAGAGTGCCAAATTGGTCAATCCAGTTCCATCATTGATCGATCCCACTCCTCCTTTGAAGATTGCAACCAAAGTAGTTGATCTAGTTCGGTCATTTGTCAATCCCACTCATCACTTGAAGAGTGCAACCAATGTGGTCGATCTGGTTCTATCATCGGTCAATCCCACTCTTTATTCAAAGAGTGAGGATGTTTCTCAGGTCTACCTCATTAATATTGACTCACTCTAATAGGGGGGCACTCCACCCATCCTGATAGCACCCCCTTCAAGAAATAAAATGATTTCTATTAATTGGAATCATTTGACAGAACCCCGTCTTCCCTCTTACGTGCCTTTCCAAATCATTGTACACGTTTGTGATAGGAATATTCCTAACACTCTAATAGACGAAGGTTCTTCTGTTAGCATATTATTCATGAATTCTTGGCAAGATTTTGGTTCCCCACAGCTTGCGCTCGTGACTCAGAATCTGTTGTCCTTTGACAAAAGAGCTAGTCAACCTTTAGGGATCCTTCCTGAGTTTCTGGTTACTTTGGGAGGAAAAATGGTCTATGTCGATGCGATGGTAGTTCATGACCCCGTGGAATTTAACTTTCTCCTTGGGTGAGACTATGTCTACATTATGAGAGATTTTGTGTCCACTCTCTTTCGAGTGGTGTGCTTCCCTCACAACAGAAACATAGTAATGATCAACCATCTTTCATTCATCGACCCTCATCTGATTGTCAACCATCCACCTTCCCTGAATGGTCCATACATGCCATCAATGTCTGCCCCACCACAGGTCAATTATGTAATGACTTGATCCTTGCGTTCAACCCTGCACGAGAGGGAATCTCTCCCTTCTCCTGACTTAGATCCGGTAGTTGACATGGTCATCTCTTTGATAGGGCTATTAGAGCCAGATCTCCCTACCCTTATCGAGGCCATTGACATGTATTCTTTCCAGAGTGCTTTTCTTCCATCTAGAGAACATCTCCTGGAAGACATGGTTGAAGTTTGTCCCTTGACATCCTTCTAGAGCATTGTCCTCTTGGAAGACATGATCAAGTAGAGGTCTCAAGCATAGTTTCTCTTTTTTGTGGCAAGCTTGTTAAAAAATGAAAAAGAGGTCTTGAGCATAGTTTTTCTTCTCTGTGGAAAGCTCGTTAAAAAATGAAACAAAAGCTTCAAGCATAGTTTCCCTTCTCTATGGCAAACTCATTAAAAAATGAAATAAAAATCTGGGGATTGAACCTAGATCTACGAGCATAGTTCATTTTCTATGTCAATCTTGTTAAAAAATGAAATAGTCACCTCTCCTAACAAGTCGAGTATTTTCGCTAGATCTTGTAGATGTCGAGTTGAGTCTTACGTTAGGTCTTGTATTTGAACCTTCATTTCATCAACCCTTATCCTTTGTCTCCATCTAGTATAGAAATTGGTGATAACTTCAAAGTCGACGAATGAAATGAAGCTTGGGGGGCATGTCTCCAGCTTTTGATCATCATTCTAGAGTTAAGACGCTAGATTTTCAAGCTGGGGGCAGAGTACCAACCATCCATAGGTATCCCTACCTTTGGAAATTATGTTGGGAATTTACAAGCATAGTTTAATTTTGTTTCAAGCTTGCGTAAAAATGAAACCAATACCGAGGTTATTCTTTTTTCTTTCTCGTTCTCATAAATACATGAGAATAAGTGATTGAGATTAGTCTTTTTTCTTTCTTGTGCTCGTAAATACATGAGAATGTAAGTGAGTATACTTTTATCACTTTTTTAGAATCGTAAAGGTTATACAAAAGAGGAACTCCCTGGAGTCTCCTTTAAGTTATTTTCAAGCTCTCTAAACATGAAATGATTGTCGAGTGATATTTCTTCCTTTCAAACTGATTAAAAGGTTTGAAAGGGCATCTTTCGAGTGGAAGTTTATCTCTTTTTTGGCCTCGTGAGACTAAAATTATGAAAAAGGAAAACCCTGGAGTCGCCTTTAAGTTCTTTTAAGACTCTCTAAACATGAAAAACCACCATGTTTTCCTTCTCTGGACTCACTAAACTACACATTGAAGGGTCCATATGGGAATGAACCCTTACTTCTTCCAGTTTGTTAAACAAAGGAAGAGGAACTTACCGAAGGTGAGTTATATTGATCATGTGTTACCCTCCTCGAGCTTGTTAAATGAAGAAGAGGTACTCATCTATCTGGGTGGGGGGGAAATTGAAGGACATGGGTCAAGTTTTTGAGAATCCTTTATGGAAATTTTTTTTTCCCTTGAACATGGCACTTGCTTGTGTCTCATCTTACAGTTGGGTAATCCACTTGTCTCTGAGTCATACCAATTCCATGTGTCACCATAAATTTTCATCCAGTCAAAGAGTACTCTTATTGTCATCACATTACATTATTGGTACTTGTTGAGTCAATGCTTCCAAGTCAGTTGTGGTGCCTCATCATGTTCAAGGGAAGTTTCAATTCAATACATCAATCTACAATATTGCCAGTTTCCATTTCTTGTGTCAGTCCACACTCATTCGATTCACCATCTTACATCTCTTTCCTATGTCAGTTTCGTGTCGATGATGGGGGATACATCAAGGCCCTCCTTCGATGAGTCTTTTCCTATCGACTTAAACACATCATCTGGGAATAAGACTTAGAAACTAGTTAGTACCTTGGGACCCGCATGCCTTAATGGTAGGCCTCCTTGCCTCCGACAATAGGTTTACATCATTGACCTCTGATCGGATGATTCCATGAATTTTTGACTCAGCTCATTTATGCACATTCATTGGATTGTACTAGGGTACCTTGGGAGTCATTGACATCATTGGTGATTTCCCTCACACTTTTTAATGGTTTACCTCAATGACCGATAATCAAGTGGTTTATACCATGTTCGACATCAAAACATCTATTCACATGGCTAGATTCGTACCACATCGGGATTGGGACGAAGACCCTGGGTTGAGAATTCACTCTATTATCTTATTTTCCCAGATTTCGAAGGATATCATTTGAGCATGCTGATATATAAACTATCACATAGATCCACATTGTATTGGTCCATGTCTATGTTTTATCATCTCGTAGTTCCATTATGAATTTCTCGTGGCTACGATCAGTTCATGTCATGGAGGTATGGATCCACATTGTATCTTTGGTGGTTATACCCTTAGTCAATATCATCATGGATTCGTAGTGTATTTATTGGCGGCCATACCTTAAGTTCTTTGTTACCCAAGCATAGGTATGCCTGCCTTGGGTTTGAAACACATGATAACATTTGTTTGATGGTTGTTTGCAGCTTCTACTAGGTTCTCTGACTCTATACCCTTGCTTTGAAAAATATACAAAGCATTTCATTCATCAACTTTCTTATTCTGACTTCACATTTTATGGGGCAATCTGTTACACATCAAAATTCCTCACTTTGATAATGTCACATTCTCATTATCACAAGTGTCAAAATTTTGTCACAAGTGTCGTAAATGTCACATTTTTATTCTGCATATGTCACATTGAGAACAACACCATGGAAACACTTGATATATCCTCTAGAACATGTTCAAAGGAGAAACCTCATCATTTGAAAAACTAAAAAAAATGTTTTTCCTTGCGAATTGGTCATCTTAACGAATTTTTGGAGGATCAATGCTCCCCTTCTCATATGCAGGGAGCGCTAGTGCTCTCTGTCCATATATAAAGGAGTGTTGAAGTGCTCTATTGATCATCTTGAGAGAGCGTCGATTGGTTGAGAGAATCATGGGAATAAATACCCCATTTCTCTAAGGACAACTAGAAATGATTTGAGTTGGTTTGGATTGAATCCAAGCTTTAGGCTGCAACTAAGGGAGATGCCACAACTGATGGAGCCATATCCTCAACTTATCCCAAATATAACCAAGGTGGTTGAGCCTCTCAAACCCTATAAAAGGAAGAATTCTCATGGTGAAAAGGGGGAGAATAATCAAAAAAAGTATTTTCATTCTGATCATGGATCTTTCAAGCAAGGGGTTGCAACTGCATCTACACACTGTAAGTATATTTTTAATGTTCTCATTAATATATGCTTGGCCTATTTCCTTCAAGTTTGTGTATTATTTCTCATGCTTGTCTATTATGGATAAATTTAGTTTAAACTAATCTTGATAGAGTAGGAAGCCTTTGTTTTCTTCACTGTCCATTGAATTGTAGATATCATGTCATATTAAGGAGCTTGAAGATCAAGTTCAGTTTGGATTAAGTGAGGAAAAGATTCAGAAAATGGTACATCATACTTTCTGCCTCTCTTTCTTTCGATTAGCTTAACTATATTTAAAGGGATTTTAGTGTCTATTTTCATTTTTCTATCTTGGTAGTAGGGGTCTAGAATCCAAGAGGATATTCACCTGTCTGCAGGGGAATTTTTCTATAACAACAATCTATGAGATGAAAGAGTAGAGGACTTACTCAGTAGCTCAATGGTTGTCCATGCGCACTCCTTGGTCATTCACTCCCTTGAATATGTCCTTCACTTTCATGAATGTAGATCTACACACACAATAACACCAACAAATGTATCTCATAAGATCAAATGTAACAAGTATCAATCACTGATAGATCTATTAATATGAAATAAATACATGAAAATATTAACTCTCTAAGAATATTATAATCACTATATACAATCAATTTGAGGGGAAAATTATGTCCATATTCTATTAATACGTAAAAAATATTACAACTTACAAACAAATGGTTTGATGAAGCTGTTCCAAATTTTCTTTCCTAAGCTCTGTAATAAATTTGACATTACAAGTTTACTCTTTCTTTTCCTCCCTTTTTCCCATGAGAGACTCTCAATATATAGGATGAAAGATATGATATGGTGGATAACTCTTAGACATGTTGATACTAAGAGGGGGGTGAATCAACATCAAGTACAATTTTAAACACTTTTTCAACTTATACTTCAATCAGATTATATATTCAATTTATATCAAATTAGAAATGAAGAATATCCAATGAACAATAAATAATAGTATAAGAGATACATCAATAAACCATGCACCATATATAAGAAGTAATCATAAGTTATTGTTTAAGGGATGTAATGACTTCCAAGGGAAGCTACAACTTCCATGATCAAGGGAGGGTTAAACCTCCAAAGGAAGATACAACTTCCAAGATCAAGAGAGGGTTAAACCCTCTATCCTTGACCCTTCCTTCCACCCAAGAATATATAAGAGATAATAAACCTTTGCATCAAAATATCACCATCAACAGAATATAACCATTACACAGAAACCTGAAACATAGATCACCAAGATGTGCCTTCCTTAGAACTTCCTTAAGCCTTTTCTAAGGTACGCTACCTATCCTCTTATCGGCCTACGTATGTACGCTACTTGTATTATTATAATCCCACATATGTATGCTGCATTTCCTCTTATCATCCCATGTACACTCTTAGAAAACTAGGTTTTTTGAAATTTCGAAACTTTCAGGCCTTTCAGACTTCGCCACCTCACACTTGCTCCACGTTGAACTCCGCACATAATCCTAGCACAAGTGCAAACCCAGTTATGCTAGATCCATCACACTTGCTTAGATCATTATGAGATCTTCTTTTATGTGTATTTATAATCTTCATGACACTTCCTTTTGACATTAGGGCCGACCTATCACTTTCTCATTTTGTAATTATTTTCTTTAATTATCTTCAAGGTTGACCTGTACTTCCTTCTTGACTTCACTTTGTCATCTTGAAAAAATCATTTATCCTCAACTATGAGGATCCACATGACGTTCCACCTACCACCATAAATGACATGACATATACTATCCATCCATGGGTGTTGTATTTTCATGTATACTATCCTTCATGTCCAAATACCTTCATCAACTTTGGGGTCCAAAACCAATTACTAGGGTTGACATCAATGACAACAACCAATCTTCCAACAATATCCCCCTTTGGCATTGATGGAAACACTCATTCTCCCCTTGTCACCATGCTCCTAGTTTCTCTCCCCCTTTGACATCAATGGAAAAGGGTGGGGCTTCTCCCCCTGATTTCAATGGAAAAATGTGACTCTCTTCTTTGGGGCTGCTTCCCCTAAACATATGGAACTTAATAATACTTCATTTTTATTTCTGGTCTTCTCGTCTTTTTCTTCCTTCGAACTTGTTCATGTGTCTTCAATCTTCTTTCTCTTCTCCTTGTCTAGGATGTATATGTTACTTGGTCTTCTTGTAACAGTTGCAAACGATCTTCCTGAATCTTGTTCTATGATTTTGCATCTTCGGGAGTCAAACGTGAGAGTGTATCCTTGATCAAACATTTTACTAACACTGAGGAGATTATGCTTTAGGTCTTCAACCAATAGAACATTTTCAGATTTTACATTTTCACTTCCAAGATTTACTAACCCTTTTTCCAAGTATTTTGGTTGATGATTTATCTCCAAATGCAACATTTCCACCCTTTTTCTTAAAGATGACAAATTTGTTTTGATCCCCATTCATGTGTGATGAGCACCCAATGTCTATGTATCATTCATGTTCTTCTTTACATTCTTCAGTGATCAATGTTATTCGAAAATATTCATTTCTTGGAATCTCTTTCCTTTTCCACACTGTAGTTGGTATGGGCACATTTGGCATAGGATCATCTTCCTTCATATCTTTCTAATCTCATGTTTTGTGACCAATATTATTTCACTTGTAGAATACAATATTTTGATCCATTAATGGATCAAATGGATTATAATTTCTATTGAAAAATTCATGAACATTTCCATATATACTATTTACACCATTCATGTATCTTGCATAGTTTTTCCTTTCATTTATTTTGCAATTAATTGCCTTGTGTCCAAAATTTCCACAAGTATAGCAATGACCAAGAAAAATATTTTCATACCTAATGGAAGAGGGTCTTCTTGGTGTATCATCTCTTCTGAGTCTTGATCTTTGATTTCTTTCATGCTTGATGAGAAAGGGTCCTCTTGATGTCCCACTCCTTATTATTTTTGGTCTTCTATCTTGCTCTTGTTGTTCTTCAACTTACTCTGGAGTGTTGGTTCCATCCTTTTCATCTTCCTTCTCTTGTTTTATTGTCTTCAAACGATCATTGTATCCTACTCCTATATTTTCATTTGGTGATATTTGACTACTAAGTATTTCATCTAACTTTTCAGTGCTTCTTTCAAATTTCTCCAACTTTTCTATTGTTAATATTAGCTCCCTTTTTGTGTGATCCGATTCTTCTTTCAATTTCTCATAATATTCTAATTGTTCCTTCAAGCTGTCAATCATCGTTTCAAGATTATGATTCTCTTATTCACAACTACTCAATTAACTTCTTAGCCTTCTATTTGTGTTTCTGAGCTTGCTATTTTTAGTTTCAACATGCTTCAACTTTTCAAGAATCTCTTCTTCATGTTTGCTTTCTGTGTTGTCTTTGTATCCCCCAAAAGAATCAAAGCTTGTTTCTTCATCAAATTATTCTTTAGAAATGACTTCTTATTCTTTAGAACTCTTTTGATCATCATTATGGTTTTCTTGGGTTATGAAGAGGACTTCTCCTATATCCATTTCTTCTTCATCACTTTCATTTCAGGAGCTACCATCATCCTTGGAGTAGAAAATCTTTTTCTTGTTGAAGCTTCTTTTTTCATAATGGCATATTTCTACAATGTCTCCTACTCTACCACAATTAAATCATTTGAGAGGAGATTTACCTTTGTATCTGTCTGTTCCCTTCTTGAGCCTTCTTACAAAATTTGTTACTTCTTCATCAAGGTCATAATTTGTGTCCTTTGTATTCTTTATGGATTTAAAGGTTTCTTCCTTATCTGATTGGTACATTTCTTTACTTGTTCTCATTTCATATGCTATGAAAGACCCTTGCAATTCATCCATTGTCATTTTGGTCAAGTCCCTAGTTTCTTCAAGGGCAGAGACCTTATCATCATATCTCAAAGGTAGTGATATGAACACCTTTTGTACAACCAAGGATTCATTGAGCTCTTCTCCTAATCCTCTTATAACATTGAAAACTTCATCCACGCTAAGTAAGTAGGATGCAATACATTCCTTTTCATCCATATTCAAATTTTCAAACTGTTCCCTCTGTCATTCAAGCAAGTAGGATGCAATATCTTCCTTTTCATCCATATTCAAATTTTCAAATTGTTCCCTGTGTCATTCAAGTTTGACCTGCTTGACTTTAGGATCACCTTCATAGATACTTTTAAGTTTGTCCCATACCTATTTAGTTGTGTTGTAGCTCATTGCCTTGCTAGAAATAATTGGTGTCAATCCTAGAAGAATAACATGTCTGGACTTTGCATTGCAACTCATTAATTTCTTCTCATTTGGATCAGTGGGAGTGGTTTTCAAAACTTTATAGCCATTGAAAACTGAGATCCAAATCTGTACTCCTAAATATTTCAAGTAAGTTTGTGTTATGTTGCTCCAGTATGCATAATGTTTTCCATGAAATGGTGGAATCCCATTTGGAATGTGACCTTTGTTGGGTATGTGTTATATTCTTTGCATGTGTGTGTGCGAGTACGTCAGATTCGACAACTGCATATGACGATCCCTTGTAGTAGTATATACGGATTTATAACTGTGTTGGGCGATTGTTTTCTATTTTTAGAGGTTTATTAAAAATAATCCCGGTTTAGGGATTAGGGTTTTGGTATCTACGGAATACCTAAAATACATTGTATATATTGTATAATGAATGGTGAAATTCGAGATAATGAATATAAGAAAGGTTTTCCCAGTTGAGGGTTTCCGGTATAAAATGTCTATGTACTCTGTGTATGAGCCATTGATTAAATTCTGTTTTTCTTAAGAATCTATATGTATTTCTTTACTTCACAGGTTTAAAACTTACATGTGGTATCAGAGCTTGTTTTTGGCTTCAGAGGGATGCCTTTCTTGTTGAGGGTTTGGCTCGGTCTTGATAGATAAACTTTATCTTGGGCTTGTGATAAAATTGGGTTTAGTGGGAGATTTTGTAGTGGTGATTTGAGTGCAGAAAGAGGAATGGTGAATTCTTCTAGAATCGAGATAGAGAAGTTCAACGGTAAAACATTTGAGCTATGGAAGATGAATATGGAGGACCTTCTTATAGACAAAGAACAATGGATCGCTGTGGATCCTGGTACACAGCCTACTGGTACACTGTCTACTAGCACACATACTACTGGTACACAAACTACTAGTGCACAAACTACTACTACACCACCTACTAGTATGTCGAAGGAAGATTGGGAGAAGTTGTAAAAAAGAGAAAGGAGTACTATTCGACTCTGCCTGGTAGATTCGGCATTGTTGAATGTCTTGGGAGAATCTACAGCCAAGGAACTATGGGATACGTTGGGGAATTTGTATCAATCAAAGTCCCTGGTAAACAAGTTGTTTCTTCGAGAGAAGTTGTATCATCTTAGGATGGAAGATGGAGATTCTATGACAGAACATCCAAATTCCTTTAATACTCTGGTAAGTCAACTTGGCTCTGTTAATATTATGATCACAGAAGAAGATAAGTGTATTACTTTGTTATGTTATTTTCCAAACTCTTGGGATAATCTGGTTGTAGCAATAGGTAGTACCACTCAATCTACATTGAAGTATGAGGATGTAGTTGCATCCTTGTTATCTGAAGAGATGAGGCGAAAAAGGATGGATGGTGATAACACAGATTCTTTATTTGTATGAGGGAGTACCCAAGACAGGAACCATGGTAAGCCTTCGGGGTGGAGATATAAATCTATAGGTAGATCTAATTCTCCAGGAAAATATTTGAGGAAATGTTGGAAGTGTGGTAAAACAGGGCATTATAAGAAAGATTGCAAGTCTAATAAGGTTGAAAAACCAAAGGGATCTGATAGTACCTCTTCAATAGAGGCAAAAACCTCCACTGAAGAAAGAGGTGATGTTTACCTGGCATCTACAAGTACACATGAAGATCGTGATGTATGGTTGATCGACTCAGGTGCGTCATACCATATGAATCCTCAAAGGGAGTGGTTCTCTAAATATTAAAAATATGATGGCAGTGATGTATTCCTAGGAGATGACTCGACAACAAAAATCATGGGACATGGAAGGGTTAAGTTGTTGCTAAAAGATGGAAGGATTAGAACTCTCCCTGTGGTTCTGCACATTCTAAAACTTGCTAGGAGCCTAATATCTGTAATCAAGTTGGATGATGTAGGAGTGGATACTTTATTTAGAAAGAACACTTGCAAGATGGTACAAGGAGAAATGGTGTTGATGAGGGGAGTTCGATGTGGAACTCTGTACACGTTGTTGGGAAGCACTTATACTAATGGGTGTAACAGATCCTTTGTCTCTGAGCAGAGAAATGAAGGAGACCAGACCAATACTGTCCCAGAAAAGAAGACCATGTTGTGGCATCAAAAATTGGGGCATATTGGATAAAAGGGCCTTCAAACACTACACGGTAAAGGTATGGTTGAAGTTATGTCTAATTTCACTCTGGATTTTTATTTCTATGAACATTGCATATATGGTAAACAAAATCGAGTAAGATTCCCATTTGGTGCTACAAGAGAAAAGGGGATCTTAGAGTTGATACACAGTGATGTGTTTGGACCTGTTCATGTTCCATCCCTAGGTAAATCTGTGTATTATGTTTCATTCATAGATGATTTTTCAAGGAACACATGGATTTATTTTCTTAGAAAGAAATTTGAGGTATTTGATAAATTTAAAGATTTTAAGGCTCTGTTAGAAAATCAATCAAAGAAGAAAATAAAGGTATTGAGAACAGATAATGGTGGAGAATTCTGCGGAAATGAATTTGAAGAATTCTGTAAGAAGTGTGGTATTGCAAGGCAGAAGACTACTCCATACATTCCTCAACAGAATGGAGTTGCAGAAAGGATGAACAAGAAACTATTGGAAAAAGAAAGGAGCATGCTCAATAGTGCTAGGTTAGGACAAGAATTATGGGCAGAGGCAGTGGGTACAACATGTTACCTGGTCAATCGATCACCTTCATCAGTGTTGGATGATAAAACTCCACACGATGTATGGTTTGGAAAGAAACCCTCTCTTGAACATCTTAGAGTGTTTGGTTGTGATGCTTATATACATGTTCCAAAGGAAAATAGAAGTAAGCTGGATAAAAAGGTTGAAAAGTGTATCTTTATTGGCTATAAAGATGGCGTAAAAGGTTATACGATTTGGAAACTAGAAACCAAGAAAACAGTTTACAGTCAAGATGTTGTTTTCAGAGAGGTAAAAGATGTTTTCAAACATGAATTCCTACCAATGCAAGACGAACCTAAGAAAATAGAGCTTGAGTTGGATGATGCAAAATCTGAATCATCTGAAGAAGAGGAAGAAAAAGAAGAAGAACCTCATACCCCAGTATTGAGGAGATCAATGAGAGATAGAAGGCAACCAAAAAGGTATATTCCACCTGATTTTCATTCCAATTTTTCTTTATCTATTACTGATGATGATCCCAGCACTGTCAGGGAAGCAGTGAATTCAGAGGATAGTAAACTCTGGAAGAAGGCCATGATTGAAGAAATGGATGCCTTGGATAAGAATGAGCCATGGGATATAGTTGAGTTTCCATATGGAAGAAAATCGGTTGGTAGAAAATGGTTGTTCAAGAAGAAGTTTAATGCACAAGGTAAAGTAGAAAAATACAAAGCTCAGTTAGTAGAAAAAGGTTATTCCCAAGTAGAGGCAATTGACTTTGGTGAGATTTTTTCTCCTGTTGCTAAGTTAACTTCTATTAGATTTATTTTATCTATTGATGTTGCTTTTGATCTTGAAGTAGAACAGATGGATGTGAAGACAACATTCCTACATGGGGATCTGGAAGAAGAAATCTACATGAAGCAGCCAAAAGGATTTGTAGTGAAGGGATAGAAAGAGTTGGTTTGTAAGCTAAAGAAGTCACTGTATGGTCTGAAGCAATCACCTAGGATTTGGTACCAAATGTTCGACACATACATCCTTGGATTGGGATTTGTAAGAAGCAAGGATGATCACTGTGTATATTCAAAGAAGGTTTGTAATTACTTCATTTATGTAGTGTTGTATGTTGATGACATGTTGTTGGTAGGAAATAATGTGGATGTTATCAAGGAGGTGAAATTGCAACTATCCTCCAAATTTGACATGAAGGATCTCGGTGCTACTAACTTCATTCTGGGAATGGAGATTAAAAGAGATCGTGCAAATAGGAAAATCTAGTTGAATTAGAGAAATATGTTGAGATGATATTGCAGAGGTTTAATATGCATGGAAGTAAACCGGTCAAGGTTCCTATTCCTATAGGTGTAAAGTTATTTGCAGATCAGTGTCCAAAGACAGAGGAAGAAGAAGAGGACATGTCCCATGTTCCGTATGCTAGTGCAGTTGGCATTTTGATGTATGCAATGGTTTGTACTAGACCGGACATTACACATGCAGTTGGAGTTTTGAGCAGGTATATGTAAAAACCAGGGAAGGAGCATTGGACAACAATAAAGACGGTCTTCAGGTATCTTTGTGGCACTACCAGTCATGTATTGTGCTACCAAGGAAGACCAGGATTGGACAGAGTGGTGGACATACATGTCCTTGTTGATGCAGACTGGGATAGATATTTGTATCACGAAAGATCTACAAGTGGGTATGTGTTTAACCTATTTGGAGGAGTAATCAATTGGATGAGCAAAAGACAGGTTGTAGTGGCACTCTCAACTACATAAGCTAAATACATGGCAACCTCTCATTCAAGAAAGGAAGCAGTATGGTTACAAAGATTGTGTTCATGTATTGGGTTCGTACAACAAGTAGTGAGATTAGATTGTGACAGTCAGAGTGCAATCTTCTTGGCAAAGAACCCAACTCATCATTCGAAGACAAAGCATATTGATGTTCAATATCACTTAGTGAGAGACATGGTTGAGGAAAAGAAGGTGTTGTTGGAAAAGGCTGACACTTTGAAGAATGTTGTAGATTCATTGACAAAGTCTGTAAGCACAGAAAAGTTCTCCTGGTGTAGAGTAACAATGGGCATTGCTGCCCTGGATTGTTGACTATATAATATTGGGACCCTTGTATGCAAATAAAACAACAAGTGGGAGAATGTTGGGTATGTGTTATATTCTTTGCATGTGTGTGTGTCGGCATGTCAGATTCGACAACTGCATCTGATGATCCCTCGTAGTAGTATCTATGGATTTATAACTGCGTTGGGTGGTTTTTTTGCTATTTTTAGCGGATTTTTCTATTTTTAGTGGTTTACTAAAAGTAATCATGGTTTAGGGATTAGGGTTTTGGTATCTACAAAATACCTAAAAACATTGTATATATTGCATAGTGAATGGTGAAATTCGAGATAATTAATATAAGAAAGGTTTTCTCGATTGAGGGGTTCCGGTATAAAATCTCTGTGTATTTTGTGTATGAGCCTTTGATTAAATTATGTTTTTCTTAAGAATCTATATGCATTGCTTTACTTCACAGGTTTAAAACTTACATGGGGTTATGGGCCCACCACGGTTCCGCTGCGTATATATTATATTATTTGCATGTGTGTGTGTGGGCACGTCAGATTCAACAACTGCGTCTGATGATCCCTCCTAGTAGTATCTATGGATTTATAACTGCGTTGGGCGGTTTTTTTCTATTTTTAGCGGATTTTTCTATTTTTAGCAGTTTACTAAAAATAATCCTGGTTTAGGGATTAGGGTTTTGGTATCTACGGAATACCTAAAAACATTGTATATATTGTATAGTGAATGGTTAAATTCAGAATAATGAATATAATAAAGGTTTTCCCAGTTGAGGGTTTTCGGTATAAAATCTCTGTGTACTTTGTGTATGAGCCATTGATTAAATTATCTTTTTCTTAAGAATCTATATGCATTTCTTTACTTCACATATTTAAAACTTACATGTGGTATCAAAGCTCATTTTTGGCTTTAGAGAGACACCTTTGTTGTTGAGGGTTTGGCTCGGTCTTGGTACATCAAGTTTATCTTGGGTCTGTGATAAACCGGGGTTTAGTGGGAGATTTTGCAGTGGTGATTTGAGTGCAGAAAGAGGAATGGTGAGTTCTTATAGAATCGAGATAGAGAGGTTCAACAGTAAAAACTTTGAGCTATGGAAGCTAAATATGGATGACCTTCTTGTAGACAAATAACAATGGATTGTTGTGGATCCTGGTACACAGGCTACTGGTACACAACATACTAGCACACAGGCTACTGGTACACAACATACTAGTGCACAAACTACTAGTACACCACCTACTGGTATGTTGAAGGAAGATTGGGAGAAGTTCGAAAGAAGAGAAAGGAGTACTATTCGACTCTGCCTGGTAGATTCGACGTTGTTGAATGTCTCAGGGGAATCTATAGCCAAAGAAATATGGGATAAGTTGGGGAATTTGTATCAATCAATGTCCCTGGTAAACAAGTTGTTTCTTCGAGAGAAGCTATATCATCTTAGGATGGAAGATGGAGATTCTATGACAGAACATCTAAATGCCTTTAATACTTTGGTAAGTCAACTTGGCTCTGTTAATATTACGATTGTAGAAGAAGATAATTGTATTACTTTGTTATGTTCTTTTCCAGACTCTTGGGATAACCTAGTTGTAGCAATAGGTAGTACCACTCAATCTACATTGAAGTATGAGGATGTAGTTGCATCCTTGTTATCTGAAGAGATGAGGGGAAAAAACATGGATGGTCAAAACACAGATTCTTTATTTGTAAGAGGGCGTACCCAAGACAGGAACCCTGCTAAGCCTTCGGGGTGGAGATCTAAATCTACAGGTAGATATAAGTCTCCAGGAAAATCTTTGAGGAAATGTTGGAAGTGTGGTAAAACATGGCATTATAAGAAAGATTGCAAGTCTAAGAAGGTTGAAAAACCAAAGGGATCTGATAGTACCTCTTCAATAGAGGAGAAAACCTCCACTGAAGAAGGAGGTGATGTTTACCTGACATCTACAAGTACACATGCAGTCCGTGACGTATGGTTGATCGACTCATGTGCGTCATAACATATGACGCCTCACAGGGAGTGGTTCTCTGAACATGAAAAATATGATGGTTATGATGTATTCCTAGGACATGATGGTTATTGCTAAAATATGGAAGGATTAGAACTCTCCCTAGGGTTCTGCACATTCCAAAACTTGCAAGGAGCTTAATATCTGTAAGAAATTTGGATGATGTAGGAGTGGGTACTATATTTGGAAAGAACACTTGGAAGATGGTACGAGGAGCAATGGTGTTGATGAGGGGAGTTCAATGTGGAAATCTGTACAGGTTGTTGGGAAGAACTTATACTAATGGTTGTAATAGTTATGTTGTCCCTAAGTAGAGAAATGGAGACAAGACCAATACTGTCCTAGAAAAGAAGACCATGTTGTGCCATCAAAGACTGGGGCATATTGGAGAAAAGGGCCTTTGAACACTACACGGTAAAGGTATGATTGAAGATATGTCTAATTGCACTCTGGATTTTGATTTCTCTGAACATTGCATATATGGTAAACAGAATCGAGTAAGATTCCCATCTGGTGCTACCAGAGCAAAGGGGATCTTAGAGTTGATACATAGTGATGTCTTTGGACCTGTTCTAGTTCCATCCCTAGGTAAATCTGTGTATTATGTTTCATTCATAGATGATTTTTCAAGGAACACATGGATTTATTTTCTTAGAAAGAAATCTGAGGTATTTAATAAATTTAAAGAGTTTAAGGCTCCGGTAGAAAATCAGACAGAGAAGAAAATAAAGATATTGAGAACAGATAATGGTGGAGAATTCCGCGGAAATGAATTCGAAGAATTCTATAAAAAGTGTGGTATATCAAGGAAGAAGACTACTCCATACACTCCTCAGCAGAATGGAGCTGCAGAAAGGATGAACAGGACACTGATGGAAAAATCAAGGAGCATGCTTAGCGGTGTCGGCTTAGGACAAGAATTATGGGTAGAGGCAGTGGGTACAACATGTTACTTGATCAATCAATCACCTTCATCAATGTTGGATGATAAAACTCCACACGAGGTATGGTCTAGAAAGAAACCCTCTCTTCAACATCTCAGAGTGTTTGGTTTTGATGCTTATGTACATGTTCCAAAAGAAAATAGAAGTAAGTTGGATAAAAAGGCTGAAGTGTATCTTTATTGGTTATAAATATGGTGTGAAAGGTTATAAGCTTTGGAACCCAGAAACCAAGAAAACTATTTATAGTCAAGATTTTGTTTTCAAAGAGGTAAAAGATGTATCCAAACAGGAATTCCTACCAATGCAAGACGAACCTGAGAAAATAGAGCTTGAGTTGGATGATGAAAAATCTGAATCATCTGAAGAAGAGGAAGCATAATAATAAGAAGAAGAACCCCATACCCTAGTATTGAGGAGATCAGTGAGAGACAGAAGGCAACCAGAAAGGTATAGTCAACCTAATTTTCATTACAATTTTGCTTTATATATTACTGATGATGATCCCAGAACTGTCAGGGAAGTAGTGAATTTAAAGGATAGGAAACTCTGGAAGAAGGCCACCATTGAAGAAATGGATGCCTTCGATAAGAATGAGGCATGGGATATAGTTGAGTTGTCAGTTGGAAGAAAATCGGTTGGTAGAAAATGGTTGTTCAAGAAGAAGTTTAATGCAAAAGGTAAAGTGGAGAAATACAAAGCTCGGTTAGTAGCAAAAGGTTATTCCCAGGTAGAAGGAATTGACTTTGGTGAGATTTTTTCTCCCGTTGCTAAGTTAACTTATATTAGATTTATTTTATCTATTGTTGTTGCTTTTGATCTTGAAGTGGAACAGATGGATGTGAAGACAACATTCCTACATGGGGATCTAGAAGAAGAAATCTACATGAAGCAGCCAGAAGGCTTTGTAGTGAAGGGAAATAAATAGTTGGTCTGTAATCTAAAGAAGTCACTATATGGTATGAATAAATCACCTAGGATGTGGTACCAAAATTTTGACACATACATCCTTGGATTGGGATTTGTAAGAAGCAAGGCTAATCACTGTGTATATTCCAAGCAGGTTGGTAATCACTTCATTTATGTAGTGATGTATGTTGATGACATGTTGTTGGTAGGAAATACCATGGATGTTATCAAGGAGGTGAAATAGTAGCTATCCTCCAAATTTGACATGAAGGATCTCGGTGTGTTCACGGGTGAAATTGACGATCCGTCAACTGGAAGAGTGGAACCGGTCCGGGGTTGTCTAATAACCCAATTCTTTTGGGATGAACCACCCTGACGGGTTTAGCGGCTCCGTTAGCTGATCTAAGGTCCTAAGAAAACAAAAAGAAAAACTATTCTAAACTAACTAAACTAACTAAAAACAAAATAAAACTAACTAAAACTAACTATTAAACAAACTAAACTAAAATTGATTATTAAAACAAACTAAACTAATCTAACTATTTTATATATACAATCTACTAACTACTACTATACTAACTCTAACTAATTAACTATCTAACTACTAACATAAATAGATCTTATTCACAAAATGTACAATAGTTACAATTTACAGATTTAAATAAAACTTGAAAAAGTCATTTATGTCCTGCCCTAATGACAGAAAGAGATATTTTTTGTTGATTTTATGATTTTATGAACAAGAAATAAAACATAACTAATTAAACTAAATCACTAATCTAAGATACAAATATATCTAACTAAAATACTAATATTATACTAACAAATTAATGAAAATAAATTACAAACTGACTTGGAGGAAATGCTCCAGATTTGTCCTATGTATGATGATCTTCTAAGCTGATCGGAAGGAGGAAACCCGTACCGAATAATCCAGAAGCTTCTTGTAAACGATAGCTGCAGTGCTCTTCAAGTATGATTACAGGACAAACAAGACATAAAAATAACAACAATCTTATAATTTATAAATCTTCACAGTTAGATAAACCTGTATGCAAAGATCTATACATAATAGTTCAATTGATGAAGAAGAGAAATCTGTCATTCATAAGCTGAACTAAGTAATTGTTGTATTCTTTAAATTAGTGAAAGAAATCAGACATGGATCACATTAATTCAATCATATCATTCTGCAAAAGACTATGATAGCTAAAGTAGTCACTAATCAAATGCAAATTGATAAGCATAAACATGAAACAAAAGATTGATATTATGAAAGAGAAAGTTGTAGCAGAACATCAACTTCTGTCTCAGTTCGTATTAGAAATCCATAATTTTGGTTCTCCCACAAGTGAGGATGATCCTTATTACAAAAAATAATAAGTATTTATAAGTTTTTCCACAGGGTAAAACCTCCCTGTGGAAGTTATCAAACATGAAATCTGGGAAGATATCCCAAGTTTAACTAAACTAGGAATCTAAAGTAAAACTAAAATACACAAATATTCCCCTAGACTGTCCAACATGTCCCATTCAATTCGAATTTACCTGTGAGCAAATGGCTTGGTCACGACAATTTACAGTTGATAACGGCTATGGCCGATTCAACATTCTTGAAAAGGATGGAGCATGTTGTCTTCTGCTTCTTATCAGTTGCTTGGAGCTGGTTTCTTTGACTGGTCAACACTGCAATTTGACCTTCCAGTGATTGAATTTTTGATTGGAGTAGGGGAACATCAATGTAGTATCGTTCCAACCATAACTCACATTGGTCACATGATGGCTGCATGGGTTTTGAAAGAGCAGGCGAGGGTTTGGACATATGGCCGAGGGTTTCATTAGGCAATTTAATACCAGGGTAGCTAGGATTATCTTTTAGGCAAGGGGGAAGATTTGTCATGAAATCATAAGGAGGTTCGGGGCATAAACCCTGCGAGTAAGGATATTCACTGGCTAGAAAATGTTCCACATCATAGTCTGAATCCTCACTAAGGATTATAGGCTTTGAATCAGCAGAGGGTTTCGGTTTGTTCTTGGTCATCCTTGAAATAAGCCGAGCGTTCTTTTTTCCCTTGGAATTAGCAGTAGGGTTTGCCTTGGTCTTTTTGCTCACAGGCCTTTTAATAGTTTCAAACTTCTCAGTTATGGCATCGGGTAAGTCAACCTTAGGGTCGGCCGAGGGTTTAGGAGGAGGTAGTAGGATATGGAAGGGCATAGGTGGCTTGGCCTTGGTTTCAATTACCACAGGCTTGTCAACTTGGACAGGGTCTGTATCCTCAAAACCATTACGAGCGATGAAAGCTCTCCAGCTATCATCGTGTAAACTCAAGTGATAAACAATAATAAGTTTAATAAGCCCATGGTGGAACGGGCTACTATCAGCCTTCTACCTTTTAAACCTTTTCGACATTTTATATAGGCTGCGCTGAAAGTAAAAGGGCATATTCAACGGGTATCCCATAAAATTCATTAGCAAACGTAGGTGGTAGAGAAACACAAGTCTGTATCGACCTTCACAGGTCATGAACTGCTTGACTATGATCAAAAGGTCGTGCCATCGTGGTTTAAGCAAAGATATGGGCATACCTCTGTCACAAGAGGTGACTTTGCGCGAGAGAAACAACAACGGCCATGGAACCTCTTCTACATTCAAATTTTTGAACCAACGCTGACCTGTGACAGGTAACCCTGTAGCAGAACTGATAAATCCCTCATCGATTTCCAACTGGATATCACCCACCTTGGCTCTACAACCATTGAAATTTAAAGCGAATTGTTGTGCCACGACTAGGTTAAAACCCTCAAATCTCTGCAAAAAGGTGAGCCAACCGTTAGCCTCCAGGTCTTTCCAGGCATTGTCAAACATTAACAAGGCTTGGTTGCCACTAGGCTCGATTCGCACAACTGGTGCCATGGAGCCGAGCACATGGTAAGCCGAGGGTTTAGATCATAACACACACAGGATTAGATCTACCCGAGCTAACAGAAGTGAACGGTGAGTAAGGGATAGGCATAAATGCCATCGTGCGAAGGTGGTGGAGTTTATCTCTGCCATGCAAAAGAGTTATTACCAAAGTACAACCATCGGTTTACATAGTTGTTCTACCCATTATAGCATAGTTTGACAATTATTGGAATTAGCCGACCAATGAATCAAATGGTAAGTGCATAAACCAAAGCGCAATCAATCGTTGTGCCAAAATTTTAAACCATCAAATATTCAATTTGAAACCAAAACTAAATGTTTTAACCATGCACCAACGTATCAACTCATACCAATAGTTTAACCAATGTGCCGAAGGGTCTTCAACATACCAATAGTTATGAAAACATCAACATAGGGATTATATCAAAAGACATATATATAAAAAATTTAATCATAACCCCTATGCATTTTCATGAAATCAATGGTCAGGTAGGTCGAATAAAATGCAAGTCCAAATGCTAATGCATTACAAACTCAATGAAACCAAGTCACACAATCAATACAAAAATGTCCAATGTGTACAGATCGAAAGGGGATTTCGCAAACTGCATAGCGATAAACGAAATGCAAGTGCAACTGACAAGAAAGATAATGACAGTTCAGATAGTGATTCTAATGCGGCTTCGAAAGACCAATGTTTTCACGCTTACAGTCGTGAAAACAAAACGAAGATAAGCATGCAAAAGGCGCAAAGAATAAAAGTGTCGTTCATTTGAAAATTGCAACGAAAAATTGATGTTTGCAAAACATTGGTGTAGGTAGCTTATAAAAAATGGAAAAATGTGATTTGGCTGCCAACATAGTGTTGCTAACTTCATTCTGGGAATGGAGATTAAAAGAGATCGTGCAAACAGGAAACTCTGGTTGAATCAGAGAAAATATATTGAGATGATATTGCAGAGGTTTAATATGCATGGAAGTAAACCGGTCAAGGTTCCTATTCCTATAGGTGTAAAGTTATCTACAGATCAATGTCCCAAGACATAGGAAGAAGAAGAGGACATGTCCCATGTTTCATATGCTAGTGCAGTTCACATTTGGATTTATGCAATGGTCTGTACTAGACCGAACATTACACATGCAGTGGGAGTTTTGAGCAGGTATATGTCAAAACCAGGGAAGGAGCATTGGACAACAGTAAAGAGGGTCTTCAGGTATCTTTGTGGCACTACCAGTTATGGATTGTGCTACCAAGGAAGACAGAGTGGTGGACATACATGGCTTTGTTGATGCAGACTAGGCTGGATATTTGGATCACAGAAGATCTGCAGGGTGGTATGTGTTTAACCTGTTTGGAGGAGCAATTAGTTGGATGAGCAAAAGACAGGCTGTAGTGGCACTCTCAACTACAAAAGTTGAATACATGGCAACCACTCATGCAAGAAAGGAAGTGGTATGGTTACAAAGATTGTGTTCAGGTATTGGGTTGGTACAACATGTAGTGAGATTAGATTGTGACAGTCAGAGTGCAATCTTCATAGCAAAGAACCTAGCTTATCATTCTAAGACAAAGCATATTGATGTTCAGTATCACTTTGTGAGAGACGTGGTTGAGGAAAAGAAGGTGTTGTTGGAAAAGGTTGACAATTTGAAGAATGTTGTAGATTCATTGACAAAGTTTGTAAGCACAGAAAAATTATCCTAGTGTAGAGTAACAATGGGCATTTATGCCCTGGATTTTTGACTATATAATATTGGGACCCCTATATGCAAACAAAACAACAAGTGGGAGAATGTTGGGTATGTGTTATATTATTTGCATGTGTGTGTGTGGGCGTGTCAGATTTGACAACTACGTCTGACGATCCCTCGTAGTAGTATCTAGCGATTTATAACTGCATTGGGTGTTTTTTTTTCTATTTTTATTGAATGTTTTCCATCAAATGGTGGAATCCCATTTGGATTGTGACCTTACCCTTCCATCATTGTTTAGGATCTTCCTTCCATTGGTTAAACTATATTGAAGGTAACTTGATCTTATACCAATTGTTGATACTGAGAGGGAGGTGAATTAGTATCAAGTACAATTTTAAACACTTTTTCAACTTATACTTCAATCAGATTATATATTTATCTTATATCCAACGAGAAATGAATAATATCCAATGAAAAATAAAGAATAGTATAAGAGATACACCAATACGCCATGCACCATATATGAGAAGTAATCATAAGGTTTTGTTCAAGAGAAGTAATGACTTCCAAGGGAAGCTATAGATTCCAAGTTCAAGGGAGGGATGAACCTCCAAAGGAAGATACAAGTTCCAAGATCAAGAGAGTGTTAAACCCTCTATCCTTCCCCTTCCTTCCACCAAATAATATATAAGATATAATAAACCTTTACATCAAAATATAACCATCAATAGAATATAACCATTACACAGAAATATGAACTAGAGATCACCAAGATGTGCCTTAATTAGAACTTCCTCAATCCTTTTTTGAGGTATGCTACTTGTCCTCTTATCAGCCCACGTATGTACGCTACTTGTCTTCTTATCAGCCCAATTATGTACACTACCTATCATCTTATAATCCTGTGTACACCCTCAGAAAACTATGGTTTCTACAATTTTGAAACTTCTGGGCCTTTCATACTTTATCACCTTAGACTTTCTCCATGCTGAACTCCATACATACTCCTGGAACAAGTGGAGACCCACTTATGCTAGCTCCATCACACTTGCTTGGATGATGATGAGATCTTCTTTGATGTGTATTTATACTCTTCATGACACTACCTTTTGAAATTAGGCCCGACCTAGAACTTTCTCATTTTGTAATTATTTTATTTAATTATCTTTAGGATTGACCTGTACTTCCTTCTTCAATTCACTGTGTCATATTCAAAAAATCATTTCTCCTCAACCGTGAGGATCTGCGTGACATGACACCTACTACCAGAAATGGCATGACATATACTATCCATCCATGGGTGTTGTATATTCATCTATAATGTCCTTCATGTCCAAATACCTTCATCAACTGTGGGGTCAAAAACTAATGAATTGGGTTGACATCAATGACAACAACCAATTTTCCAACAAGACATTGAAAATAAAAATATTTTCAAGGTTGAATTATGAGAAATCCGATCTTGATCCCATCTTATTGTAAACATTCCTAATTTGAGAGTAACAGATCTGGTCACACCCTACATTCCTGCAGGATGCGATCAATCATGATTTTCAAGAGAGCAAGGAACAACCATAAATTTGGGTAATGATCTATAAAAGGATGGTACATACTCAAGGGAAAAGTGACATAAATCAGTGTTTCATCCTGCTAACCTCTAGAGAATATCCATAAGGTAATCAGGTGGAAAATAATTGTATAATAGATGCCCCCTAAAGTATGAGGTTAGAATAGGTTCTTTATGTTCGAAATACTTTATGACCAATAGTTATGGACATTTATGCAAAGGAAGATGGGAAAAATATAGCATCAGTCCTGCATAACGAAGAACATCCCCGAGGCGAGCATACCCATGCTCAATAATAGAAACCAAGCATAACTACCAAGAACACTACACTGTGGATCCATGCATGATGCAACTAACTAGATCATGGCCTCAAACTAATACACTATGGATCCATGTAAAAAGTGAGAACATAGACATGATCAAGTACAAATGTGGATCTATGTCACAATATACAAATTAGTGAGATGACTTGATGTCCGAGCGATATCCACAAAACTCTTGAATAACTCCATCACAACTTGGAAGGGGATGTTGTAAAGGAATGATGTGGTCCCAACCCAAGGTATTCATCTCAAACCTTGAATGGTATGAATCTATAGAATGTGAATAGATGAGATGATGTCGATCATGGTAGAAACTATTTTATTACTAGTCATTAATGGATACCGTTAATAGATGCTAGGGAATCCACCGATGATGATGATGGACACCAAGATACCTAGTAAAATCTAGCGAGTGTGAAGATATGAGTTATAGTCAAACACTCATAGATGCATTAAAAATGATCCAATGATGTAAACCCACTGTTGGGAATGTGAGGTAACTTGCCACTGATGTTTGCAAGACCTAAGGTACTAACTAGTTTCTAGATTTTGTTCCTAGATAATGATTTGGTGATGACGAGATGAAATCCGTCGAAGGAGGGCCTTGATGTATCGTCCATCAATCGACACGAAACATACAAAGGTAGATGGTGTAAAAAATATAACATAATTGAATCAAGGATGGTCAGGATAAATGGGTTGAAGGATGGAAAATGGCCAACACAGGTGAACTTCCCTTGAACAAAATGACATGACAAATAACTTGACTTGGAAGCATTAACTCAGTAATGACCAAAACACTCACCATGGGAGACTGGAAGAGTGAGCAGTCGGTGGAGTCTAAGAACTCAGGGAGATGGTAGTGATTAAAAGGTAATGGATAAACCAACTGTGGTACATAGATGTAAAAAATGCACATTGTTCAAGGATGACTTGATGGATGGCTGCCATTTGTGAAGATGAATAGACTGAAAACCCCTCAAATTTTCCCCCACCATAAATGGTGCGTACCTTTTTTTTTTTTCGATCTTGAGAAGGATAAAAAATGCTCAATATACCTCATCCTTGATGAGTCCTTGATCACATATTTAACGAACCTGATGAAAGAGGGGTTTGATCCTATATGGTTCCTTCAATGTATAATTTTACGAGTCCATAGAAGGTAATTTCAGTGTTATTTTCATGTTTATAGAGTCTGAAAATAAATTAAAGAAGACTCCAAAGGTATTATTTTTCATAAATTTAGTCCCCTGATTCTAAAAAAGTATAAAAAAATAAAAGGGAGAACTCTTCTTGCCAAGGTTGACTAGAGTATTTATTTTTTCGTAATTAGTCCATCCAATTCGAAAAAGGGTTAAACTTACACCAAATAGATGTCCTTTCGAATCCATTTAACGAGTGTGAAAGGAAAAATATCACTCCTTTAGGGAGTTTGAAAAGCGCTTAAAGGAGACTCCAAGTTGTACCTTTGTCATGGTTTGTTATTGAGCGCGAAAAATGGGTAATAGTAAGTTCGGTTGGAGAGAACAAGTGGTTTTCAATGAAGTTCCGTGTGCATGGAACATGACTTAAGAAATGTACTGTGAAAAAAAACACGACAAATGATGACCACTCATAACAAAAGTTCTTGTCCAAGGGTGTTGTAAAATGGGAGAAAATAAATGGCTACTGGTCAAGCATGGTTGTGGTGCAATAAGGAATAGAAGAAAATGGTGATGTAGCAACAATAAGAAACAATACAAAAATACTAATAAAGTGTGACCATTTAAACAACAAGAAAAATGTTCAGGAACCTCCCCCCCTGGATATGGCCAGAGAGTATATGAACAGAGGAAAACGAGGCTCATTCTTCAAGTCATGGCAGGGATAAAGGAGAGATTTTGGGAATATGGGGAAACATGTCATTGGTAACGAATGACAATAGGGGTGCTAACTAGGGATCCCATGAAGGGGAGGCCCTACTGACCCATTTATGATGTGAAAAAAGAGGAACTAATGTTGCAATTGGTCAGGCTTGAACCTAAGGCATAGTGCTAGCAGTATGGATGGTTAATAATGAAAAGTGGGAAATGCAAGGTAGAACCTATCCCTATATGCCAGTTTGGGAACACGTACCTTAAGTTTAATGGACCTCCCCATCATTGTAAGAAAAAATTCCTTGGAATCCTGTCAACACATGTAAAGTAGATTCAAAGGTCAAACGCATAGTGAATCCCAAAAAGAAAATGTTTTTTGATTTTTTGGATATGATGTACACAAATAAAAAGGCACTCACACCACACACCTATGTACAAGGAACTACACATATCGATAATTTATGAAAAGTAGAGCCCATTGTTAGACTCAGGCCAAGGATATTTTTCATAATCGATGAACTCATGAGCCATTATTGTTACACCTCAAAATCCCAGATCTTGTTTTGTCCCTTTTCCCATTGATTTTATCTACTCCATACTGTCATGTTGATCCTTATAATGGTTTCATTTCCTCATTATGTCATTAGGATCACCCTGATTCACTGAATTTCCTTCATTTTTTGAGTTTTTGGACATTTTTCTGGGTTTTTGGAGCAGAGAGCTCCCCCCTTGTTGTTTTCAGAGCACTAGCACTCCCCTATAGCCTTACACAGAGTGGTTAAATTCCCTGGTGCCCCTTATACCAGAGCACTATCCCCTTTTTTGTGAGAAATTCTCCAAAATTTTCATTTTTTGAAGCTATTTCTGGGTTTTGGCATTTGCTCAAGGTCCCATACTATCAATCCATCTTGATATTGGCTTTCAAATACCATTCTTTCTGAGAATTCATCATATCTTTCTTGGATTTTTGACATTTGTTCTTGCTTTGCAACAACTTTTTGTCTTTGTTGACCTAGAGTTAACTTGTTGTTTTCTTCTCCTTTATCTGATTGAGTGAAAACTTTTGTGAGGAAATCCAAAGGTCTGTGAACTTTTCATTTGATCTTTGAGGTAAAATTTCCATCATTTCTATTTTGTTTGAGGTTTTTGGTTCTTGTTTACAATTTGGTTATCTTTGTCCTTCTTGTCTATTTCACGACGAGAGTGTATTTTTGTTTTGTGTGAAGTTTGCTTCTAATTGTTTAATCTTGAAGTCTGATCGACATTTATAAGTATTGCGTATGATTATCATTCACATATAAGAAAAAAGACATATTTTAGTGATTGGTTTGGATATTAGAAGGCATTTCTAAAAATTTTAGCATTGCATTGGATTTCATTGAGAAAGACTTATATAAGGATATTGCATCTTAGTGTTTGATAGTGAAAACAACTTTCTCTCTTTCCCTTAAATAGCCATTCATCGAAAGACAAGATTGCTTATCATCTTATTACACATTTTTTTGGGGATTTGAGTCATCATACCATTAGTTTCATTGTCATGCACCCTTTGAGTAAAGAACAGCTATAAAATCAACGCTAATTAAAAATTATCTAGAACATTTTTGTTTTAAGGATCTTCCACCAACATTAGACTAGTATTAACACTTTGGATTAGGCTGTGAGTACAACTCTCCAAGGTTTTCAAAATGAACATTAGCATCCTGAGATAGGGAGAGTCAAATCCAATTGTCGTATAGGCTTTCTGGGATCCCCCTCTCACACAGGGGTTACGCACGAGGTCGCATTCGGGTGAATTATGAAGATTATCCCTCTGTGGTTTAAATTTTTGTAGTGGTCAGATCATATATTGGGGGTCACTTGAGGGTATAACCACGATTATGTGTGGGAGCTTCTCGAGTTGATTTTAGACTTGTTATCCTGCCCATATGTTTGAATCAAACTGTCGACTATACCGGCCCAGGGGTTGACTAAGAGTTGGTGTCCATAGTTGCCATAATCCTTAGGTACTTAAAAGAGGTGACAGTGAAGGGAAGTCTCACTGTACCTGGGACAGACATTGGTCAAACTCACTCGGGCTCCTTGGAGGGTAAATCCACAATTACTGTGTGGAAGCTTGCACCAAGGTGAAAGTCCATTAAGTAGGTCACCATTGTAACTGTTCCACCATATCCTATCCCCTTCTTGACTTGGTCACACGACGTTGGATTTCATCACCAACTAGTACGATCGTTGAGAGAAGTCTTGTTTGCTTGGTTTTGATTCCTAGAGTTTATTAGCATATGTTGTTTCTTTTTGTTAGTTGGCCCTAGATTTTTAGCGTGTACTGTTATTATCCAAAATTGAGTCTGTAGATGATAAAGTTCTTCGTCGATCATATAGTATGCAAGGGTTGCCTCTAGAAGGCTACCAACCCTTACCTCCTAACCCTCTAGAAGACAACTACCATGGAGAGGTAGAAAATCAATTTGACGTTGGAAGTGTTGTTTCTCCTCCGTTAGATAAATCAGAAGGCACTTTGGTTACGGCTGAGAATACCACTCCTCACACTACATCTGTGTGGGTAACCCCTCTCGAACCACTTTTTATTCGTTTAGACTCCCTTGGGAATGTCATAGATGAAGAGGTCCCATGATTGCTAGAGAGAGATTTTACCGAAACATATATGGGATCCATAGAACCAACCTCTGGTGATGAGTATAGGACTCCTGTTCGTCCTAGCACTGCAGTAGATGAAAATCCCATGGCTGTTTGTTCTGTATGGAGGACTTTATCAGGATGTGATCTCTATGAGAATTTCGAATCCTTTCGACAACCCTTTCATCCTCATGACCCTCTTGGTGAAACAGGACCATCGGGTCAAACTATGAATCACCCCATCGATCAGGTCATTAATCCTGCTATTACATCAACACAAGTCGATCATAATGTTGGACTCATCACCTCTACTCATTCCCAATGCACTTCAATCCTTACCCCCTCTTTTACGAACTTTCACTCTACAACTCCACATGTTCCGCACGATCCTGCTAGGACATCTTTTCACCCGAGAATGCTAACCCTTGACAACCATATACAACCGACTGGAAGGAAACCAACATCTAGCAGACCTATCCCTCCTAGAGGACCACCATTTTATGGTGGTCCTACCCCTCCTAGGGGAAAACCCCCTTTTAATGCTCCTCTTGGAGGGAAACCTCCCTTTTCTATTCATACCCCGATCGTTAATCCACCGCTGGAAGAGGGGAAACCTTCATTTGCTGGAAACCCTTCACAACTCTGGGGAGTATCTTCAGGAGGAACTTTTACCAAACCCCATGTTGGGGGGAATTCATATCATAACCCATAAGGAGGAGTATCGAATCTTGTTCCTTCCGAAACATATTATGGACAACCTTATCTGAGCACCATCCCAAACACCACCTGGGGTCCTCAGGGACAACAACCTTATCCTCCTCATGGGCCTAATGTGTATCTTCCTCTGGGATCTACTCCCTATCATCCTCAAGGGGAAATTTTTTATCCTCCTTATAGACAAGCAAATAGCCCGGTTTATAATGCTCACAACCCACCAGGTTATCCAAATGTTTCTCATCCTTCATCAAATCCTGCTTATCCTAGCTAGAAACAACCATATGTAAGAGGACTTATTGGTTACAACTATCCACCTAACCTATTTTATGGTCCTACTGGTGTTCCTATGCCACATCAGTATCATCCACAAATTAACCAACAACTACCTTTCCTTGCAACACTGGATCTCCCAGACTTGTCTCAGTTAACTAATGATCCTATTTTTCATTTGCCGGTTTGGCCTATCTTTCCAGCTAAAGTTCCTTTTGATATTCCAAAATTTGATGAAAAATATGGAGAATACCCAAATAACCATGTGATGACTTTCCATTTGTGGTGTTCATCAAACTCCCTCATGGATGATTTTGTACGTTTGCGTCTTTTCCACCGAACACTTATGGGCTCAGCAACAAAGTGGTGTATTGAACTACCATGTGCTTCTTTTCATGATTTCAATTCCCTTGCCATATCTTCTTCATGCACTTTCAACTACCTATTCGCTACGAGATGAGTACTGAACTCTTGACCTCCCTTTGTCAAACTGACTATGTGCACATCTCAGACCATATTCATGAGTGGAGATGATGACGAAGGATGATAAAGGTAATCATTCCTAACATATTATTGGCATAATGGCTTACTAAATCACTTTTACCCTCGATTGCTCGCGATGTGGTCAGCACGATCGCCTAGGAAGAAGCCATTGCTCAGGCTCAGTACTTAGATTTGATTTATTCCCAATCTGGTACTTTGTATGATTTTCTTCCGAATGCTACTCGAGCTAATACCGATCCATCCAAGCCATCATCCTCAACTCATGCGGATGGTGTTATCGGTTCCATCAAAGCTCAATCTATTTCCAAATCGACCACACTCTCCTCTACCTCCCCCCAAACTCAAATCCCTGAGGTGACTGCATTTCAATCTGCCCCTCCAGAACAATCTGGAGGTAAGAAGA